>JAHRHZ010000065.1:26150457-26214658 GCA_024137785.1 Ginglymostoma cirratum
CATCAGAAAATGATTTTCTGATGAAGGGTTTAGGCCCGAAACGTCAAGTTTTCCTGCTCCTATGATGCTGCTTGACCTGCTGTGTTCATTCAGCCCCATGCTTGTTATCTCTATCATTCAGGCTTTTCTCTGTTGAATTTCCGAGCTTACTTGAACACAAGATTTTATGAACTAAAGCTCATGCAGCACTTAAAACCATAAAAGATCCTAAGTAACAATTTGAAAAATGATTGTTTGTACACTACATGTCTCCATAACAGTCCCAGTAGCCATTATACTTAACTCAAACATATTAGATAACATCTGTAGGAACAAAACAATGTCACATCTTTCCATTTTGGACAAAATAAATTTTTGAAAATTGCTATATCATTAGGGTTTTAGAGAATTGTAGACATAATGCTTGCCATGCTGGGGACAAGAGATGTTTCAGTGTCTCAGTGGCAGCCATGGGACTCTACATAATTAAATTGCAGAAGAATGGGACAAAGTGTTTTAGCACCAATGTTATCCTGATTGGTTCAATGAATGTAGGCACAGTTCCCTTTGTAATTAGGATTTTAAAGTGAAAGATTTAACACCATAGAGACGGCTCAATGTTAGACAAGGAGTAGTCTGTAGTAAGCTTTTCTGAGATCATGCCTTCTCCCTTTTTGTACAATAAGCTGTTACCCCGTTAGTTCATTTAGGTTCTTAGGCAAGAACTTTTGCCTAGCAGATAGTTTGGTTACTTTTCTTGTCCAATATACTTGGACAGGAAATAGAATATCAAGCTTCCTATTTAATTGTACCAGCAAGGAGAAGGCAATGTGACTTCAATTTTATTAGCCTGCGATCAGAGAAATGTAAGAGTAAAGCTAGCTTATATAGCATGGGTGTGGAATGGATTCAGTCAGAACCAAAGATCCAAGTGATATAGATGACACTGTCATGAAAGGACTCAATTGCTCAATTGCTTCTAAACCTGTTGAGGTTGAGGATGGAAAAAGAGTGATCCAACCACACAGCTTATAAAAATGGGGTTGCCTATGTTCTGAATGTTGCCAATTACATCTAGTCTTAAGCTATTTTATAGACTGTGTTAACTTGTCATCTATCTATATCACTGTTAATGTTATTTATTCCATACAACTATGATTTCAGGTTTTGTTGGCTATTATAATTAATGCTTATGTTTCATATGTGCCAACCATTTTGATACATTGAATTGCATGTAACGTTTGTCATTTGTTTCACGAAGTAATTCAATCTATTAGTGTTTATTATACTGCTGGATAGTAGGTTTTATTTAGGCCTGTCTATTAAGTGAACACATACACAACTTTAGAAGTTGAGTTATTGATGTATAGTCAGTCCTCATACTTGGTCATTTTGTAAGCATTGTGAATTAACTCACTCAATCTAATTGGGCACTGAGAAATGAATTATGACACAAAATGGGTAAGTCAGGCATCACATTTTACATCTAAGCAGGGAGCTAAAATTCTATTTGGTGAGGATTTACAGAAGGGTATTAAGGATTTGTTAGTTCCTTTGTATTTGTGTAAATGTTATCTATTTGTCAGGATACAAACAAAATACAGTTCTTTTAAACAAAGTTAAACACCAAGTGCTGTCACTGTGAGGAAAGTTTGAGAAAAGATTGCTGTACACACCTACAGTATAACTTGTAAGGGAAAATAAGTTGTGGTTTACCTATACTCTAAAATGTCACAGTTTCATCTGAGATTGAGTGGAATGAAATAGTTTTGAGAATGGGTCATGATGCAACACTGTGGACCATAACAAGCTGCTTTTGTTAAAGTGTTGAACACATATGTTGGTGGCTATTGTGTATTGAATGGTACTGGCAACAGGCTATCAGTTTGGCAAACATTTAGGCAAAATTGCAAGATCACCTTTGATGCATAGGTTTTGCACTAAACTCTATTTACTGGGTTAAAATCACTACTTGAAGTGTCTCCCCACCAGGTCCATTCTTCTCAGTTCTCACTTGGTTAATATTCAGCATTGACATTAATAACTTGGCAGAGACTGCTGCTAACCTGTCAAAATGATGACAACTTGTGCATCAAGCTGGATCACAATGTCCTAATGATGAGACAGAGAAGGAAAGACAAGGATACAAATACTGCATTTTGGATCCTACTACTCCGTGGGACATCATGCCAAAGGTTCTCAAAGACCTTTGTGTCAAGAATCAACCTGTTCAGTCACATGAAGATCCTTGTCAGAAAAGTGCAACCCTGAGTAAACATCATCCTCAAATTGAGGGACAACCAATGACAGAGCAGTCACTAGGTATAGGTGTTGGTCAATGCACTGGCCGTTCACAATCCTCATCAATATCTGATTTTTCATGTATCGTGCAGTGAAAATTTCCTTAGATCTACTTCATGTGTGGAACGAGCCAAATACCACAACCATGGGACTTGAGACCAGAATGAAATTGGGCCATATGCCTCATTAACATTGGAAAAAACTGTCAGGTCCACTTGTGTCTCTGCAAGCAACTCACCCAGTTATGAAGTTGGGTTGTTTCCCTCGCCAACTGAGGGGGAAGGGAATGGGGTGAGATGGGTGAGGTGGCAAAATTGTCAATTGGGAGCTGGCAGTGGCCTTCAGGATTATTGTTGAATTAGGAGTAGCATTCTTGCTCTTCCCTGCTCCACAGCAGATATTCTTTTTAAAGAGTCTGTTTTGTTGGTGAAGGATTGTAAGACCGCATCCATGCTGGAAACTCAGAAGTGGAACAAACCAGAGGCTGTCCAATTTCCCCGGGAGATTCTAAAACCTTCATTATCATATGCAGCAGCACAATGATTGTTAAAATGGTCACTTGGTATGCTTGAACAATGGCCCAATCCTATATTATGGTTTGGTTTCTTTCAAGCAGACTTGGGTGCAAGATATTGGTGTGCAAAATTTGCTGTGTCCATTTTACACTCATAAAATGGAAGCATCAAGTTCTGATTTCTGGTTCTTCTTCTGTTTCCTATCTTAAGTTAATCTACACTTCTTGACAACCTCCGTCTGGTCCTATATCTAAATAATTGATGTAAACAATACACAGAAATGATCCCAAAGCATAGCCCCATAAGAGAACATTGTTCATTTTCAATTTCTCTGAAAAGGTATCTGAGATCTGGAGTTTACATACCCACAATGGTAGTTTAGCAAGTGGGCGCATAAAATAGGTTAGTGGCTAACCCAACACTTTTCCGCCCACCACTGGACTGATTCCTCTATTGCAATGGAACATTTAAAATGATGACAATGTAACAAATGATGTGTCTCTGGCATTATCAGGAGAGCGAGTAAAGGCTAGGTATGGAAGGTTTGAGTTATAAAGAAAGGCTGGATAGGCTGGGATTTTTTCACCGGAGTGTAGGGTGTTGAGAGGTGACCTGTTAGCAGTTTATAAAATAATGAATGGTATAGGTAGAGTTAATGGTAGTTTTTTTTCCCCCAAGATGGGGGATTTCAAGACAGGAAGCACATTTTCAAGGTGAGAGGAGACAGATTTAAAAAAGACATGAGGGACAATTTTTTTTCAGACAGAGAATGGTACACATGTGGAATGAACATCCTGAGGAAGTGATGGATGTGGGTACAGTTACAGCATTTAAAAGACATCTGGATAAGTACATGGATAGGAAAGGTTTGGAGGGACATGGGCCAGGAACAGGCAGGTGGGGCTAATTTTGCTTGGGGTTATGTTTGGCATGGTCTGGTTGGACTGAAGGGTCTTTTTCCATGCTATATGACTCCGTGACTTTATGATTGAAACACTATGCTAGAGAGCTGTATTTTGTAACCTGCAATGTAGAGATGTTAATAAAAGAGGGTTATGGCCCATCAGGAGTGGAGGACCCTTACCTAAAGCTAAGGAGCCAACAGCCTCCGGGACAGTGTATGTGTAGACCCTGCTGCTCAGGGGCGCAAAGTATATGTATCTAAATATGCTGGCAGCAGTATTAGATTAAAGCTCACAATAATGTATCATGGCAGCTCGGGAAAAAGGTTCTAAAGTTACATCAGAGTTCATGGGACACATGAAACCAGATGACTTTGAAGGTGGGGCAGGACCTTGCAAGGGTTTGAGTGAAAAGCTAGATAACACATAAGACTTCAAAGGAAAGAGCTTTGGAAGACATCAAAAACACAGCAACAGTGTGGGAAGACTCTGAAGGGCAGGAAAAAGAGCCCTCAAAGACTTTGGAGACAAGCCATGAACTAGCAATACTCTGGGGAGTAAAAATACAGAAATGAATTCCTTGAACAGTAAGCAAGGGAAGCCCAAGTACACACCCAGGTTAACACCTCAGTGGTACGTCAGCTTGATTCGAGGCAGGAGCACCTCTGAGATAATGTATGCTGCCGTGTCTTCACAGCTTGTCATAGAATCAATGCCCCAATCTTTGGCACTAGGAGGACTGCCACAGACCAGGCATCTGCTCAGCCCCAGGCTGTAGAGCATACTATAATGTTGACACTTCACAGAAATACACACAGAGACACAGGAGCAGTGGGCATGTCTGTCAGATCAAAGCTTGGAAGAGTCCACCAATCTGTTTTAACCTGTGTCATCTGGTTCCCTCCGTGCATAGTTTAATGCAAAATCAGAAATTGCTGGAAAAACTCAGCAGGTCAGAAAGCAGAGCTAATGTTTTGGTTCCAGTGATCCTTACTTAAACACTGCTTCCTCTCCACAGATGCTGCCTGATCTGCTGAGTTTTTCTAGCAACAGACACTGTGTATGCTGGACCTGAATCTCCATGGCAACTATCAAACTGTGCATAGTAGAAAAACCAAAGAACTGCGGATGCTGGCAATCAGAAACAAAAACAGAAATTGCTGGAAAAACTCAGCAGGTCAGAAAGCAGAGCTAACATTTTGGTTCCTGTGATCCTTACTTAAACGCTGCTTCCTCTCCACAGATGCTGCCTGAACTGCCGAGTTTTTCCAGCAATTTCTGTTTTTGTTTCTGATTGCCAGCATCTGCAGTTCTTTGGTTTTTCTACTATGCGCGGTTTGATAGTTGCCATGGAGGTTCAAGTCTAGCATGCACAGTGTCTGCTGAATAAATACACATTCCTGCACTTCATCATGCCAACCGTTGCTGATCAGCACCAATGGTAAGGCAACAGTGACAACAATGGACCTTGAGCTCATTCCAGGTGCCATTTCCTAGCAAGGAGACAAGATGATATGAGTAGGCATCCAGACAGACGAGGAACCACATACAGGTGTTTCAGAAGTCTCCTCTCAAGACACTACAGTGGTGGCCAGGCCCTCCACCTCTACCCTTCCTACCACTCTCAGCCCTGTGGGACGCCTGGGACATCTAACCACAAACACCATTGGGTTCATCTGACCAAACCGCCAAGATCAACAGGTTCCAATGTTGGGTGGGTTCCCACCATCCTAACTACACACTACTGGTCTTCACCGAGACATTGTTGGGGGGAGAGGAAGAAGCAAACCTTCTGAGGGCACACAGGTGGCATGGGTTATAATTCATTTCAAATACTTTCTCACCTTTGTTAATGTATGTTCATTTTACATCATCAGCTGTGTGAATAAATATCTGTCTGCTTGCAACCACAAAACTGAAGGTGCAGAGTCTACCCATTCATAATGCTTCATAGGGTTTTATAGTCCAAGTTGTGAAGTGATCAGCTCCTCTCGCATGTGTAGGCAATGCAATTGTTGGAAGGTGCTTGATAATTTGGCAACTTGGGTAAATCATTCCAGGCTGTAATAAATTACTTGTGCATCATAGTCATTACTGGGATTGATTCCTGATGTTGCATGATGTGGTCAAGAGTGCTTGGGACCTGGATTTGTACATTAGATTACTGCCTAAGGTTCACATAAAGCATGTAGGGAAGGGGAGGTGATGGCCTACAGTGGTATTATCACTAGACTATTAATGTGGAGATCAAGATAATGTTCTGGAGCCCTGGATTCAAATCCAGCCATGGCAGATGGTGGAATTTGAATTCAATAAAAATCTGGAAATTAGAGTCTAATGATCACAATGAAATCATTGTCAATTGTCGGAAAAAACCCATGTAGGCTATTAATGTCCCTTAGGGAAGGAAACTTATCTGGTCTGCCTTACATGTGATTCCAGACACTTGATTCTCAACTGCCTTCTTGGAAGCTAGAGATGGACAATGAATGCTGGCCTAGCCTGTGACACTCATATCCTGTGAGTGATGTCTGTGTAATCCTATTGCCCTTTGAAGGGCTTCACAGTGATCGGAAACATAGCCCCCTCCCTCACACGGTGAAACAGTTACCCCACCCATTCTGGGTCTGGCCACAGCCATTTTTTGCTCCATTGTACATTTGCTACTTGCATCATGATGGAAGGAAACATCAGTTGAACTTTCCACAGTGAGTCTCAGGCTCAATCTCTTACCCTTGGTTAACACCTAAATGTACTCATTCCCTTTGATGACTCTCCCTGTCAACCCCATTGGTTTTGAACATGCCCCTGTTCCCACCCAACCCATCTATCATCTATCCAACAGATCATCTCCTCATTTTCTCAGCCTCAGGCATATTGAGTCAACATACTAGATATAGGACAGTACTATCCTCCACATTAATACCAGAGTATTACAGACTGTTGATGGCCTCCACTCCCACACTCCATTTTTTCCTCCATGCTTTAATATTTCCGCCTTGTTATAGGTTGACATGCCGCCATTTCACAATTGTTATCCCCTCTGATTCTGGCATGCTGCCTCAGCTGAATACCCAAGCTTCCCTCTCACAGCAGTAGGCCCTGATAATCCAGACCAAACCCCTGATGGATCTCTGAGTAGCTCTCTGACTGACTTACAGGTAGTTCTGCTCTAATGCAAGTTTTGTTAATGCAAATTGGCTGTAACACGATTGATGAATAGTGGGCGCTGTTTGTATAATGCAAACTTTCTGCTGTACAGGTATAGTGATTTTTTATCGTGTTTCCCTATAATGTGATTTTCCATGGCAAATTTATATAGTATGACTATCAAGTTCTAGGAGAATTACCTGTACTGAAATTATCTGGGCTAGTTGCACTGGGACCACAGGGCTGGTCCTGGTCCATTCCCTGGAAGGAAGACGTACAGACCCCGTAACTCTGACCGCCTCAAGTATCCAACTGACCGGGCCCAGGTCCCTGGGCTGATAGCGGAGCTGTCTTTGACTTACTGTGCTGGGATTCCCTGACTGACAGGTGTCTTCCTTGATTTGATTGATGACTACTCCCCTTAGACTTTGAGACATGATCATTTGATGGAAGCACATACAATGTGTTTAGTACATAATGCAGCTGGAAGATTATCATCACATTGTGCCATTCTGCAAAATGTCCACCCCACTGACTAATGACTGCTGGCAACCATGACAAGCTGCTAGACATTGTGTCTACACTAAAAGGCAAGCTGATTAAGAAGTACACTGAGCATTTAAACTCTAGCTGAAGGGGAACGTGAAAAGAAGTCAAGGCAAGACAATGCGGAGATGTAGAGAGCATCCAAGCTGCTGTAATGCGAGTGAGCAAGTGCTAAAAGAGCAAGTGAGCATCCCTGAGATGGTATAATCCAAGAGATGAGTGCCTGTCGCTGATCAAAGTGTCTTGACAGCAGCATTACAATGAAAGATGCCTGTGCACTCTAAAATACAGCATTGAAGTGTGGAGCAAATGCAACATTACAAGTGGCTTCCAGGTGTGTCCTGTGGTTGGGGTGCGGCTGTTATGTGTCTGATTCCAGTGCAAGTGGATGGAAAGTGCCTGTGGTTGCTGCCCTGAGATATTGATGCCAGATGTCCAAGGTGAAGGGCTGGAGGTGCAAATGGAAATCTGGAGTCACCAGCTAACTGTTCTGACTTTTATTTTGGGAATTTTTGTCATCTAGTTTCTGTCTGGTGGGTGGAAGAATGGGAAACTACATATTACTGAAGTGAGATAAGGTTAAAATGAGATGTTAATCCACACAAATACATGAAATTAGGCACCTTCCACCTGTAAGAGGTCTTTAGCAAAAAAAACCCAACAACAGTACTGAGTCATCGTCAAATGACAGCTTTTGAAAAGATTAAAGAGAAAATACTTTCACCGAGGTTTTGGCTCTTTACTGTGCAGGCTTATTTAGTATTTTAGCCATGAATGCATCTTCCATAGGACTATGAGTAGTCATTACCCAAATGCAAACTGATGGAAGAAAATGTACATATTCTGCCAAGAGTTTTGGCGGAGGCTGAATAGAGGTAGGCAACCATGGAGAATGAAACCTTCGCAGTTAAATTGGCGTGTGAGAGGTTTACAGATTTCCTTTGGAGACTGAAATTCCAGGTCAAGTTGAATCATCACTGATCAAAGTAAATTTCAGAAATGCCTTTATACGTACGAAGATCCAGGCTTAGACTGGTGAGATAAGTCTGTTTCATAATTTTTATTCCAATCAAGGTGCATGTCATGGCAGTCACATTCACTATGGGCTGCAGTAGATCAAGCAGAAAAAAAATTCTTTTTCTCATAGAAGAATTAGAATCTGACAGGGAGTGCACAAAGATCGGCAAATTCTGTCTGCAGCAATGATCAAATTATAGTCCAACAGACGAAGTGCTGTAAAGATGCCACAAGCAAAAAGAAAAGTTGATAACATTGAAGTATTTATCGATGTACACCTCAGAATGGTTATATCAAAATATATGAGAAGAGAACTTTTACACAAACTCTATGGGAGAACATCTAGATAGCAGAAAAAGCACAGCAATCAGTGTTGTGGTTTCATCATGTTAGATGTATGCCACACACATTCAAGTGCCCACAGAGCCATTGATTTTATCAAAATTTCTGGAAAGACCAGGGGAAAGACTGGCAATGGATTTGTTCAATTTCGAAGGGAAGATGTATTTAGTTCTGGTTGATTTTTCTTCAAGAAGGTTTGAAGTGGCAAGACTTCAACAGACTCAATGACCACAGTATTGAAAAGAATCTTTGTGATACCTGGTTTCCCTCAAGGGATAGAGAAGGCAGTCAAAACTATAAAGTCACTGATGCATATGAGTGCAATCTGAAATTTACTGTATTCAATGACGGAGGAACACCATTGAAGAATGGGTACTTGTAGCAACATTCTGGAACTGGAAGTCAATGCTGTGAGTGGCATTGGCTTGCTGATCTCCATGTGCTGATCCCAGGAGAGACCACACATCTTACAGGCAACGCTGTTTGCTAGTAAAATAGCTATTAGGAAGGAGATTGAAAACAAATGTACCCACTGCAAAATACAACTTCAGACCAAATATCACCTCTCAAGGCCATGAGAAGGTAAAAAAAACAAATGGAACATCACAACAGCACAAAACAGCAGAGGTGGTAGAACTCTAGACATGGGGCAAAAATTCTGTCAATGTTTAAACAAGGGTAGAAGATCTTGGTTATGGACAAAAAGTCAGAGGTCACAGAAATCAGGAAAACAGATGAACTGATTGAACTAAGGTCTTACAGTGTCAGAACATCTAAAGGGACATTCAGGAGAAGCAAAAAGACATTGATCTCACATGAAATCTCCATGTCAGACTGAGTATGACTATCATATGATGTGAATGAAACATGATCATACTACATCAGATAGTGTACAGAGTGGCACACCTATTCCAGACATAAGGCAACACCATCAATGATAGAATCAAGTGAAGCAGATCAGGACATCCAGTCAGAGTTACAGATCAGGTCAACATGAGATTGGGATTTGGGGGTTGGTGGAGAGATGGTGATAGGGATGATACAGAACCAATGATAATGGTGGTAATGAATTAATTATTACATAGACCATATAGGTAAGTAAAAGTAAATTACTGGAAGAATGTAGACCAAGTAGAGAAAAAATGTTGACATATATTAATATATTTTCAGGGCTTTGAATACAAGAAGTATGTAAGCTCTCAGTGCCATGGAGTGCGACAATTTTTTTAATCACTCATGGAATGTAGGCATCACTAGTTGGCCAGCCATTTACTGCCCATCTCTAGTTGCCCATGAGAAGGTGGTGGTGAGCTGCCTTCTTGAACTGCTGCAGCCCACATGCTGTAGATAGACCCATAATTCTCTTAGGGAGGGAATTCAGGATTTTGACCCAGCAACAGTGAAGGAAGGATGATATATTTCCAAATCAGAGTGGTGAGTGACCTAGTATTCCTATACATCTGCTGCCCTTGTCCTCCTAGGTGGAAGTGGTTGTGTGTTTGGAAGGTGCTGTCTAAGGATCTTTGGTGAACTTTTGCAGTGCATCTTGTAGATACAATACACTGTGACTGACCTTCAGTGTTGGGGAGAGTGGATTCCTGTGGATTGGTGCCAGTCAAGCAGGCTGCTTTGTCCTGGATGATGTCAAGCTTCTTGAGTTTTTTTGGAGCTGCTCCCATCCAGGCAAGTGGGGAGTGTTCCATGATTTGTGATTTCCACTCCTGATTTGTACTGTGTAGATAGTGGACAGGATCTGGGGAATTAGGAGGTGAATTTCTCATCTCAGTATTCCTAGTTTCTGACCTGTTCTTGTAGCCACTGCATTTATGTGGTGAGTCCAGTTCAGGTCAATTGTAAGCCCCCAAGGATGATGGTAAATTTGGATTCAGTGATGATAACACAACTGAATGTCAAGAGATGGTGATTAGTTTGTCCCTTATTGGAAATGGTCATTGCCTGGCATTTGTGTCGCTCCAATATTGCTTGCTGCTTGTCAGCCCAAGCCTGGATATTGTCCAGGTCTTGTTGCATTTGAAAAGGACTGCTTCAGTATCGGAGGAGTTGTGAATGGTGCCGAAAATTGTGCAATCATTGGCGAACATTCCCACTTCTGACCTTAAGATAAAGGGAAGGCCATTGATAGTGCAGCTGAAGACGGATGGACCTGGGACACTGTACTAGTGAATTCTTGCAGAGCTGTCCTGGAGCTTAAATGACTGACTTCGATCAACCACAACCATCTTCCTGTGTTCCAGGTATGGCCCATCCAGCAAAGAGTTTGCCCCCCGATGCCCATTGATTCCAGTTTAGTTAGGGTACCTTGACACCACACTTGGTTATTGAGTCATAGAATTATAGCATGGAAATAGACTGTTCCATCCAATTCGTCCATGCTGACCAAGTTTCTCAAATTGAACAGGTCCCACTTGCCTGCATTTGGCCCACATACCTCTAAAGCTTTTGTATTCATGTACCTATCTAAATGTCTTTTAAATGTAGCAACTATACCTGCATCTATCACTTCCTCTGGCAGTTCCTCCCAAAAAAACGAACCACCCTCTGTGTGAAAAAGTTGTCCCTCAGGTCCCTTTTAAATCTTTCTCTTCTCACCTTAAAAATATGCACCCTAGTTTTGAACTTCTCATTCTAGAGAAAAGACCTTTACTATTCACCTTATCTATAACTGTCATGATATTATAAACCTCTATAAGGTGATTCCTCAATCTCCTATGTTCTAGTGAAAAAAGTCTCAGCCTATCCAGCCTATCCTTATAACTCAAACCCTTCATTCCCAGCAACATCCTGGTAAATCTTTTTCTGAACCCTGTTCAGTTTAATAATATCCTTCATTTAGCAGGGCAACCAGAAGTGTACATGGTACTCCAAAAGTGGCCTCACCAATGGCCTGTACAACCTCAACATAATGTCCCAACTCCTATACTTAATAGTCTGATCAATGAATGGAAGTGTGCTAAACGCCTTCTTAACCACATTGTCTCCCTGTGATACAGCTTTCAAAGAACTATGTACGTGAACCCCTAACTCTCTCTGTTTGCAACACACCCAAGGGTCCTTCAATTACCTATACAAGTCCTGTCCTTGTTTGTTTTACAAAAATGCAATACCCAGTATTTATCCAAATTTAATCTGGATTAATCCATCTGCCAGTCCTCAGCCAATAGGCTCAATTGATCGAGATGAATGTAGCCTCAATGCCAAAGGCTGTTACTCTCACCTCATCTCTGGAATTGATCTCTCTTGTCCATGTTTGAACCAAGGCTGTAATGAGGTCAGGAGCTGAGTGCCTCTGGCAGAACCCAAACTGGGCGTCAGTAAGCAGGTTATTGCTGAACAGGGGCTGTTTGATAGCACTGTTGATGACACCTTCCATCACTTTACTGATGATCGAGAGGAGATTGATGGGCGGTATATGCATGTGTTGGATTTGTCCTGATTTTTGCTTATAGGACATTTCTGGCCTATTTTCCATATTTTCGGGTGGATGCCAGTATTGTAACAGTACTGGAAAACCTTGGCTGGGTGACATGTTCTGGACTATAAGTCTTCAGTATTATTGCTGGAATGCTGACAGGGCCCGTAGCCTTTTCAGTATCCAGTGCCTCCAACTATTTTTTGATATCACGCGGAATGAATTAAATTGGCTGAAGTCTGGTGTCAATGTTGCTGGAGACCACCGGAGGAATCTGAAATGGATCATCACTTGGCACCTCTTGCAAAGATTGCTGTGAATGCTACAGCCTTATGGTTTGCACTGATGTGCTGGGCTCTTCCATTATTGAAGATGGGGATATTTGTGGAGCCTCCTCCTCCAGTGAGTTGCTTAATTGTCCACCATCATTCACAACCGAATTTGGCAGGACTTCAGAGCTTAGATCTGATCTGTTGGCTGTGGGATCATTTAGCTCTGTCTATCACTTGCTGCTTCTACTGTTCGGCATGGAAGTGGTCCTGTTTGGTAGCTTCACCGGGTTGATGTCTCATTTTTAGGTATGCCTGGTGCTGCTCCTGGCGTGCGCTTCTGCACTCTTCATTAAACTAGGATTGATCGTAATGGTTGAGTGGGGGCTATTCTAGGCCATGAGGTTGCAGATTCTGCTGGAGTACAATTCTGCTGCAGTTGATGGCCCACAGTTCCTCATGGATGAGTTAGATCTGTCCCATTTAGCATGATGACAGTGCAGCATAACATGATGAGGGGTATTCTTAATATGAAGGGCTGTGCAGTGATTGTTTCAGGTAAAGGTTGCTGCCAGATACTGGCTGAACTTTACCAGGGTCATCCAGAGGTTTCCAAAATGAAGATGTTGGCAAGAGGTTATCTCTGCTAGCCAAGATTGCATGCAG
Organism: Ginglymostoma cirratum; assembly: GCA_024137785.1. Classification (NCBI taxonomy): domain Eukaryota; kingdom Metazoa; phylum Chordata; class Chondrichthyes; order Orectolobiformes; family Ginglymostomatidae; genus Ginglymostoma; species Ginglymostoma cirratum. The sequence goes on from JAHRHZ010000065.1 coordinate 26,163,575, forward strand.
ACACAGTTACCTTGGTAGGGAAGTGCCCAGAGTGCCAACAAAGACAAAAATTTTGCCAGCAGCTACCCCACATTCATGGGAATGGCCAGGTAAACACTGGGCTCAGTTACACATTGATTATGCAGTTCCTTTCATGGTCTCAATGTTCTTAGTCATTGTGGACACACACTCCAATGTGGCTGGATGTGCATAGAATTCATTTGTCAAACACAGGGATGACAAAAATCTGCGCACATCTTTTGTAAGTCATGGACTCCCTGAAGTGTTGGTCACAGATAATGGGCCATTGTTTACCAGTGGGGAATTTGAGTATTTCATTGAGTTGAATGGTATTCGACATATAAGGATAGCTCGTACCATCCATAATCCAATGGTCTGGCAGAAAGAGCAGCCCAAACTTTGAAGGCAGCCTACAGCTTCATTAGATAGTAAACTGTCCTGGTTTGTATTTGATTATAGGATCACCCCTCATGCAACTACGCAGATAGCTCCAGAAGAATTGCCAAAGGGGAGAAGACTCTGCACCAGGTTTAATGGGATCTTCCCTGTCCTGGGGTGGGAGTGGTTGGTGGAGAAGGTGAAATGGCATCAGGAATGCCATTGCTGGATATAAAAGCTAAGCAAGAGAGACAGTTTACTTCAGGTGATGAAGTTTGGTGTAGGAACCACTGGAATGGCCCTGCATGGCTAAGAGGCATGGTCGGTGCAAGGTCAGGTCCCATAACATATAAGGTTTGGCTATGCGTGACGATCTTGAAAAAGTGTGTAGACCATATGAAAGCTGCATATTGCAAATGGTATGCGTGAAAAACATGCCAGGCTCCTTGCCAACTTTTCTGACTGTTCCGGAACCAGCAGGTTCTCATTCTCCAACAAGCATTGAAGATATCTCGGAATCTGAGATAGAAACGGCAGATGATGCCACCTCGATGCCTTTGTCACCTGAAGAAGAGAATGGATTTCTTTTGAGACACTCCAGATGGAAGAGGCAAGCTACCATGTATGACACACTGCCTGTATCAGAGGTAGGGCTTGAGGAACCTGACCTGGTACTAAAATGCTACAAGAGGAGCTACAAAAATAAGAACCAGCCTATATCCTCAGACTCGGAAGGGGAGTGATGCAGTGAATGTAACAAGGACAATGAGGTGGACTTCACAGAATGAGTGAGATAGGAAGCGCTGCAGATGCTGAAGTCAGAGACAATACAGTGTGGAGCTGGAGGAACACAACAAGTCAGGCAGCATCAGAGGAGCAGGAAAGTTGATGTTTTGGGTTGGGACCCTTCTTCAGAAATGGGGAGGGGGAAGGAAGCTCAGCAATAAATAGAGAGAGGAGGGATGGGGATGGGGTAGGTAGGTGGGATGGTGATAGATGAGTGCAGGTAGAGAGTGGTGGGGATTGGTCAGTGAGGTGGGAGGGACAGATAGGTGGGAAAGAAGATGGACAAGTTGTGTCAGGTCAAGGAGGCGGGGATGAGAGAGAGGCTTGCACATGGGATGAGGCTGGTGGTGAGGGGATTTTAAAACTGGAATTCACCCGAAATGAACCCAAAACGTCAACTTTCCTGCTCCTCTGATGCTGTTCCTCCAGCTCTAAAATGTGTTCACAGAATGAGTTCCTTGATTGAGGCTATTAACCTGGTCCAATCAGAGAGCCCTGGCTGACAGATATAAACAGGAAGGTGAGAGGTTCTGCTGACTGTGACAGCTGGCTCTGAAGGAGCCAGGCCAGTGTCAAGTACTATGTGTGTGTAAATAAAGGGTGACTTGATGATGGTATACTGGCCTGTGTTGAGTTATTTCAACCTCTAGATGTTAGTAAGGAGTACTTTGCAGGGTTGACACTCGCAACATTGCATACTGAAAGAGCTCAGTCCCCAGTGCCTAACAGTGTGATGGGTGACTTTTACTGCTGTATGCACTCATCATCTTTGTGTTGTGAAGTTAACTGTGAGATGTATAATTACTTTGCTGAAGCTTTGGAAAGAAATGCCATGTATATTGAAATATATGGTTTTCTGTAAAAGTGGTATCTATGGGAATTGGTTAAATGTGCAATTAATTAAATCTGCATAAACAGACTAAAATGCTTTTAGCAGTCAAGAATAGCACTAATGGATCTATTTCCACCTAATATTTAAATTTGATAGCCTAAGGCAACATTTCTAATTTTCAAATGTTTGCTTGAAAACATCTTAATGCAGGTGACTGCTGAACTCTATTATTTAGCAGCTGGCAATAAAATCCTGGGTTATGATTTTCAAATCAACTGTTTTTTCTGCTTTTATTTTACACATCAATGCTTGTAGCCCAAAGAACTTCTCAAAGTTGCATCAAGATAACTTTAGCACTTCTCTTCAACTTGGAAAGAATAATTCCATAAATAAATCATCAATACAGTTGCTTGCGGAGGATGCGCGTCATATCTGCTATTAAATTTCAACTATAATAGCCTAATGTCATTGCAAGTTTGAAAATGCTGGTTAGTAGACTATGAGATATTTTAAAGGGTATTTGCATCTGGTATTGTGTCTGGAAAATTCTTGCTCAGGTTTCCCAACAGAGCTATATGCAATGAAATTATTGACAATTAACATTGATCGCAATGCGATACTAGATTTGTAAACATTAATGAGAACAAACTCCTTCTTAACAAATATATATTGAAATGTTACAGAGTATTTTGCTGACAAACACAGTTCCATGCAAATTGTTAAATTGTGAAAACTAGAACTGTTAAGACGTGATTATAATCCTGAATGATTCAAATAGGGATAACAAGGTGCAGAGCTGGATGAACACAGCAGGCCAAGCAGCATCAGAGGAGCAGGAAAGCTTGACGTTTCAGGTCTGGACCTTCCTTCAGAAATGGGGGAGGGGAAGGGGGATCTGAAGTAAATAGGGAGGGGGGGAGGCAGATAGAAGATGGATAGAGGAGAAGATAGGTGGAGAGGAGACAGACAGGTCAAAGAGGCGGGGATGGAGCCAGTAAAGGTGAGTGTAGGTGGGGAGGTAGGGAGGAGATAGGTCAGTCCAGGGAGGACGGACAGGTCAAGGGGGTGGGATGAGGTTAGTAGGTAGGAGATGGGGGTGGGGCTTGAGGTGGGAGGAGAGGATAGGTGGGAGGAAGGACAGGTTAGGGAGGCGGGGACGAGCTGGGCTGGTTTTGGGATGCTGTAGGGGGAGGGGAGATTTTGAAGCTTGTGAAATCCACATTGATACCATTGGGCTGCAGGGTTCCCAAGCGGAATATGAGTTGCTGTTCTGCAACCTTCGGTGGCATTGTTGTGGCACTGCAGGAGGCCCAGGATGGACATGTCGTCTGAGGAATGGGAGGGGGAGTGGAAATGATTTGCAACTGGGAAGTGCAGTTGTTTAGTGCGAAGCGAGCGTAGGTGTTCCACAAAGAGGTCCCCAAGCCTCTGCTTAGTTTCCCCGATGTAGAGGAGGCCACAACAGGAACAGCGGATGCAGATGAACATCTGCTTGATGTGGAAAGTCTTCTTGGGGCCTGGGATGGGGGTGAGGGGCAAGGTGTAGGGGCAGGTGTCGCACTTCGTGCAGTTACAGGGAGAAGTGCCGGGTGTGGTGGGGCTGGAGGGGAGTGTGGAGCGGACAAGGGAGTCACAGAAAGAGTGATCCCTCCTGAAAGCAGATAAGGGTGGGGAGGGAAAAATGTCTTTGGTGGTGGGGTTGGATTGCAGATGGCGGAAGTGTCAGAGGATGATGGGTTGGATCCGGAGGTTGGTGGGGTGGTACGTGAGGACAAGGGGGATTCTGTTTTGGTTGTTATTGCGGGGAGGGGGTGTGAGGGATGAGTTGTGGGAAATGTGGAAGACACTGTCGAGGGCGTTCTCGACCACTGTGGGGGGGGACGTTGCGGTCCTTGAAAAACGAGGACATCTGAGGTGTATAGGAGTGGAATGCCTCATCCTGGGAGCAGATGCGGTGGAGGTGATGGAATTGAGAATAGGGGATGGCATTTTTGCAGGAAGGTGGGTGGAAGGAGGTGTATTCTAGGTAGCTGCGGGAGTCGGTGGGCTTGAAATGGATATCGGTTTCTAGGTGATTGCCAGAGATGGAGACAGAGAGGTCCAGGAAGGAGAGAGAGGTATTAGAGATGGTCCAGATGAACTTAAGGTTGGGGTGGAAGGTGTTGGTGAAGTGGATGAACCATTCGAGCTCCTCGTGGGAGCACAAGGCGGCGCCGATACAGTCATCAATGTAACAGAGGTAGAGGTGGGGTTTAGGTCCAGTGTAGGTATGGAAGAGGGATTATTCCATGTAACCTACAAAGAGGCAGGCATAGCTTGGGCCCATGTGGGTACCCATAGCCACCCCCTTTGTCTGTAGGAAGTGGGAGGAATTGAAAGAGAAGTTGTGGAGGGTGAGGACGAGTTCGGCTAAGCGGATGAGGGTATCAGTGGATGGGGACTGGTCGGGCCTAAAAAGATACTTTTTATTCTTATTCTGGACTTTGAGTAATTTGAGTATTTTTTAAAACTTTTTTTATTCTTTCAATTCTGTGACAAACACTTGAAATACCCTGTACCTAAGATGGCACCAAAGTAGCGTCGTTACAAACTTTTCATTGCACTCATTTGAGGGCACATGACAATAAAGGCTATTCTATTCTGAATGTTTGTACTGAAATGTTTGTTCCAACGTCCTGTCCGTTTCGCATTATTTTCTTGACAAGAAGTTTTCACCTTGAAACGAAAACAAGATAAGGTGCGCTAATAATATATTAAGTTTTATTGCTTTTTACCTAGATAAAAATGATTGGGTTAGGAGTAAAGGTGATGTAAAAATCAGCTGTTCCAGAAAACATTACATAAGTCTGAGTGTATCCAGAGCAGAGATTTTGGGCAAGCTACACACAAAAAGCCTGCATTTGCTGAAAAGAGGTTTTCTGGCTAATCTTAATTATCCATGCCCAAGTAAGCATTACATGTGGCCCCTTTTTGACCTATATGCAAAGTTAAGGTTAAGACTAGAATCTTGTTCTCATATGAAGTGATATCACTACGATTGATGATGATAGTAGTGCTCAACTTGAGTGCTACAATTAATTCCAGTCACTTATGGGCATCTGAAAATTGTATTGTATAATATCATTCGCGAGCAAGTATCTGAATTGATTTATTAACTAAACAAGTCATCAAGATTTTTCTTACTATTCCTGAATCAAAAGAATCAATGGATATGCAGATCATAATATAAGATGTATGCATGGAGCATTTTTAATAGAAAGGGCGAAACTAGTCAGTGGCTTACATGTCATCACATATATATTGAAACCATACACAGAAACCATCTGTAAATGATTCTGAAACTTGCAGATCAAAAGGCATCTTCAACTCTTTCAACTGCCTAAAATGAGGAACAGACTCGGAGAAAAGTGCAAATAGTTCTCTGTTAATTAATCCCCTCAAACAGGCACTTGGCTGAGTCTACTTTTCTTTCCTTGGTTAAGTGTCAATTGTGTCATTTTTTTTGAGGGTTTGTTGCTGTGTGGCCTAGTAAAATTTCTTGCTCTGTCTTACCAAACCTGCCTCATTAACCACCTACTCCATCGCTATGGCATTTCTCTAACTGATCCTAACCCCACCCTACTATGTGCCATTCCCAGAACAAGCCACCTCTCACTGGATATCTGTCAAAAGGCCAGCATCCCTTGCACCTGTGCTATCTTTAAAAGATTTTTGCACTCATGGACAAATGTTAGCAATCTGGTATTGCCCCTCACCAGCAATGTAATGGCACACCACTCACAAACTCATTTTGCTCACCAGACACAGCCAGCATAGCTAACAGTCCCTCACACATACTCACCCTTGTCACCATTTAACCAATAGATCCAGCAGTTAACCTGTCATTAGCTACATCCTGTCTAAACATCCGCTCTAAGTCACCGTTACACTGTGTCCAATGCCCACTGTAGACCCTGCATCTTGTCATTGTCAAATAGGTGAAGATCACATGTAGGGAAACCATGAGACATTTCCAGCTATGAGCTTTTAATAACACACAGAAAAAGTGGAATGAAGTGAATAGACCATACAGTTCACCCCCAAATCCAAAGTAAATACTGGCATCATGACCAATGACTATTTAACATTCCATGATGGTCTAATACACCCAGCTGCTATCAAATGGAACTGGGTCTCAATCAGGTCCTGTTTGGCTTGTATTGACCAATGCAGCTGAACCCTGTAATGCACAAGCAGATCTTCCTCCTCCCCAATACCTTCATCATCTTCCTTGGAAGACTGCTCCCATTCCCTCTGTTCCTTAGCACCCATCCAATCAAGATTTATCATTAGATCAGCTAACTTTGGTAGGAAATAGCAGAAAACCCAGACCTTTGTTTCCATAATGAGGATATTCATGACAATATGCTTGAACCATCTTTTGAGAGTCTGATGCCATTTCTCTAAAGCTGTCTGAGTTTGTGGATGGTGGTTTATAACCAAAAAACATCTCAGGTATGAAGTTTAGAGATAACAAGGTGTGGAGCTGGATGAACACAGCAGGCCAAGCAGCATCATAGGAGCAGGAAAGCTTGATGTTTTGGGCCTATACCCTTCATCAGAAATGGGGGAGGGGAATTCAGACGACATGACCATCCTGGGCCTCTTGCAATGCCACAGTGATGCCACCCGAAGACTGCAGGAACAGCAAATCATATTCAGCTTGGGAACCCTGCAGCCCAATGGTATCAATGTGGATTTCACAAGCTTCAAAATCTCCCCTCCCCCTACCGCATCCCAAAATCAGCCCAGCTAATCTCCACCTCCCTAACCTGTTTTTCCTCTCACCTATCCCCTCCTCCCACCTCAAGCCCCACCCCCATCTCCTATCTACTAACCTCATCCTGCCCCCTTGACTTGTCCGTCCTCCCTGGACAGACCTATCTCCTCCCTACCCCCCTACCTACACTCACCTTTACTGGCTCCATCCCTGCCTCTTCGACTTGTCTGCCTCCTCTCCCCCTATCATCTCCTCTATCCATCTGCTATCCGCCTCTCCCTCTCTCCCTATTTATTTCAGAACCCTCTTCCCCTCCCCCATTTCTGATGAAGGGTCTAGGCCTGAAAGGTCAAGCTTTCCTGCTCCTATGATGCTGCTTGGCCTGCTGTGTTCATCCAGCTCCACATCTTGTTATCCAGCATCTGCAGTACCCATTATCTCTCTCAGGCATGAAGTTTGTCTGGTTGTGTATCTGCCAGCAGTCCATAACAAGTATAAAATTGTGTTAATTTGTCCACCACTGTGATTGCTCCTAATAGAATGGGCTCTGGGAACCGAGTTGACATATCCACCATAGTAAGCATATACTAGTGTCCCTCTTTTGTTTTTGGTTATGATCCTGCAGAATCTATTATCAACCTTCTGATTGGTTCCTCAAAAATTGAAATGGGTCGTAAAGTGCCAATACGTCTGTATGTTGAGTTTTGCCCACCAATTGTCATGTTTTACAAAACTGGATCATATTCTTATGAAGAACCGACCAATCAAAATGCCTGCTTAGCAATGCTTGAGTTTTCCATATTCCTTCCTGTAAGAAACTTCAGCCTTTTCCAATGCCATTTTGTTTTGTTTTAATATGAGAAACCTGGATGAAATCTTATTGGGGCCTGAATGATGATAGCTATGGTGAGATTTATGCGGCCTAGTGTTAATTCAGCAACTCGGGTGAGAGAATGAGGTTTTATATGTGGGGGAATGTCAGCCATGCTGGTTATATGCTGTGAGCAGTAAGGTTTTGTGACTGTTGTACCATTATGTTGCTGGTGAGGGGCAATGGTGGATTGCCAATGCTTGTCTGGATGTACAGCACCCTATAAAGATGGTGGAAGTGAAAGGGCTTATGGTCTTTTGGTGGATATGCACTGAATATCCAGTTGTTCTTGGAATGCCATACAGTAAGGTGGGGCTAGAATCGGTTAGGAGGCATACTAGGAGGTTAAAAAAGGTGAGTATGATAAGAGACAGGGAGAAACCTCACCAGGCCTCGCAGAAAAAATCCTCCAAAAACTCGATACAACTGATAGTTGGGCAAAAAAAGTACCCGGTATCTGTCCTTTTAATTTTTTTACCAATTACTATAACTGTAAGTCCCATTTTAAATTTTCCACATCCAAAATGCTGCTCTGCACCACTAACTATCTTATGGCTGTAATGGGAAAAATACTCTACCTATAAATGCCTATTACTCCACCAGCTGCAACATTAACATACATTGTGAATTCAGTTAACAACGTTAGCAGTTGCTTTGCTTTTAGACGACAAAAGAGATGTTAACCAGACTTTTTTGATGATCTCAAAATAATCTGTTTATTATTTTTAAAAAATTATTGTTAAACAAAATTGGCAAACTCTGGTTTACACCTGAATTATTATCCGAATTAAAGCCACATTTGGTCAATCCCACACTGAGGAAGTCTGTAGCATTGTGGTAATATCACTAGGCTGGTAATTCAGAATCACTAATATTCTGGGGAAATGTGTTGAAATCCCACCATGGCAATTGGTGAATTTGAATTCAACAAAAAAATCTAGAATTAATACCTAGTTTAATGGCGACCATCTAACCGTTGTTAATTGTTGTAAAAGCCCATCTGGTTCACTAATGACTAATAGAGAAGGAAATCCACTGGCCTACATGTAACTCCAGAGCCTCAGGAATGTGACTGACTCTTCACTGTCCATTGAAATGACCAAGCAAGTCATTCAGTTCAAGGGCAATAAAGGCTGATCCAACCAGCAACACCAACATTCCATGGATAAATGAATAAGAAAAGACAGTCACACAACAAACACAGTCAATTCTCTGTAAAAATGATGGGCAGAATCTTATAGGGGCCTGAGCAATGGGCTTTTGACAGAATTGTACACAAAGTATGGCAAGATCAACTTGACATCAGGAGCAACTTGATGCATCTTTTATGCATTTTTCTATTCTCGTCACTTACCATTTGTCAGCCCAAGACAGATCTTGTTGCATTTGAACATGGACTGCTTCAGTGTCTAAGGAGTCACAAACGGTGTTGAACATTGTGTATTCATTATCAAACATCTCCATTTCTGACCTTATGATGGAGGAAAAGCCATTTATTTACCAAGTAATGAGGCCAGTTTCTTGCTAGGCAGCAATGAATTACCAATTAAGAAGGATTATAGATTTTAAAATGCCTTATTCAAGCCTCAACTCACCTCATTGACATTTAGCTTTCTATTTTGCCAAATACACTAAACAAGCTCAGCACAAACAAGAACATTTGACGTGCAGGTCCAAGTGGGCACCTAGTGACTAGATCACCCCTGGCTGTGATCACCCTCCATGTTGTCCAGCACCAAAAGATCTCAGAGCATGGTCCATGGGTACCAGCCACATGTACTCCTCATCAAAGGACATTGGAATCTGACTTTTGTCAACCCCTCACAACCACAGCTAGCATTGAAAGACTGCTGCCAGGACACTTTGTGTGCAGGGACAGGCACCCAACTCATGGATTGGATTGGGCTACATTATTCTGACTCCTGTAGAATAAATCTTTTAAATCCAGATCATATTTGTGTAAGGGCCCATGTCCTCTCAAAGCCAGTTTTCCCAGTAATCAAGTTAATGAACCCCATCTCTTGTCTCTTCCAAAGATTTGCTCTCCAAACTCACTTGGTTTCCAATAAAAACAACAGGTAGCTTGCAGCACAAGTTAAACTCTTGGCTTCATTGTTAAAAAAAATCACATGGTATAATTGATCTCAATCTAGAAAATGTTCAAATCATCAAAAATATTCCAGTATCTCCTGAATAGTTTTTAAATATAAGTATGCATTCCAACATTCTTTGTCCATAAAATTGTCCTATCAGTTAACTAAGCTACTTAGCCAACCACTAAGCCAAGAACAACAGCGTATTCATCAGAAGAAGGATACATATATACCTGAAGACAATCTGTGCATTTAACTGGCTATGGATTATATTTCCCTGGGTATTCATATCTCCTCTAGAGCTGGAATTGCAAATGCAATATAAAGACACCAGACATCTTGCCTGACAACTGGAAAATAACTGATGGCTATGAAGTCTGGAGGTTAGCTGTTTGGAAGGGTATTGGGAGAGATGAGCAGAACTGAAAATCTCAGCTGGCTGACAAGAGTTTCCAGAGAAAACATCACAACTTCTCAACCCACTGTCTTGCTCTGCAGAAATTGTAGCAGAGACCATTGTGCCAGAGTGGAGCTCCTGAGCCACAGCAGACAAGGTATTGACCAGAATAGTGTAATTCATCATCTTATGAGACAAAACTCCAACTGGTTGATCACTTACACTTTGTTTATTTCATGGAAACTGATTTGTTCAGCTGCTGCCTGAAGCAATAAATCAACTTTCAATAAACATTTTAATCCTAAACATGTCAAGCTAGATTTGTTTTCAAAGCTGGCAAGTAGCTCGAAGGAAAAGAACTGATGAGGCTGGCTGTTCAAGAAGAAAATCTGCAATTGTATCTTGTCTTACTGTTTCTCAGGAATCATCATTCCACCGCATTGCAATTAAGGATACATGTTGCAAATTTAAGGACAGAATCCACACTTCTTTGAGATATAGTCTTGATTTTTGAGTCCTGACAGTGTCCTTGCTGGCAGTTGTCCAGACTGTGCAATGCATCTGAAGGTGGTGCCCTTCTTGCCTGCTTTCCAATTCAAGGTTGCATTTGGGTTCCTGAGATTGCAGGTCCAATCAGAGAGCCTTCAGTCTTGGAGGGATGGCAACAGCACTGGCAAAGCTGCATGCTACTTAATAAGTGCATGCACCCACTAAGGTGCCATTGTGGTGACATTTGAAGATGTCTCAATTTTGTTTACGTAACCTAAGGTTACAGCTGTCAGACAACCAGTCTGGAGGAAAAGCCCACCCACATAATGGCTGGTGGTTGAAGATTGAAGCATCTCCAGGTAGGCAGGAAAGTGTAAGAGGCCTTGCAGGATGTCCAGCCAGCTGTAGGCTAGCTGCCTCTGTAGGCAATTTCCAGGCTTTAGCCTCAGTGGAGGGCTCTCCTGCTACTGCTTACAGTTGGGTACTTAGTTATTCAAAGTGACCCCCTGCTTCTGTTGGTTGGGTAGCTGTGTCTGCTTTCAAACAGCCTTTGGAAACAAGAACACAAAGGCCTAACACCTTCCCATTTTACTGTCCCCTGGATCCTGCATTCAAGCCTATCTTTTTTTGATCTTGTAAATGTCATCTGAAACATAATTTAATCTCAAAATCTCTCCATAGCTTCACCACTGAACTGAAAATTGCATCTTTTCCTGATCAGTCAACGCTTGTTAAAAAATGAGAAGATGAAAGGTATCATGGCAAAAACAGAAGGGTAATTGGAACTGCTGATGCTGGAGAATCTGAGACAACAAGGTGTAGAGCTGGATGAACACAGCAGGCCAAGCAGCATCAGAGGGACATTTCTGAAGAAGGGTCTAGCTGGCATGCCCAAAAAGACAAATCCGGCTGCTCTGCGAGAATTTTAAAAACATTGCCATCTTTATAGAATGGATGCGAAGACCTTGAAAAACAAGTGTACCAGTACGGTATTAGAGATGGGAGGCTTCAGATATGCAAAATGACCAGCAAAGTTGGGTTTGTTAGAGTAGAAAAGGCTCCCATGAGATTCAATACAGCCGCTCAACATGATGTAGGGTTTTGATTGACTAAATAGGGAGAAACTGATTTGATTAGAAGGAGGATTGTAACAAGGGGAAATAGTTTAAAATAGTTAACAACAGAACTACAGGGGACATGAGACATTTTGTTTTTATGAATGAATTACTGTGATCTGGAAAGCAATCTCTGGACGGATGGTGGAAGCAGATTCAATAGTAAATTTCAAAACAGAAGTGAAAACCTCTCAGGCTAAAGTGAGGAATATGGGAAAGGGACTAATTTTTTTACCCTTTCAAAGAATAGAGAAAATGGCCTGAATGGCCTTCTATGCTGTAAGATGGTATTATGCATATGATTTGCAGGCTGTCTTTTTTATTAGGGTGATTATTCAAAAACTTTGCTTTCTTGTAAGTAAATCTTTTATTCCGTTGTTGGATGCGCATGGGGAAAACGATTGAATTGCCCTGGTGAACAGTACATCAGTTCCCTTTTGATGCATCTGTCATCTGTAGATTCACTGACATTAATAATGTCCCCAGTAATAGCTTGGAATCAGTTCCTCTTACAGTTCCACAGGATTTTATTTTCACTGCTTTTGTCTGTCAGGTTCTCAGTAGATTTTTACCAAGAGTTTTGGTAGTTGCTACAGTTGTAGAACAGTAATGAGCTTAATATCTAGAGTCATTCCTGCGCTACAAGCTGGCTGCAGACCAAATTCAAGATATCATACAATTCTGTCTGAAACACAAATCTACAAAGCTAGCATATGGTATATTCCAAGGGATATGTCTTAGTATGAGATACTTGAGAATCAGATTCATTATAAAATGCTGTCAAGATGTTACAGATTACTGTGCAATGTGCTAACACATTAAGTAACATTTCTTCAGTGGCATTCTATGTGATTTCACTTTACATTGTCTTTTAAAGTGGCTTTAGAACACATAACAGAGGGATAGAGAGAGAGGGAAAGAGAGAGAAAATTGACATGGGTGAATTTTGCATTTGAAAATTTGCCACACCCCTCACCACACAGTAAAATCTGCCATGATGATGTTGAATTTAACAATGTTTGGGATTTTTTTAAGCTGCTAAAACAAGGCCGCATAAGGTTGACAGATAAGGCCGGCTATTGGGATCATGACTGAATGTGCTTGAGCAGGTATGTCTGATTTTTAAGTATTTCTAAAAATATTTTAAGTGCTTTCAAACTGATTAATCAACTGATTCTGAGAACACATGACTATACAATTGTAACCATGGTCACAGCATTACTCCTTTGACACATGGCATGCAATGCACATTCTAAGATCTCACTCACCAGGGTGTTATTCACATTACAATGCAAATGTAGCTGCAGTAAAAATTTAACACTCTATTAATTAAAGTGTGAGCTCAAGTCACCAGAGCTTACTGTGTTCAGACATTTAAAAACTGGCACTGACACTAACTGTAAGCCTGTAAGAGAACAAGGCAAAGGATTTGTGGTCAGGAGGCAAATTTCCTATGCAGCTATAATTGGCCAGTTTTCATTAGATGGTTGCAACACTTTTTATTTTGATTGTACATACAGTGGAGGGAAAGTGGTAATATTGCTGGTACACAGGATTCAGGCATATACTGACCAACATATCATGCACAACTTTTTCCAAGCTACCAAAGCAATCTATGGACTGTGTTCGATCAGATAAAATCCTCTCTGATCACAGGATGGCTCCCAGAACTTCAAGGATGATGATGCCATCCTTCAATGATGGAAACAGCACTTTGAACTTCTCCTCAGCCAGGAGTCCCCACTTCAAAGGACACCTTTCATGCCAACTCACTGCACCCTGTGGAAAATTCAAGAGGCTTAAGCAGGCCATCCAACAGATAAAGACAAACAAATCTTGTGAGTTAAATGACATACCTGCTCAAGTCTAGTGTGCTGGCAGCTACTGGCTTATGCCAGGCTCCATTTGCTCATTCTCCATCTCTGGAATAAAGAAGATAGCCTCACAGATTTCAAGATGTGATGGCATTGTGATGATATTGAATTTACAATGCAAGAGCGGGGATAAAACTGACACTGCAAACTGTGGAGGGATTTTTGCCCTGTCCATCACAGTTACGACCCTCACTTGTATTCTTCTGAACCACTTTCCTCCAGATGCAGAACACTTCCTCCCAGAAACCACATGTGGCTTCTCACTATCCAGAGGTACTGCTGGTATGGATTTTGTGGCGAGGCCGATACAGGAAAATTGTTGGGAGCAAAATCTAGAACTGTTCCTCATTTTTTTCAACCCGACCAAAGTATTTGATTCTCTAAATCATGAAACCCTATGGACTGTCCTCCAGCGTTTTGATTGTCCATTAAAGTTTGTCAGCATTCTGAGACTCCTGTCTGACAATATGACTATCACTGTCCTGAAATGAGGGTTTAACACTGACACATTTTACATCTAGACTGCATTCCTTCACCTTCTTCATCATCTACTTGAGCACCATCATCCACCTCATTCAAAATGATCTATTACCCAGTGTCAGCATCCAATATCTTCTGGATAGAAAGCCCCTCAAGGCTGGTCACTTTTGGGCAAAAACTCAACTCAGCATCATGGATATCTACTGCCTTCAAATTTTTGGATGACTGCTGTGGTAGTACAGTCCACGCGGTCAAAGAATGCTCCTTTTAAGCTCTTGTGTATGATTCCTGGTCTGTATTTAAACACTGCCAATTGGAAAGTTCTCCACCAACATTCTCTGGGCTAGGTGAGCATGTCTCATGCCAGTCTACATAGATGGGTTTGTTCTGGAGTATGTGCAACACTTACCATATTTGAGCAAGTACCCTCTCCCAGAGTACTACTAACAATGAAGAAGCCCAACACCAAGTCAACTGTTCCAGTGCTACCTTCTGCAAGTTGTGACATATCTTTGACAACAAGGACCTCTTGAAGTCAGCAATAGTCTTGATCAATAAGGTTGAACACCCTCCTCTAGTGCAAGGAAAGCTGGACCATTAACTGATGTCACATTAATTCCTTGAGAACTTCCAACAACAGTGCCAATGGTGAATCCTGGGGATCAGCTGCGAAAATTACCAGATCAATTCAAGCATCCTCAACAGAAATGTATCTACCAGTATCAAAGTCATGCTCCTGAAGAACCAAAACCAACTGAAGGGCCATTGCCTCCAGCTACCTGGAAACCATACCCCCCCAGCAGGTTCTCTACTCTCACCTCTCCATTGACCAACACTTAAAGGGTGGCCAGGGGAAAAGATTATGCTAAAGGTCTAAAGCAATGAAGTATTGACCCCAATGACTGGAAGGAGAAAGCTGCCATCTAATTGGCTTGACATTTCTCGATCCATTAGGGCCCAAGCCACATCAAGGCTCCACAACTTGACTGTGAATTGGAACGGTGGCACCAACGGAAGGAGAAGGAAAGCAGCTTAGGGCTGCAAATTCTATTTCCCTGTGTGGAAACATTTGAGAATCTAAAGTAGGGCTCCTCAGTCATCTGAAGACTCATCTAGCTTTATAGATGTTATCCTCAGTTCTGGGGACTACCAACAATAAATGATAAAATCACTCGTCTAATATTCCATACTAATGCGTTGCAGAAATGGGTTCAAAGCCAACCATGGCTGCTGGTTGAATTTGAATTCAGTTAATTAAACCTGAAATTGTAAACTAGAGTTGGTAATGGCTTCAGTTGGCTTTTTAACAAACCACCTTGTTCTCATGTTGACATTTCTATTTTGGAATTGCTGCAATATTCCAACGAAGCTTAACACAACTTTGAGGAATAACATCTTATCTTCTACTTAGGCACTCCTCTGCATCTGTCAAAAGTATAAAAAGCACCATTTCTCAAATCATATCAGTTTTGAAGAAGAGTCATTTCGGACTTGAAACATTAACTGTTTCTCTCTTCATTGTTGCTGCAAGACATGCTGAGTTTCTTCAGCATTTTTTGTGTTTGTTTTAGATTTCAAGCATCTGCAGTATTTTGCTTATATTATGGAATTATAAGTGTTTATCCTTCTAAACCCAAAGCATACACAGACAAACACAAACTGTAGGAGAAGAGAACAAAAAAATTCTCTTTCTGATCAGGATTATTCTTGAAGGTAAAAATAATAACTTGTAGAATGATATGGAGTCTTTTTCTCTGATGTTCTGCCTAGTGTGGTCAAGTCAGAAATCATGTCTGGTTGTCTCGTGAGTCTTGGCAGACACAGCTTGCTCAGGAAATACAATATTCAGAATTTCCCTCAATCGCTCTTTCAGAGGAACAAATAGATTTCACGCAGAACTTCAATGGTTCAGAAAAAGGAGAGATCAGCTGGTTAGCCCTTCCTGGCAGGCTTCATATCTTCCATCTAAATTCTAGATATAAAAGCACTGTCCATTTAGTAACTGTTCAAATATCTCCTGCAGGGGCTACCATGAAGAAACAAGTTATCAATAGTCATGTGATTTCTAGGAAGCCTTGTTAAATAAAATTTCAGTGACCATTGTGACCTTTCAATGACCTCTTTTAAAGAATTCATTCCAGATATTTCCATAAAATCTGAAATAAATGCATTTTTGCATAGCCCTTCAAAAATTAACTCCTCCAGAATTATGAAATATCTTTGAACCACTGCAAATCTACAAAAATGTGATTATTTCTTAACTACCCTCTGAAATGGTTCTGCATCCAGTTAGTTTAAGGTTAATTAGGCTTAGGCAACAAATGCTGGCCTTGCTAACTTTCAATGGCAACATAGGTCACCATACAATTTGGGGCAGTCTCCTGTACTCTGCTGATAAACTTAAAATTCATTCCAAAGTAAAATCTCAAGCTATAAGTAGTTTACTGAAAGTTGGACATTAGCCACCAGCAAAACATGAGTCAGCATCAAGTTCAGTAAATAGGAACCAAGGTCAGTCATTAGCCTCGTTGGAATGTTAAAGGGAAGTTAAGAACAATATCTTGGCTAAAGATGAGGATGAGTGCTTCATAAGGCCAGTTGCCAACAAGGTTGCCATATGACTTCAATGTAAAACCAATGTCCAAATGCTAACACTCAACAGCCAAAGTAAGTGCTGGTAAGAAGACATAGGACTGAAACATGAGTAATCAAGGACATCAGTCATCTGGTATATTTATAATTGGAGTTGCTGGGTGTAACACACTGACTGGCCTGGTCAACCTCAGTGATATTGCATTGTAGAAATAGGTACAAGTACAGAGTTCCCTACAAAAGTTATAGAAGATCTTGGTGAGAATTCAGGGAATTTGAGCTGTACTCAGAGGAGTGATCAGTGGTAGAGGCAAGAAAGTGCAATCAGGGGATGTTTAAGAGACAACCTGAGGCCAGCGAGAAGGGACAGACACTTGTTATGGCTTGTACCCAAAGCATAAACATGGTAATACAATTCTCAATCAAACCTTTAGGTCTTACTTGGTTTGGATGAAGTTTACTCGCTACTACCAATATGGGTTAACATCAAATCATTGAATATTACCAAAACATAATATTGATCTATTTGTGGAATTTCTAACATAAAGGTATGGTAAGGAAGTCTCACTTTGATGTATTTGATTTTGTTTCATATTCTTCATTACAACCTCTTCCTCTGACTCCAAATAACACAGCGCAATTCCTGTCTAGAATGCTCATTTAAAAAAAAATCCCATAGGAATGAAAAATGCAACCACCAAAACTCTGCTTAAAGATATTTAGATAA
This sequence comes from Ginglymostoma cirratum, assembly GCA_024137785.1. Taxonomy (NCBI): domain Eukaryota; kingdom Metazoa; phylum Chordata; class Chondrichthyes; order Orectolobiformes; family Ginglymostomatidae; genus Ginglymostoma; species Ginglymostoma cirratum. The sequence goes on from JAHRHZ010000065.1 coordinate 26,180,968, forward strand.
AGATTGATATATAAAATCTTGAAAATTAGATCATGTTGTAAAATGGATACATTTTCAGATATTCTTTTGGAAAAATTCTGTTTTTTTTGTTAATCAGGGATGAGCCTGCTCCGAGGGCATATTTCATTTGGGCGAACTTGCAGAACTGGAAAAATGATAGGACATTGTGTATATGGTCAGAAGATTGTAGTATATTAATTAAATTATTTAAATTATGTTCTTGATGGCTTTCTGTAAAAGCTGCAACAGCTAAAATTTAGACTTAATGAAAAATATTCACCTGGCACAGAATACGTGAAGTTCTTGTAAGATTTCTGACTTTTTTTAATCCCTCCCAAGACACCAGGAATGGTGACCAGATTGTTTCTCCCTTCCTAACATTTTTCAGTTCTGCTGGATACAGGAGATGGTGCTGCAGTCTTGATGCACAACTGCTGTGTTGCACACATCAGATATCTGCCATAAAATTGTTTTTTGCTTTTCTCTTATTCTCTTCAGAAGTGCTCCCAGTAGCAGGTCATCACAGTTGATTTTATTGTGTCCAACAGTCACCATAGCACAAAAGAAATAGAAAATAAGTTTTCTCATGCTGTTTCTCATTATTGTAGAGGATTAATATTTGTTTATTGTTGTAAATTGGTCTTGTCTCCATTATCGACCTTGCTTGCTGTGTAGGTGATTTAGCACAACTTATTACTATTCTTGTCAAATGTGAAATGATGAGTTATTGAACATACTTATTTATATTCAGAAAAGCATAAACGGTGTTCAGTTGACCCTTGCATCATACTCATGTGACCATTTCTAGTCTCTGTTTAGAACACTGCATAACTGTATGTGCGAGAAAATAGAGTTGCAAGAAAGTTGAAAAGAAAAAATTATGTTTCTTCTGTTGTAAAGCGGAGATCGACACCCACCCTCCACCACCCTCTGACCCCGATAACTAAAACTAAAACACCCAGAGAGGCTCATCTCACCCTATAATCTGTTAAAAGAATTGTGAGAAGTAGTATAATCTGCCTCTTCCCACCCATCTGTTATAAAGGAATGGTTAAATGAAATAAACTCCTACACTCACTCTATAATCAACAAATAATGATTTATTTATCTACCTCTAACAGTGAACAAATTAACTGAACTATTAACAAACCGAACAATTCCCCTCTATTGAGGAGAACTGACTATTCCCGAAGAAAACAAAATTCTAATGGTATGCTGTTCCAATAAATACAAATCCTACATATATAAACCAAAATAAAAAAAATAGAACTTAATCTCTTGCAATTATAGCCAGGTTGTGTCTTCTGGAATGTTCTGTGTTTTCTCCATTGATATTCTGTTAGGTACGCCTTCTCTGTTGAATTCTTTTGTCAGGAATATTAACTGAGAGTGCCCTGGTACCTTTATTTGGATGATGCTTTCTCTAAGAGCTGAGAGAGGTAATCTCTTAGCAGATGGTAGTTCACGCTCTACAGATTTTGCAACTGTCCCCATCTTTTGTACCCTTGATGACATATCAATTTCTTACAATAGGATTGGTCCTATGTTGTCAAAATCATCAGATTTAAATTTAATTGGTTTTTAGTATCTAAGTGTCTGGTTCATTAAGTGATTGGCTAAATCAAGACTTGTTGTCTTGATAACAAAAACAAAACTGTGGCTTGGCCTGCTAATCATCCAGCCTTTTGATACAGATGCTACAATTCAGATGCTCTGTGCACCTACACGAGCTGTACACAAACTATTTTTTCTCCAAGCCTAGAAAAATCACATCATCCTTTAAAGGGACCACACACTACTTCCCCCCCTATCATTTTATGAACATCAATATTTTGCAAACACCAAATTATAATGTCCTGCCTTCCAATCCACAAATACTCTTCCCAACTTTGCAGCACATCTCAAATTTACAGTATTAGTTATTTCAAGAAATCTGTGGTAAACTATCAAACACTAGCATAGTGAAATCTTGGATGAACATGCTTCCCAACAACATAACCTCATTTACCACCGTCACCTTTATAGATTCTGCTGTTCATGATTTTTTACACTGTACTTGTCAATTGTACTTGTAATGTGCAGGTAGTTGGCAAATCTTAGCCTTCAGCCTTTGACATATTACTCAGCTGTTTAAACTGCCTAAAAGTTGTGTTGATCAGTAGATTGGTTTATATTCAGTAATGGCCTCACTAACATATTGAAGAAAGAAAGACAAGTAGGAGGAGATATGCCAAATACAGCTCAAGGACAGTCACTAAGTAAAAGAAGAGCTAATCATTATTATTTTTTATTTTATTGGGAAACACAAATGGGATTGTGTTATTTGGAGTCCTATTATATCAATGTACAATTGCACTAATCATTAATAATTTATCACTAATATATTTAAAATGTAAAAATGTCTATGTGAATGTTGTTCATTTCTGTGCATTTTTTTTACTGCCTTGAAACATAGGCACCAGATAAAGAGCTTGCTGGATGTTTAGAAACATAGGAAATGGGAATAGGAGTAGAACACTCATGAATGGCCCATCTAGCCTATTCCACTATTCAAACAGATAGAGTCATAGAGTCATACAGCATGGAAACAGACCTTTTGCTCCAACTCCTCCATGCCAACCAGATATCCTAAACTGAGCTCGTCCCATTTGCCAGCATTTGGCCCATATCACTCTAAACCCTTCTTATTCATGTACCCATCCAGATGCCTTTTAAATGTTGTAATTGTACCTGCTTCCACCACCTCCTGTGGCAGCTCTTTCCATACACACACCACCCTCTGCGTTATAAATCTGGCCCCTCAGGTCAGTTTTAAATCTTTCCCTTCTTACCTTAAAACTAGTTTAGGACTCCCCTACCTTGGGTACAAAAACAAAGAAAAAGAACAAAGAAAATTACAGCACAGGAACAGGCCCTTCGGCCCTCCAAGCCTGCACCGATCAAAGATCTTGACTGTTCACCCTGTCCATGCCCCTCATGATTTTATAAACCTCTATAAGGTCACCCTCAGCCTCTGACGCTCTAGGGAAAAAAGCCTGAGCCTATTCAGGCTCTCCCTATACCCCAAACCCTCCAATCCCAGCAACATCCTTGTAAATATTTTCTGAACTCTTTCAAGTTTAACAATATCTTTCCTATTGCAGGGAGACTAGAATTGAACACAGTATTCTGGAAGTGGCCGAACTAATGTCCTGTATAGCTGCAGCATGACATCCCAACTCCTATGCTCAATGCACTGACCAATGAAGGCAGACATGTTAAAAGCCTTCTTCACTCCCATGTCTACCTGCAACTCCACTTTCAAGGAAATATGCACCTGCCTCCCTAGCTGTCTTTGTTCGGCAACGCTCCTCAGGGACTTATTATTAACTGTATAGGCACTGCCCTAATTTGTCTTACCAAAATGCAAAACCTCACATTTATCTAAATTAAACTCTATCTGCCACTCCTTGCTCCATCAGCCCAACTGATCAAGGTCCTGTTGTACTGTGAGGTAACCCGGCTAACCACACCACCAATTTTGGTGTCATCTACAAACTTACTAACCATTGCTCCTATATTCACATTCAAAGCATTTATATAAATGATGAAAAGCTGTGGTCCCAGCACCAATTCTTGCAGCCCTCTGCTTGTTTCCAATCTGAAAAACAACCCTCCACCACCACCGTCTGTCTCGTACCTTCAAGCCAATTTTGTATCCAATTGGCTAGCTCACCTGGATTCCATATGATCTAACCTTGTTAACCAATCTACCATATGGAAACTTTTCAAATGCCTTGCTGAAGTCCATATGGACAACATCTACTGTTCTGCCTTCATCAATCCTCTTTGTCACTTCTTTAAAAAACTCGATCAAGTTAATGAAACATGATTTCCCAAACACAAAGCAATGTTGACTCTCCAAAGTCAGTCCTTGCCTTTCCAAATACATGTAAATCCTGTCCCTCAGAATCACCTCCAACAACTTATGCACCACTAATGTCAGGCTCACCGGCCCATAGTTCCCTAGTTTCTCTTAACACCTTTCTTAAATAATTGTACTACATTAGCTAACCTCCAGTCTTCTGGCATCTCATCTGTGGCAATGGATGATGCAAATATCTCAGCAAGCGCCCCATCAATCTCTTCCTTAGCTTCCTACAAAGTTCTGGGATACACCTGATTAGGTCCTAGGGATTTACCCACCTTCATGTGTTTTAAGAAATGCAGCAACTCCTTGTCTATAGTATGGACACTTTTCAAGATATTACTATTTATTTCCCCAAGTTCTCTATCTCCCATATGGTTCTCCACAGTAAATACTGAAGTGAAATACTCGTTTAGTATTTCTCCCATCTTCTGTGGTTCTATACAAAGACAGTCTTGGTATTTTTTAAGGAGGCCTATTCTCTCCTTAGTTACTCTTTCTCCCTTAACTTAATTTATAGAATCACTTTGGATTATCCTTAAACCTATTTGCCAAAGATATCTCATGTCCCCTTTTGGCCCTCCTGATTTCCCTCTTAAGTATACTTCCTCCACCCTTATACTCCTCAAGGGATTCACTCGATCCCATCTGTCTATACCTGATATATGCTTCCTTCTTTTCCTTGACCACAGTGTCAATTATTCTAGTCATCCAGCATTCTCTGCATCCACCAGTCTTGCCCTGCAACTAACAGGAACATACAGTCTCTGAATTCTTGTTACCTCATTTTTAGAGAGCTCCCACTTTCTAGCTGTCCCTTTACTTGTGAATAGCCCCTCCCAATCAACTTTTGCAGGTTCTTGCTTAATACTGTCAAAATTGGCCTTACTCCTATTTAGAACTTTAACTTTTAGATCAGGTCTATCCTCTTCCCTAACTCTTTTTAATGGAATTATGATCACTGGCCCCAAAGTGCTCTCCCACTGATACCTCACTCACCTGCCTTGCCTTATTTCCCAAGAGAAGGTCAAGTTTTGCTCCTTCTCTAGTAGGTACATCCACATACTGAATAACAAAATTTTCTTGTACACACTTAACAAACTCCTCTCGATCCAAGCCCTTAACACTTTGGCAGTCTCTGTCTACATTTGGAAAGTTAAAATCCTCTACCATTACAACCTTATTATTCTTACAGATATCTAAGATCTCCTCACATATTTGCTTCTCAATTTACACTGACTATTAGGGGGATCACAGTACAATCCCAATAAAGTGATTTTCCCTGTCCTATTTCTCAGTACACCCATATAACGTCACTGAATCTTCTCCCAGGAATATCTTCCCTAAGTATTGCCATAATGTTATCCTCAACTGCCCCCTCTTCTATCCTTCCTATAGCATCTATACTCTGGAATATTAAGCAGAAAGTCCAGACCCTCCCTGAGCCACATTTCTGTAATAGCTATGAGATCCAAGTCCCATTTCCCAACCATGCTCTGAGTTCATCTGCCTTACTTGTCAGGGCTCTTGCATTGAAATGAATGCAATTAAATTTGTCAGTCTTACCTTGTTCTCTGCGTTGCTGTTGCCTATCTTGACTTTTTAACTTGCTCCTCTTCTCTACTGTACCAACTTCAGACTTATCTCTTTCTCACTATCTCTTTGGGTCCCAACCCACCGCTCACCAGCACCCCCACCCCCCCACTAGTTTAAAGCTCCTGAGTAGCACTAGCAAATTGCCCCACCAGGCTACTGTTCCCCTTCCAATTCAGGTGCCTTTACAGTTAATGGTCCATGTGTGTTAATGGCCTGATGCTTTGGTGTGTGAACTAGTGTGCTGTGAAGGCCATAATTTTGAGAACAACCATTATACACCCTGCAGGATTAGTAAAGAAAGGGAAAAGACAATCTATCACTCAGAGTGCTGCCAGCCAGGGCAAAAGAATTTCAACCAATCTGTACAAGCAGGAAACTTGTAATCTAATGCTCAGCTACCAATGTCATTGCTACTGGCACCATCTGCTGTAACGATTGCAACATTCTGCTATCTATTCTTCACAACTAACTCAGAGAATGATTTCTTTAAACATTTATCTTTTATTGGACTCTCTTCTTATTCCAAATTTGTGTACATGTGTGTTGCATTATTATTTCTTATCGTGTTTAATAACAAATCAATTCATTCTTTTGTTACTCAAGAAAACCTAGTTAAATTGGCTTCTTTTAAAATCTAACATTCTTTGGTCTGAAAGAAAAATATCTGCAGAGAAGGGATCACATCTCATTCTTTGAAATCTTAGAGAATACGGGACCAGTTCCTTAAATCCCTCTTTGTAAGACAATCATCCCAAAGACTAGTCTGGTGAACCTCAGTTGTATTTCCTGTATGAAAAATATATCCTTCTTGAGATAAGGAGACTAAGGCTCCAGGTGTGGGTCTTACCAAGATTCTATACAATTGCAGCAAAGCATCTTTTACTTCTGTATTTCTTTTATTTCATTATTTTATATCTGTTCTCAATTCTCCTAGTGATGGAGGCAACTCCATTTGCCTTCCAAATTGTTTGCTGCACCTGCACGTTCACTTTTCTGAGTCATAAACAAGGGCAGACAGGTTCCTTTGAGCATCAACACCTTCCAGCATCTCATCATTTCAGTTATATTCTGCCTTTCTGCTTTATTTCTGCCGAAGTGGATAACCACAAACTCATTCCCATTATATTGCATCTGCCACATCCTTGCCATTTGCATTGCTTGTCCAAATACCCCTTAAACTTTCTTGACTGTGAAAAGGTGTGGCTCAACCAATGAACCTTGTAATATCTCATTCATAATATTCATCCTGAGTACGACCATTTATTCCTACCATCTGTCTTCTGTCTGTTAACAAATTTTCAATACATTGCTGTATATTATCCTCAATCCATGTGTTCTTTAAGAGTATAAATGCATTTCCCCTTCAATATTTTGTTGGAGTTTTCCTGAAGAGTACAAAACTAAAAACCTTGACAACATACATTTTTTTCAGTAACACTAAATGACTATGTTTAGCATTATTAAAATGCTACTAACATTGAATCTTGAGGTGTAACAAAACACATGTTAATGTGACTCTGGGGTTTAGTCACCTGGGAAGAAGAAGAAAGGAAACACATAAACTGAGAAAACAAGTGCGAAGAGCATAAAAGTTGAAAAAAAGGTAAGCAAACAGGGCAACTAAAACAGAGATAAAAAGTACTGCAGATGCTGGAGAATCCGAGATAACAAGGTGTGGGGCTGGATGAACACAGCAGGCCAAGCAGCATCATAGGAGCAGGAAAGCTTGACGTTTCGGGCCTAAACCCTTCATCAGAAATGGGGGAGGGGAAGAGGGTTCTGAAATAAATAGGGAGAGAGGGGGAGGTGGATAGAGGATGGATAGAGGAGAGGATAGGTGGTGAGGAGGCAGACAAGTCGAAGAGGTGGGGATGGAGCCAGTAAAGGTGAGTGTAGGTGGTGGGGGTAGGGAGGAGATAGGTCAGTCCAGGGAGGACGGACAGGTCAAGGGGGCGGGATGATGTTAGTAGGTAGGAGATGGGGGTGTGGCTTGAGGTGGGAGGAGGGGATAGGTGCATCAGCAGATGTTCACCTGCACATCTGCCAATGTGGTATACTGCATCCGCTGTACCCGTTGTGGCTTCCTCCACATCGGGGAAACCAAACGGAGGCTTGGGGATCGCTTTGCAGAACACCTGCGCTCAGTTCACACCAAACAACTGCACCTCCCAGTCACGAACCATTTCAACTCCCCCTCCCATTCCTCAGATGACATGTCCATCCTTGGCCTCCTGCAATGCCACAGTGATGCCACGCGAAGGCTGCAGGAACAGCAAATCATATTCAGCCTGGGAACCCTGCAGCCCAATGGCATCAATGTGGATTTCACAAGCTTCAAAATCTCTCCTCCCCCAACCACATCCCAAAACCAGCCCAGCTCATCTCCGCCTCCCTAACCTGTCCTTCCTCTCACCTCAAGCCACACCCCCATCTCCTATCTACTAACATCATCCCGCCCCCTTGACCTGTCCGTCCTCCCTGGACTGACCTATCTCCTCCCTACCCCGCTACCTACACTCACCTTTACTGGCTCCATCCCCACCTCTTCGACTTGTCTGCCTCCTCACCACCTATCCTCTCCTCTATCCATCCTCTATCCACCTCCCCCTCTCTCCCTATTTATTTCAGAACCCTCTTCCCCTCCCCCATTTCTGATGAAGGGTTTAGGCCCGAAACGTCAAGTTTTCCTGCTCTTATGATGCTGCTTGACCTGCTGTGTTCATCCAGCCCCATGCTTGTTATCTCGGCAACTAAAACAATTGAGTACAACTTAAAAGTAAGGAAAATTGAAGGACAAAGAGAAGGGAAAATGAAATGTAAGTGGTAAAAGTGGGAAATCATTGGATATGCACGGGCATACAACTTATGCTACATATAAATCCTGTAAATGTCTCTTAAAAAGGTTCTTTTTGGATGTTGTGACACATTTATTTGATTCTTTGGAGGTCTGTGGAATGACTCGGAAGGATTTTGCCATTGTAAGGGATGTGCAGGAGCAGTGTTGGCTACAATGGAGGTAATGGATGTACTTCTCGGGGAAACCACTTACACTGAAAGCATCAAATTTTTATTAGATTTTCAACTTAACACCTCATGATGGAGTTAGAAGTCATGGGAATACATGGCTGAAATGTGAACTTTTGCTTTGTCTACATGTTTCAACATCAAGATCTTGGCAGTGAACCATTTTCTTCTTCTTGTGTTCTCTACCCAAAAGCAGGTCCTTGGCAATTATTCATTGATCCAAGGCTAAGTGTTGTGATAATTTAACTACACCAAGGTTGAGGTGGCGGGCTCTCAGTCTACCACAAGCAAAACAGGATCAAAATGCATGCCCTTGCTAGTAACCTTTATTTTATTCTTAAAAGTTCTCCTCCTAGCCACTCACCATCCTATCTTAAAAATATATTGCTGTTCCTTTAGCATTGATGGGTCAAAGTCCTGGTGTTTCCTCAGTTTCTCAAAAAGGAGATTTCAAACCTTTTACTCGGGTATTCTTCCCTTGTGTGACATACAGAAGACAGTGAACCTACTTAGAACCTAATTAAACAAACCCTTCTTTATTAAATCCTTTAAGAACCAATACTCAATATAAAACATACATTTGTTGCAATATTTATGCCTCACCTCACCTAACTTAACTGCAGCTTTAACTCACTTCATTTAAATACACTTTACCTTACTTTACTTAATCCACTTTTAACCCACCTCTAACTTTAACTCTATAAGTTTCATTTGAATCAGATACTACCCTGATTTGAGTGAACTGGCCAAATTTGTCCTCTGTGTAGCTCTCACCTCATGGTTCTTTGTCTTCTCTGAAAGTTACTTCAGGGCACATACTTATCAAATGTGGTCTTGAAGGATTTTCGTCTGAAAAAAATGCTTTTGTTCTGCTAACTTATCTGAAAATATGCTCCGTTTCCAGGAGGATCTCTGGCAGTCAGCAATGAATTGATTGAAGTCAGGTCACATTGTTTGATCCCAGTGAGTGGAGTGTACTGATAAACAACTTGCAAATGTTTACACTGAGTCATAAACTGCGATGTTCATTGCTCCATATATGATAGTATGGTGCCAGTATGTCTAGAGACAATCATAAAACCTGCTTTATTTGGTCAACACAGGAAACTGCAGGTAACAAAATGCCCTAGCTGCAGTTTTACAGAGGTCAGAGTTTACATTAGCTTGACCAAGATTCCAAGCATGCTTGATTGTAGATCTTAACCATTCTTGTAGCCACTTCTGCTTCTGGCCACCTGACCATACCTCCATAAGCTCATTCTGGGCCTACCTACAGCACACGGACTGCAGTTGTTTAAGAAGGCAGCTCTCCACCATCTTCTCAAGGGCAAGTAGGGATGAGCAATAAATGTTGGACAAACCAGCAACATCCACATCCCATGAGTGAATAGAAAAAATTCTAATTCACAAGCAAGCCATCTAATCAACTGTGCAAGCTGATGGTACCCACAATGAAACTCAACATAAAGTAAAAGCATTGAGTTTTTCTGTCTTCAACAAGGAGTAAAGCAAAGCCATCCTCTTTGAGGTCTTTATCGCTGTGTGTTGGAATATTTTGTAAGGAACAATTTCATAATGAGGGTTCTCAACATTTCTGAAAGGTTTCTAGGAGCTTTTTTAACAGATGATGCTGTGTTGTTGGCAGGCTCATTAAGGACTTTGGTAAGCTCTACAAACAGTCTTGGAAAATATACTAGCTATTGAAAAATAGTAGCAAGTGCCTTTAGTGCAGGATAATTGCCTTTGATGTTTCAAGAAGGGAACCTGAATGTGTTAGGCCAACAGTAGAATTAGCGAATTGGTTGATTGGCTAGTTTAAGCCTTTATCGAAAATGTAAAATTTGAAATCTGAAAGTCTGAAAATCTGCAATGTGAAGTGATTAATCTTGATAGGAAAACTAACAAAGCATACTGGGCACAAAGGATACAAGAGCAAGGAAGTCATATTGAACTATCTGAGAGCCTCACCTGGAGCATTGTGTCCTGTTCAGAGTGTTACATTTAAGGGAGGATGTGAAGGCATCTTAGCAGATCCTGAAAAGATTAATGGAAATGTCCCCAGGAACAAGGAAGTTCTGCAATAAAGATAGACTCAAGAAGTTAGGATTCATTTCTTTGGAGAAGTGAAGGCTAAGAGGAACTTGGAAAGAGATATTCAAAACCAAGAGGACTGCTTAGATCAGGAGAAATTGTCACCCTCCATGAAATGATTCAGATTGAGAGATTGAAAATAATTGGCAAAAGGGGCAAAAGTACATAGGAAAAAGCTTTCGCACAGAAAGTAGTGAAGGTCTGGAATGCAATACCTGAAAGTCTGGTGGACGTAGGTTCAAGTGATGCATTCAAAATGGAATCAAACTTTTATTTGATAAAGAAGAATGTACAGAGTTAAGAGGAGAAAGCAGAAGAATCTTGCAATCCTGGTGGATGTCAGGTTCAATCTTGGTAATTTCTCACTTAGAAGAGTCTGCCCATGCTCTTGGTAAGTAGTTGGTGATTAATCCTTACACGTATGAAAGGGTAAAATGGTTTTAGTCAGAGTATTTCGAATGATTTTACCATTCTTTAATGTATCAAAGTCTAAGGATTGACTTGTTACCCATCAGTAGGGGCAGGCCTAGAGGTGGGCATGGAGTTTTGCGCTACTGTCTGGTGGACTGGTTCTCTGGCTCCATCCTGACAGGGGACTATTTTTCCAGAATTTGGATGTCGGGGTAACGGTGTGTAGCAGTAGGACTGTCCACTTGCAAGTGAGGATAGCCAATAAAGAGCTATTTTTGAGGTCAGTCAAGATTTTCCATGGAGCCTCCAGGTCTCTACATCTGACTGTGGGGAATTGGGCATGTTAGAGGACTTCTCCTCCTCATGCCACTCAATGATTAACATATCCAAGGTGTAAAAGCATTTTTTTATGTTCAGTTTCAATACGTTGAACAGCTGGTGTCTCAATTTTGAGGTGGTACATTTACAGCAAAAAGAGAAATTAATTCAGAAAACGAGCATTTTGTTGCATACATCATCGTTAACAACTATTGTGGAGGGAGAGTCAGGATCATTTTCGACACATCTCATTGTGAAATCCTGTTACATGTTCTTGGTAAGTAGTTGGTTATTAATCCTTATGTGTATAAAAGAATAAAATGGTTTTGCTTAGTCATGTCTTTTAGTAAAATAAGATGTAAGCAGAAAAGAGCAGAAAAAAAGATTGGCAGAGGTACTCTAGACAATATAAGAAATTAAGCAAGACTAAAGGGCCAGGCCAGGGAAAGGATGAAAGAGATAAGGATGCAGCCTAGACTGCACAATTAACAGGATAAGGGGGAAGGGAGGCGTGAACGTATGAAAAAAGTCTGAAATGTGTACCACAGGAACTAAGTAAATTGATCTGGGCTATCCATTCAGCATCAGATTGTAAGATGACAGGAATAGAATTGAGGAACGATACATGTGCATGTCTTCAAGTAAAGAACCAGCACTTCTAGATTTTTAAAGTTGTAATTTAAAATACTTAAAACTGGCTCTGCCTGAGTAAATAATCATAACCTGTACTTGAGTCTCCCAGTGGCAGATTCCAATTTGATATCAGTCATTGAGACAACACAAGTCCACAAGGTATATTTCAATTATCCATCTTCTAAGCAGGAATTATCAGTACCACAGCCAGTCAACAGCAATCCGAAAGCAGCATGACTGAAGATGTGCACATGTTGGGTTTACAAGTAAATCAACCTCAAAGGTGATTGAAAACATGCAATCTGATCTACAACTTCTAACAAAAAGTTCAAATACTTCAACACAGATGAGTCAACAAGTTAAGAATAAAGATTTGTTTGCACAGATTGAAAATGGGCTACATCTCAATGATTGATATCGAATTGGAATCTGCCAGGATAACTTGTTCCCAGGATTTGTCGATGCCTGAACAACTTCTATTAAAAATTCACAAGTGGGTTTTACAGCTTATTCTTTACCTGATCTGCATTTTCTTGCTAATATCATCAGCTGTATGTCCTATTGAATGTAATCTGTTATTTACTTATTCAGAGATAAAAGGTACTGCAGACGCTGGAGAATCCGAGATAACAAGCATGGGGCTGGATGAACACAGCAGGTCAAGCAGCATCATAGGAGTAGGCTTGTGAGTTAGCATTTAGTTTGGAAGAAATTCCATATCTTAAAATCTGTTTCCTCCACGATGTCTAATTCTATGTTCTATTTTGTCTATCGCTGAAATTAAATCTGCTAGCCAGTATCATTTTCCTGCAAGTTCTTTCTAATATAATGATTTATTCTTTTTACTTTAAAGGTTTTCAGTTCTGTAGAGGTTCAGTTCTGATTCATTCTCCTTGCTTTAAAGCTCTTAAAGCATTTCTTTTGCCCGAGAGACTTTTAAATCAGCTGTATAGGCAGTGCTATTTTGTTTTCCTTCTGTTATAGCTTTTAAATTCTGCAATATAACAAAGCTGAATCTTGTATTGCTTGCTACAGGTTTTCCAGAGTTTTTGATGTCAAAACGGAGGTCTAATGGCTTCTGCAGGTGAAATAAAGATTTACTACATTTTCAACGACAAAATGGATTAATTTTCTGATGAAGGGTCTAGGCCCGAAACGTCAAGCTTTCCTGCTCCTATGATGCTGCTTGGCCTGCTGTGTTCATCCAGCCCCACGCCTTGTTATCTCGGATTCTCCAGCATCTGCAGTACCTTTTATCTATCATGGATTAATTCCTATCTTTTATGGCCTGATAAACAATGCCCACACTTTTCATGAATTTCTCAATAAAATGCTAGTGCCTACTGCTATTTGTGCCCAAACCATGCTTTAATATATGGTTCCCGCATTCTTACTATAGCCTCAATAATCTCCTTATTATCTTTTTTCTGTTAGACCTTGTCTAATTAGGCTTTTAAATTGCACTTTTGTTGCCTATTCTGGCTTTCTGATATTATCACTCTGCGACCTTGGTGTAAATTATTTTCATAATTCATTTGTCTCACCAGTCAGCTGCAACACCTACCAATTGGCTGCAATTCTTAAAACTGTAATGTTTTTAAAACTGTAAATGACCATTCCTTCTGAGTTCATTGATATTTGTCCTCACCACTGATCACCATGTTATATTTGGTTTGGGATACCAAACACCGACAGCTTGTGATTGAAATGATTTGTTGCCATCCCTGAGACTTAAAATGAAGGGGCTGTCATCTTGAATAAGTTATAGTTTACTGCACAATGCAAAAGGTTAGAAGTTACATTTGTAAGATAAACATTGTTACTAAGTTTATGAAGAGACTGTGGATATACGTTTTCATTCCACAAGATCCTGAGTTATTCTGCTTTTTCCCCACCAAAACCTAAGACCATCATATTTGATGGAGTTTAATGCTGTTTCCAACATTTATCTCTTCAGAACAGTTATCCTAAAACTGAAATGGCTTGAGGGACTAAATCACCTATGCAACCATTCTATGGTCATGATATTCTTAGAATCTGTTACAAGATCAGTTAATTTTTTAATATAAATAAGACATTAGCTCTTGTGGTGGAGAAGCTTCCAATTCCCTTCAGCAAGTTTAGCGTGAAAATAAGGAATTGGCAAAAGAATGGGGGCTCAACTCAACATCTTGTAGCAAAAGATTCCAGGCATATGTTAATAGCAGAAATAGTAGGAACTGCCGATGCTGGAGTCTGAGATAACAAGGTGTGGAGCTGGATGAACACAGCAGGCCAGGCAGCATCAGAGGAGCAGGAAAGCTGACATTTTGGATCTGGACCCTTCTTCAGAAATGGGGGAGGGGGAGGGGACTCTGAAATAAATAGAGAGGGGGGGGAGGCCATCCTGGGCCTCCTCTAGTGTCACAACGATGCCACCTGAAGGCTGCAGGAATAGCATCTCATATTTCGCTTGGGAACCCTGCAGCCCAATGGCCACAATGTGGTCTTCACAAGCTTCAAAATCTCCTCAGCCCCAACCTCATCCCAAAACCAGGCCAGCTCGTCCCCGCCTCCCTAACCTGTCCGTCCTTTCTCCCACCTATCCACTCCTCCCACTTCAACATCCACGCCCACCTCCTACCCACCACCCTCATCCCCGCCTCCTTGACCTGTCTGTCTTCCCTTGACTGACCAACCCCCACCCTAACTCACCACCTACACTCACCTTTACTGGCTCCATCCCTGCCTCCTTGACCTGTCTGTCTCCTCTCCACCTATCTGCTCCTTTATCTACCTTCCAACTGCCTCCCCCACTCTCTCTATTTATTTCAGAGTCCCCTTCCCCATCCCCATTTCTGAAGAAGGGTCCAGAACCGAAACTTCAGCTTTCCCGTTCCTCTGATGCTGCCTAGCCTGCTGTGTTCATCCAGCTCTACACCTTACATGTTAATAGCAAACTGAGTTGGGTAAGCTATGCACTCTCTTGGTCTCTAATGTTGTGTCTCTACTATAATAGTCCTTGCTGTGTCCTTTACATACTTAGATATATTAAATACTGACAATTAAGATAAAGGCACTGCTATAAATCATATTGCAGAAGTATCAAATGTGATAGTAATGATACATTTAGTTCTCAACATAATAATTCTCCTGCATTCACTTCTCACTCAATGTCAAACTATGATGTTTTTTCTTAAATTAATGTATACTATGTATACCACTCCGAGGGGAGAATTTCCTGGTTGCTTCAAGAAAAGGTGGGAGAAGGCTTCTGTTACGCATTTTGGAATTTTTGAGATGCTTGTTCTTGGTGACTTCAAGTTTACTAACAAGTGAATTTCTGTCTGCAGGCTTCAGTATTGTTTAGGTCAATACTACTTGGGCAGCCTGATCTAAACAGCTTGTTGGCATAATGGTGAGTAAGGCCTAGGGACCAAATATGCTGATATCTGGGATCGTGGGCAGAATGCTCTGTTTCCATTGCACTTCTGCAGCTCCCAATAGATTGGGACTCATTAATGATCTGCAGGAGAGCAGATTGAAGCAAATGCGTGATTCTTAGACAATGCTGATCTATTTAGTCCATCGATCTGTTTGCTGTTGAATACAGAGTCTGCAGGACAGCAGCTTGTGCTTCCACCAAAGGTACCAAGGCTAATGACACTCATTTACTTTGTCTTGGTCTGACTTCTGCATCCTTGGAAAAGAGCAGTTTACAAAATAGACTGGAAAGTGGGTCTTCAATGTTGCAGGTGGCAGGCCTCTTAATACTTAGAATCAAACAATCTTTTCATAGATGGATCCCTATTTGCTCATCTTTGACCTGCTCAGGGTTCTCTGCTAAGCTCCGTCCTGGGCAGTCCTTATCACCAATATTTGATAACGCTCACTTCTGCTGAATGTTTCACCAGCTCCTTAACTGTTCAACACATGGAGAGTTCCAATGTTTGTACTCTTACTTGAAAGAAATGGAAGCTGTGAAACTGAATCCTCAAGACATTTTTCCTCCTCCACCTTCTGTAGGATCAGTGTGTTGCAAGAGACTAGAGAACAAAGCATAAGTATGAGTTAGTATGCTATCTGTACTTGGTCTGGCCCACAGACTCCAGATCCACAGCAATGTGGTTGACTGTAATTAGGGATGGGTAATGAATGCTGGCCTAGCTAATAGTGCCTTTATCCCATGAATATATACATATTTGAAAAACTTTTGATGTGAGCATGTCTTCAAACTGAAGCTTGAATTATGAATCTTACTGAATGTCTACTGAGATCGATAGAGAGGTACAAGTAATAGACAGACACCTATTTAGATAAGCCACCAGAGTTGTCTGATGCTCAGATCATTACCCAGAACATTAATTCTGGGCATCCTCTTCCAAGGGGAGCAGCTACATTATCTGGTACTCCTGCCCAGGTCTGACTTAATATCCTGACATCATATTCTGCATTATCCTACAGAATGAGTGAATAAAAGATAAAGAGTGGGTGTTGAAAACATCAGTATGCTGAGTAGGCCTTGTGCATTTTGATCAGGGGCTGAAAGCTGGACAAGATAGAACAAATTGATAGTAAGGTGATCAATGTAGAGTTGAGTGCATGAAATGTGAAGTGAGAAAGGTCTATTGGAGAAATTGATGATTATGTAAATGCTTCAATGGGACAAAAGAATCTTATTTATTTCTGGTGTGAAGGAACAAAAGGAAGTTACAAGTGTAAGTTTGAAATATGAATGAGTGCTTCAGAGAACTCTTGTGATTGAATGCCGACAGATGAGATAGAAGTGAGGAAATAACTGAAAGTGATGCAAGAGGGTTTGAATGAATTGTGATCAAATGTAGTTGACAGCAATGGAGAGCTCAAGAGCTATACGCACCCATCTTGGGTCATTGAAGCTTTTTCTACATTGACCTCAAGTCTTCAGGCTAATGTTGCTGAATGCACTTCTCTAAACCACCTCTGTCCAGTTGGATAGTCACTGATAGGATGCCCTGTGAGTACTGGTGAATAATACACTCCTTCTTGCCCTCAAGGATGCCTGCTAGTGCATTGGAAAATGTGGTGGCAGCTTTCTAACTCATTGTTGCTAAAGTAGTATCCCTGGAATACTGTTCCAAGGAAATATTCCAGAAGGAAATGCAACTTCATGTTAAGAGGTGCATACTGCCTTGAATAAGGATCAAGCGGTCAGCTGGAAATTGTCTTGTGTTAATGGGTGATGTGCCTTTTGGTTAATGCCATTGGATGGGCAGGCAGTCAATCTTGAGGGTTCCTGCATGCCTCATCTTGCCAGTTCCTGTGCTGGGTTAAAGTCGAAGTTCAATTTTCAAGGTGCATAACCAATTTCATATCAATGTTATTTTCTACAGTGGTCAGTATGAGAGGTAGCAATAATTTGGAATTAAAGTTCCTGTAGTTTCCTGAATTTATAACAGACTTTCATTTAAGAGACTGTGTGGCAAGTTGAAAAAGTTGATTAAATTTACAGTACTAGCAAATGGACATATTGCATTTTCATTATGTTTTTCAATTCATTACTTCAAGACAGAAAATAAACTGATTTTTAAAAAAGAATTGGTACAGAACTCTTTGATAAAAAGGAAAATAAAGGAATGTCACATAAGTTAAGTGTTCACTTGGTTATATTATCGAAACAATTTTTAGGTGGAGCTATTCTGCTCTGGTACGCAACATTTGATAAAAGACATTGACAAACAATAAAAAAAAAACTCTTAGATTATTCATACGGAAAGAAAAAAATGCTATGTTCACAGCACAGATCTGTACAGACCATTTATAGACTAATTCTGTATTGACTCATTTCTTTAGTCTGTGCATCATCTGGTACTAAGTCAGAACGCATGTGCTGTTCATCCGCCCCTCTTAAAATATTACAAGGTTCACATCAGGCTGTAATAATGTGGAATGTAGATTTTCTACTACCTAAACAAAACAAGTTTGTAACCAGGTTGCATATGCTGCTTATTTTGTTAAGGTGCTATCCAGCATTTTGTTCCACTTTCAAACAATTTTAGCTAGAATGGATCAATCATGATGGTAGTGGAAGAAGACACAAATAAAATGCTGTTCTTCTTTGCTGGAGAGAAGCTGTAATTTTCCAACTGCATTATAATTATTTCCAGTTAATTATCTCTGTAGTGCTCTTTACCATGCTTAACAAAGAGCATTTGGATTCTCTGTTTAGGAAGAAAATGGAAGCAAATTCTTTTGAAATTGTGATGAGATGTTGGCAAACCAAAACACGTGCCTTTCCAGATTAGAAAAGCGGTAATTGGGGCATTAAGCACCAATTACTGTACATCATGTTGTAGGTCTCTAAAAAAATGAAATATCTAATGGCTGTAAAGGTGTTGAGAGTGAATATTTATTTGTGAAGCTGTGTAAAAAAAAAACTGGAATGGTTAAATATTGGCAGAAAATTACAACAATTTAATTGTCTGAACCTTTCTATCCTCAAACACATGTACTTGAAAACTTGAAAAGAAAGTCAGTTGAATTTGTTAAAGGTAATGAATTTTGCACGGTTTTACAGCAATAGTAGCACATTGAGTAGAATGCATTTTACAGATGCTTATGGTTGCTATAAATGTGGATGATGATTGTAATGGCTTGTTTGCGTTATGAAAGCAAAAAAATTATCGCTGAAATTTGACCAGAGAAAGATGTGACATAATGTTTAGGCTAACCAAGATGGGAAATAGCAAAGGATTAGGGATAATGAACTTGGCATTGGAGACTCATGAATCATTGTAGCTACAATTGCAGGGTGGTGCCTATCACAATAGACTCTTCAGTATGGTTATGCTGGAGGATCAATACCTGTCGTTGCCCAGCATTAAGTGACAACAAAATTGTGTCAATTGGTCCACAAAGGCTAGTAGGATCAACCAGCCATCTGCCATATGTTCATGATGGCTATTAAGCTCATCATTACCCCCAAAGTTTATGCTGCAAGTATTTTTTCAGACACACAAGCAAAGCATTTCAAGATTAAGACCTTTTACTAGCTCCTACTTTGTTGAAGTGATATTTGAAACCATATCATCAGGCATCCTGGTACATGCATTTCTGTTAAAACCAGCTCAGGCTAACCTTTACAATCAGCCGGGCAAGAGGTTTATGGTTTCATTCCCTGAGATCTGATTTTGCTTCTGAACACCATCCTCCTTTTCCCTAAGACCTCCTGCCCCAAGAGCTTTCCTTCTTCTTCCAGACACTTCTTAAAAGTGTCAAGGTTTTGGTCATTTGAACTATATCTACTCACGTGTCTCTGTCGTATTTTGCTTTATAATGCCCCTGTAAAGAACTTGCAGATCTTTAATTCTGTCAAGGGCATAACATAAATGTAGTGTTGTCTTTTCAACATATTTGCAATCATGGAATTACTATTTGCTAAATTTGTTATTAATATTGTATATTATATGTGCTTTATTTGAGCAACTAATGATGCATTTTCTGATGACATGTATGATGAGATACTATTCATAGTAAAAGTGTCACTGATGCAGGATGGCATTTTTCATGACTTATATTTTTAACTAATTTGATGACATTGTCCTAATGGTGGTGTTCTTCTGTCATATAGGCCCTTTGGGTGCCATAAGCTTCTCTGCTGATTTGATTGCTGTAGGAAAATTGATGCCATCAAATCAGAGGGTTAATTATGTTAAATTATTTTTGTATACAACGCTGGTGCTTAACTCTTGGGCTGAATATTGTCTGAGGACCTGATCTGCCCTCTCCCGTGTAAAAGTCAGGACAAGTCCACCTGTGCTTGGTCGACTCAACCCCTCGGCATTTAAGGGCAAGTGTATCCTTAATACGTTCAGGACAGACCTTCCATGCCTGTTGGAAAGGAGGTTCCATCTTTAGGAGCTGCCGATTGGTAGCTCTCTTGTTCCAGTAGTGTCACTGGGAGCATGGCTACTGCTGGAACAGCATTAGGCCCAGAAGAACAGGAGCCATTGGAATATGGACTTACTTGTAAATCCAGAGTCTCACCAGAGCCAAGTTCATAGGTCATGCTAAGCAAGGAGGCAGACTGGGGTGGACAATGCCTCTGACATTGTGGTTAAAATACCAATGGTAGCAGGTTGGGTGTGGTGGGAAGTAGACAAGCATAGTGCCACTGCCAATGCAACCAATTTTACATCTCCCTACCTGCCAACCTGACACTTGGGCTAAATTCATGACTCTCTTGGAATTCAGATGAACAGACCTTTTGGAAAAAAATTCTAATTGTTGAATAAAAACACAAAGCTTGATAATTTGTTTTTAAGATAAGATTGCAATATTTTGGCACAGGCTAATTTAAATAGCAATTCTAACCTTAGTTTGGAGTCACTGATGGGTCATATTGTACTGTTTGAATCTTTATAATCTGAGAAGGTGAGGTCATTCTTTTTGAATCTTCAGAATGGCTATTCAAAGATTTTCTTTCGTAAATGTACAATCCAAAGGTAGGCAAATGAACCTTCTGACATTTATATGAGCTGAATAGCTCATTATCTGCTTTTGAAGTGTTAAGGGACCATAACTGCTTGTGCATTGTGATTGACTGCTTTTCTTTTGTTACTGCTAATGAAATTGCTTCTGAACAAATCATTATATATGAAGCGTGCATTCTTGTGATCTTGTTAATGCTTCATCAATTTTGTCAAATTTTTGTCATTCATTTCAGAAAATAGGAATCTCCGTCCTATAGAGTGGCATATTAAGAAATAACCTCACTTAATTGAAGGAAGACAGGATTTTAAATAAAATAAAACAAAGTTATAAAGTATTATGTCTGATCATTGATGTTCATGTAGAGATACTTATCGCATTCAAATTATTCTTGCCAGCCTGCTGTTTATACAAGTGTTATTTCTTATTTTTGAGTTTTATTATCAACTAAAAAAGGATGAATGGCAGGACAGCCCCAACACCAGGAGTCCATGTCTTATTTCATATGAGAACTTCAGGACATTTCCTGTGTCTTAGCAAATCATATCAACAGGAAGCGTAGCGGTATTTTTGTTGGAATAGTAATCCAGAGACCCAAATAATGTTCTGGGTCTCATGTTCAGTAAAATGATTCAATAAAATTCTGGAATTAAAAGCCAAATGATGACCATGAAATCATTGTTGACTGTCATAAAAACCCTTCTGGTTCACTAATTTTCTTTAGGGAAGCAAACTGCTATCCTTACCTGGAAGGGGCTATATTCAGGCCCAAAGCATTGTATTTTACTCTTAGCTATGCTCTGAAATGACCAATCACTTGTATGGACTGCCAAAAAGGGAAAAAAGGATGAAAACAGATGGATCACCTGGCATAGGCTAAGGTACTGGAAATGACAATGGTGAACATAGCCCTATTGATCCGACAAAGTCCTCCTTACTAACATGCAGGGCTAACGGTAACACTGGGAGAGCTATCCCACAGACTAATCAAGCAACAGTCTGACATAGTCAGATTCACAGTATCATAACTTATTGACAATTACCAAAACACCACCATCACCATTCCTGGACGTGTGCTGATGGCACAATGGCAGACAGCTGGGCGTCGCCCTGAGAGTCCTCAACATTGACTCTGGATTCGGTGTAGTCTCTTGACACCAGGTCAAACGTGGGTAAGGAGTGCTGCTGATTATCACGTGCTGTCCTCCCTTGGCTGATGAATCAGTTCTCCTACAAAATAAGGCCATAACAAATAGGAACAGGAGGAGGCCACTCTGCTCCTCATGCCTGCTTCACCATTTCATAGGATCAGTCTGATCCGACATTCCTTACAACCACTTTCCTGCCCTTTCCCCTGATCAGTCCACTTGAGTCCTAAACTACATTTCTGCTAGACTGGGTCTGTAGCATGCTGTGAGGAAAGCAACAAGCTGGAAAAACATACTGACCTCACCCTCACCAATCGGTCGGCTGAAGATGCAACTGTCCAGGACAGTATCATTAAGAGTGACCACTACACATTTCTTGTGGAAACAATGTCCCACCTTCACATTGATAACAGCTTAAATCATGTTGTGTGGCAATATCACCATGCTATATAGCACAGAATCTGAACAGATCTAGCAACTTAAGTCTGGGTATCTAAGAGGCTATTCATTTGTCCAAGTAAAATGTAGTTGACTACTTTTTCCATAAGTAATCCAGAACCAATCACAAGCTTTTCTTTATTTAAACAAATAGCAAAATTATTGTCTGCTAACACTGAAAAAATAACAAAGGTGCAGCATCACACATTTGGCCTTTGCACTGTCATTTGGGCACAAACACACAGGCATGCGTGTGTTAAAAGAGCATGGTTTCCAGTACAGAATAAAATGTACATAGCTTAGAATCCTTTGGGTGTCCTTGAGGTATAAAGCTTTAACTTGAGACGACTGAGGTTACTTTCTCTCTTGGATACTGCCAGAAGTGAGAAATATTGCAGTTAGTTTTTAAATTCTTAGCTCTTTGAAGCTTCTTTTCCAGTCAGCATTGTTAACAGGGTAGAATTCTTCTTGTTTGATTGATTGATTTGATTTATTGTCACGTGTACCTAAGTACAGAGAAAAGCTTTGTTTGTGAACAGTATAGACAGATCATAGTAACCAAGTACATACAGGTCATAGGGTGAAAAAGAAGCTTGGCCAGAGTAAGGCATACAAGTTACACTGTGCAGGATGTGCACCAGGCAAGATCAACATTAACAAAATTGGTATTATTTGAAATTAGAGAGTCAATTCATCAGTCTAATAACAGCAGGGAGGAAGCTGTTCTTGAACCTGCTGGTGTGTGTTTTCAAGCTTCTGTATCTTTTGCCTGACAGAAATGTTGTAGGAGAGCATTACTTGTGTGCGATGGGTCTTTGATGATGTTGGCAACCTCTCTGCGGCAATGAGAAGTGTAAATGGAGTCCATGTATGGAAGGTTGGCTTCTGTGATGGTCTGAACTATGCACACCACCTTTTGTAGTTTCTTATGGTCCTGGGCAGAGTAGCTGCTGTACCAGGCCATAAAAGCTGGTGAAGATCCTTATGGACTTGCTGAATTTCATAAGCCACCTGAGGAAGAAGAGGGGTTGTTGTGCCTTCCTGACTATCGCATCTACATGGGAAGTCCAGGACAGCTTGTCGGTTATCGTTGCTCTCTCAATTTCCACTCCATTGATGCTGATGGGGGCATGCTCTACTCCTTTTTTTTCTGAAGTCAATGATTAGTTCTTTAGTTTTGTTGACATTGAGAGAGAGGTTGTTATCATTGCACCACATTACCAAGCTGTCTATCTCCTTTCAGTATTCTATCTCATTGTCTGCCTTACCACAGTGGTGTTGGCAGCTAACTTGTTGATGGCGTTCACTTGGAATTTGGCTACACAGTTGTCGATGTACAGGCAATACAGTAGGGGGCTGAGAATGTATCCTTGGTGGGCTCCAATGTTGAGTGTCAACATGGAAGAGGTGCAGTTTTCTATCTTCACTGACTGCAGTCTAAAAGTCAGCAAGCTGAGGACCCAGTTGCAGAGGAAGGAGCTGAGACCTAGATCTCAGAGCTTTGAGATCAGTCTTGAGGGGATAATGGTATTGAAGGTGGAGCTGTAGTCAACGAGCAGGAGTCTGACGTAGGTATCTTTGTTGTCCAGATGTTCCAGGGATGAGTGTAGGGCTAGGGAAATGACCTATTATGTCAGTAGGCAAATTGCAGGGGATTGAGGCAGGCTAGAAGGCTAGAGTTGATATGGGCCATGACCAGCCTCTTGACATACTTCATAATTATGGAGGTCAGAGCCACTGGGCAGTAGTCATTAAGGCATGTTGCATGTGCTTTCTTAGGTACTGGAATGATGGTGGTCTTCTTGAAGCAGGTGGGGATTTTGGCTTGTAGGAAGGAGAGGTTGAAGATGTCAGTCAATACCTCCACCAGCTGGTCCGCACAGGATCTAGAGGCATGGCCATGGACTCTGTCTGGGCCTGTCACTTTCCTCGGGTTGACTCCCAGGATGACCGAACTAACATCTGCAGTGGTGATGGAGGGAATAGGTGCGTCTTGGGCTGTTGGAGCAGGTGACACTGCACCACTGGCATTCTGCTTTGAACTGAGCATAGAAAGCACTGAGCGCCTCAAGGAGGGATGTGTATTTGTCCACTATCTTGCACTGATTCATTTTTTGTCCAAGTATGTGATAAAGAAAGATAGAAAGAGAGAGGGAGAGGTTTCTTACTTGGTCTGTTTCTGTTCTGCAGTCTAAATTCCATCTCCGTTGGTCTACCAAATGATTTCCTTGAAATAGAACACGTTCTATGACTATTGGTGTCATTGCTTTCAGGTAGATGCTTCGTAGAGTCATACAGTATGAAAACAGACCCTTTGGAGGAGATTAGGACGTTTTCACACTTCCCTTGATGTCTGCCTGATCTAATTGCCCTTGGCAAAATGCTAATTTCAGATTACATTGTCTTTGATCAAATCCTTGACAGTTTCAGGAAACTTGGTCAACCTCAACGTGTTCAGTGATACATGTGGCCATTTTAATTTGGATAGATTGGTCCTTTTTAAAACCATTTCCAATCATGAAAGTCCCAGGTATTAAATCAGTCAAAGGAATTCAAAGTTCAATAGTCTGTATTTTATAACATCACTATAATGGTGCGAGGATCACTTGGGCAAATGTGAAGCAGAAAGTGTATGCTCATGACAGATATCACGTTAATTAAGGAAAACCAGCATAGGTTCATAAAGAGCAAATCATGTTTAACTAACTTGCTTGAGCTTTTTGAGTATTGATAAGGAAATGCTCTTGCTATTAATAAAGCACGCAATACACAAAGCTTTATCAACACTCGCATAGTATACAAAAGCAAGGAAAATATGTTAAGCCTGTATGAAATACTAGTTCAGCCCCAGTTGGCATACTGCATCTGCCTCTGGGCACATGCATTAGGAAGGATGTGAGGATGTCAGAAAAGGTGCAGAAAAGACTTACGTGGATGTTCAAGGGAGGGTAAACTTCTGATACATAAATAGGATTGAAAAAGTTGGAGAAGAGAAGGTTGAGATGAGATTTGTTATAGACATTCAATATCAGGAGGAGTCTCAACAGAAATAAATAGGCAGAAACAGTTCCCACTAGTGACAGTCAAGAGCCAAAATTGAGGTAATTGGCAAAGGAAGCAATGGGGGTGACAGGAGGAGAAACTTTTACACGCAGGGAGAGGTCAGAATCTGGAATGGAAAGCTTGACAATATGGTTGAGGCAAGGTCAAATTAAGCTTTCAAAATGATTATTGCCTGTAAAATAAAAATTTGCTGGGACACAAGGAAAAGACAGAAGAGTGACACTAGCTGAATTGTAGCTTCAGAGGTCCAGCACAAACATGGGCAGCATGATTTAGAATTATGTGTGACCATTCTATGATCCTTTTATTTTGAGCCATCCAAACAATATAGATAAGTGTGTAGTATAAATGCATTAAGGATGAGAATAGGTACTCTATCAGTCATAAGTTCTTCTCTTTAATGTTTTGGTTTGAATTTCAAGCTGAGGTAAATTAAAAACCTGCCAGTTACAACGGTCTGAGTAGGGGCAAAATTCATGGATCATTTATCCCTCTGACACATTTTTCACTGACGACACTGTTTAGGACTTTAGGACACTATATTGTTACCGTAACTAGTAGCATGATGAACTGACTGCGCTGCCTGCTTAAATAATTGTTCATGGCTGCCAGTGTAGCTTTGGCCTTGTGTAAGAAGCAGTCCTAATGGGGAATGCGGTGTAGCAAACTCAACATGAAGGGCCATGTGCATTTAAAAGGTGGCTATAAATGGGTGGAATATATTATTTCAGTTTTTATCAATCTTCAAAATTAATTTAGATATTTGTCAGTGACACATTTTTGGTTTTATTGCCTCTGAATGTTTGCAATGAAAATACAAAAAGTCTATAAAGTCTCAAATTCAATCTTTGTACTGTACTGTGTTGACTGATAGCAACTGGAACACTCTATTTAACTGCAGTGGTTCTGAGACTGGAAAAAGAAAGATCAGTCAGCTTCTGAATGGTGTCCCTTATCATCCTACGATATTTGTGTGTGGACGTTGGAGGATGGAAGAGCACTTATGGTATTTTCAATAGTTGAATAATTTGTTAGCACTATCTTGCCTACGTTTAAACACAAAAAAACTCACACAAACAATTTACCAGCCTCTGCCTTTCCTTTGGAAACCATATTCTAGCACATCAGGGTATTTGTAAGATACTAAAGGATAAAACTGAGAGGAAAAAGAATGTTGCATGGACATTTTTCATTTCTGCCATACTTACCAGCACAAGAGGTTCCCGTTTCCTCCATTGTTTTTACACCCAACAAATGATTCTTGGGATTGTTTCTGTAACAAAGACAGCTGAACTATTAACATAACTAAGGAGATTTGTTACTAGTATTATAATAAACTTTTTTAAACTATTTTGCATAGGGTAAAGGGATTGTTCAGTAAGAAAACTACTGACACTTTTAAAATCCCTAATTGACATTTGATGAGCAAAAAAAGGATTTGCCTTGATCCATTGAAATGTTACAATAATTTAGTTAGTGTACTTTATCCTACTTTTAGATTTGGCCTCATTCAGAATAAAATCCTACATAAGAATAATAAAGAAAAAAAGGTGTGAAGGTGCACCTTCAGGTACAAGTTGCCTCTGTGCGATATGATCGTAGGTTTCATGAGGAAATGGATTTTCAAAGAATGAGAGTCATTATTCCTTACAATAACCTTTGTAGAGTCTTCAGGTGCAAATGCCTTCCAACCCAACGACAAGTCAACATCCCCACCTCTTTGACTTGTCTGTCTCCTCTCCACCTATCTTCTCCTCTATCCATCGTCTATCCGCCTCCCCCCCTCCCTATTTATTTCAGAACCCTCTTCCCCTCCCCCATTTCTGATGAAGGGTCTAGGCCTGAAACGTCAAGCTTTCCTGCTCCTATGATGCCGCTTGGCCTGCTGTGTTCATCCAGCTCCACACCTTGTTATCTCGGATTCTCCAGCATCTGCAGTACCTATTATCTCTTGTACATACTGAACATTCAGTTTGTGCTGATCCAAAGGAGATGCATCATGATTTGCTATTACTGTCTTTGAGGCCAGGGATTTTCATGATAACTGTACAAGCAATTTATTGGTGTTCATTTTTTGTGAAGGCACTTGGTAGTGACAGAAAATGATCAGAATGTGCAGAAAGATCAAGTCAGTAGCAGGAAGAAATATGTCATAAGAGATAATCCACTTGGATGAATACTGCAGTCTTTGGCAAATTGTGATCATATGTTTATCAAGGATATACTGCCACACGTGCAAATTAATTAGTTATTCACAGTTTGGGTCACTTCGTCTGCATTGATTTACTTACATTGCATTTCCTTTCATTCACAAGTCATTTAAAGCTTAATTCTTGCTTAACATACCAATGTTAAGTTTAGTTCAGTAATCCTAACCACATGGGTAGAGAGTGGTCCTACATGACAACTGAGCATCTGATTTCATCTAGAAATGAAAGATCAGTCCTTTTACCAGAAAGTTTTAACATTGCTAAATCTGAACTTGACGACACAGCAATGGAAATCGCATGAATCCTTTTCTCCAGTAATTCTATCTAAATGAAAGTGCGTGGTTTGTCTACAATGTGCACAATTACAAACTGCCTGCTCCATCAGCTAAATATGAAAAAGAGTAAAACAGTGTCATACTCAATACAATGAAACATTTTCAATAGAATATCTCTATAAATATTAAAAATTGTTTAAGTTCAATATGGAGCATTCAAGTAGTAGACAATTGCTGGAAAACAAATGCTTTGTCAAGGCTTTTTGTCTTGCCTTCAACAGGATAATTCACATAAAATACCAATGTAGATGGTCAATGACCAAGGGTGTAAAATTTGGGGTGAGAATTTTATATTAGAGATGTTGAGAATGAAGAATGAATTAATGATTGAGCATAACTTAATAAGGCAGAGGGATAGTGGCAACAGCATTTTTGATTCCATACTAAACATATGGAAGGTATAGAATGGGAGGTCAAGCAGGTGAGTATTAGAATATCAAGTCTGGAGTTGACAAAAAATGGTTGAAGACTTAACAAGCAATTGAACTTATGTAGAAATAAAGGTGAAAACTGCTACAGAGAGGAGAACAGGTAATCTTCTTGATGGAGAAATATGTTATTAGAAATTTAACTTCAGATTAACTAGAATGGATGGACTATTGAGGAATGTAATAAAGATAATAGCATGTACATTGTGCTGGGCAGGGTTGGAAGTTGAGTGTAATGTTTTTGGTCTCCAGGTTGGAGCTCCTCCAAAACTGCTTGCTGGTCAAGCAATCTGACGACACAGAATCAGTAAAGAAGTTGTACGAGATGATTTAAAGGTGGAAGTCAATGTCATCAGAAAACATTTAGAAGTTGAGCGCTGTCTGTGGTGATGTAGCCAAGGGGCAGCATGTAGATGAGGAACATAGAAATATATTTTTTCAGTGCAAGACTACAATGGCTGATTGTCTTGTCACTGTGATTGGTGAGCAATTAATGAATCAGTGTCGGAGATTAGCGAAGTGGAAGTCTCTGAAGAAAAATGAAGAAGACTTATTGCAGAATTTGGTACTTGTGGATGGGTTTGAGATGACAAATTCTTGGATTTAGAGTCTTGCTGTCAGAGATGTTAAAGGGTAGGAAATTGGCAATCTTGGTAAAGGACACATATTGGGCATTGAATTTCAGATCAGAGTCGAATACAATGCCAAAGGTATGCTTTGTTTAGTCTGAGTGTACAGCTATAGCAGTTAGAGCTGTATAGGAGAATCATGGATAAGAGATAAAAGGTACTGCAGATGCTGGAGAATCCGAGATAACAAGCATGGGGCTGGATGAACACAGCAGGTCAAGCAGCATCACAGGAGCAGGAAAACTTGACGTTTCGGGCCTAAACCCTTCATCAGAAATGGGGGAGGGGAAGAGGGTTCTGAAATAAATAGGGAGAGAGGGGGAGGCGGATAGAGGATGGATAGAGGAGAGGATAGGTGGAGAGGAGGCAGACAAGTCGAAGAGGCGGGGATGGAGCCAGTAAAGGTGAGTGTAGGTGGAGGGGTAGGGAGGAGATAGGTCAGTCCAGGGAGGACGGACAGGTCAAGGGGGCGGGATGATGTTAGTAGATAGGAGATGGGGGTGTGGCTTGGGGTGAGAGGAAAAACAGGTTAGGGAGGTGGAGATGAGCTGGGCTGGTTTTGGGATGCGGTTGGGGGAGGGGAGATTTTGAAGCTTGTGAAATCCACATTGAAGCCATTGGGCTGCAGGGTTCCCAGGCTGAATATGATTTGCTGTTCCTGCAGCCTTCGGGTGGCATCACTGTGGCATTGCAGGAGGCCAAGGATGGACATGCCATCTGAGGAATGGGAGGGGGAGTTGAAATGGTTCGCGACTGGGAGGTGCAGTTGTTTGTTGCGAATCATGGTCGGAGTTTTTTTTTCATATTTTGCAAATGCAGTATTTGTGGAGCAAAGGGTGAAGGAAATAGATCTGAATGTCACTGAGTGGTAGGATGCACAGAGGAGTAAAAGGCAGCAAAGGTTGGTAACATGAAAGACATGTGAAGGCATCATTCAGACAAGGAAATAAGCAGAAACTGCAGGAGATGTGCCAGTTCATTTGGGACAAACAGCAGTGGAACTATGTAAAGTTTGTGCAATTGTGAGGTACCATAAAGGCATACGAAATGAAACCATAGATTATACTAAATGGCACAGATAATTGAGGAAAACGAGAAAGGAAAATGCACTCCAGGTGCAATCATAAAGGATTTCAATGGCATTAATTGGTGTAGTTTCATTGCTGTGCAATGGATCAAACCATACTGAAACAATTTGAAAAACTAGTAATGGGAGCTGAATAATGAAAACACATTTGAGAACTTCAGGAAAGGAGGGAAGATTTGGTTGGGAAGGATGGAGGTATTAAGGCTTGTTTTGTAAAAAGAGAAGAGATGAAACAATAATTTTGGTGGGGGAACAGCATCCAGACACCTGAAGTCATAAAGGAAGTTCTGATCAGCTTGACCTCTGCAAGAATAAACAGTACAATAAAACTAAAATAGTAAATTGAATTTATTTGCAAGTGTCCTTTACGATAATGAGAAGAACCAGATGATTTTAGTTCATATCATGATGATGGTATTGTCCTCAGGACTTGCACAGTCAAAACCTGAAGGGCTTTGTTTATTCAAATGTGGCAAGCATTTGATCAAAAGGACATAAAAGCAGATAGTACCTCTAGGGAGATCCAGGCTGACCACGATTATATAGCACATTTGCTAAGCTATAAAGCCTGTATAGGGAAGTATTTTTACTGTAGGAAAAAGGAATTAATTATCTGGATAACTTAATTGATAATTTCTTGGAGTTCAACCCTAAAAATAACACTTGTCAGAAAATTATTCATGCGGAAAAATAATTGAAATGTACATACACATTGCGTAGCAGGAATGAACAAGCGAGGAAGATGTCCCAAATGAACCAGCATTACGCTGTGTTAGCTCGTGATCTTATACAGTACATACTTTACCAAAGGGATTCCTCGACATGGAGAAATTAATTATTCATTCGCAGTGTTGAGTCATTTAGCCTGCATTGATTTACTTATGTTGCATTTCCTTTCATTCACAAGCCTTTTAAGTCTTCATTTTTTCTTCCACACCAATGCAGTAATTCTGCACTATAAGACTTGACTGAATTTGTTGTCGAGCAGATAAATGCTGTTTGTTCATCAGAAAGAGTTTGCTGTGTAAAAGGTGGTTTCAACATACCAGGGCACCAATAATCCTATTTTCGTCTGTGATGATTCTGCTTTTGAGTATGTGTGCTTATTTTTATCTTGAGAGTTACTCGATTCACTTTGTAGTCAACTCCACCCCGTAAGCTGAATAAGAAAAGCTTCCGAGCAGCGGCGCACGAAATGAATTGGGACGTCTCCAGTGGGTGTTCACCAGCTCAAGTGTAAGGTCCGTGAGTCACTTTGTGCTCAACCCCCTGTCAGCCCTACAGCAAAGTGCTTCTCACTCAGCCTGCTATCAGTCCTGGAAGAAGCATTGTGTCACAGTTTTCAGTGCTCTTACTGGCTTTCATCAGCACTTTCCATTAATGCCTGCTCCGGTGAACCAACGCTGCATGACTTGATGTGGGATGAATGCTCGAGGTTACCAGGAAGATAAAGGGAGCCTGCAGGCAGCTTTACATCCATACAGTGAGCATTAATTGTGGGAAGATAGCTTACTCTGTTGAAATCAATAGACTCTTGTGGCCTGTAGCAGAGGGCACACTGGACCGGCAGTAGGTCACTGAATGGTGATATACAGGGGACTGCATACTGCAGAGTTGTTAGGAAGTAAATGCAACTGCCTGCAGTAAAGGTAGAATCGGTTTCAAAACCAAGCGATATAATACCAGCTGCAACATTCCGAACTCACTGAAGCTTTTCAGTTGCTTCCCTGTTTTTGTCTGTTTATCTAGGATATCCCAGAAATGAACTGACAATCTGGTTAGGTCTGAGAGACAGCACGGTACTCCATTAGTAGTCAGCTTTAGACTAATTGTGCAAGTCGTTCTGATCTGTGGGAGTACAAAAACGCAGACAGACATGCATATTTTGCAAGCTTTCTGTAGCTTTTCTGTAATCGTGTGGACGTCTTTCAGTGTTACACAGGCACAAGCGAAAGAATCACAGCAACAAATTCCCCTCAATGTGTAAGTCTTGGTTTCTGTTCTTTTAAATTTCATGTTCAGTCAGTTAATTGTATTTACAGTTAAAAGGCTGCATGTAGGATGAAATTTAAAGTTGGTTTCATACAGTGGTTGGCACGCTGCAGGATCTATATGGTTCATAAAACATAACATCATATTCTGCGTAATAGCCCGAAATTGGTAGTTTAGAGGGTATGATATGTACACTAACATTTGGATCTCAAGTGTGCTTGATGGAAAGGAATGTTATTATTTTTTGTCAAATCATAAAATTAATAGAGTAATAAAAGGATTACTTTCTTTCTACCTGCTGAGATTTTCCAGCTATTTGTGTTTTTCTTACTTTCTTTGGGTAGCAATCAGAAGTCACATTGTTTTTTCTCTCTTTCCAATGATAAATATGTTACCAATATTAATGTCTTTTAGGGTAAAACTATGGGCTTCAGCCTTCGGAGGGGAAATCAAGTCTATTTCAGCCAAGTATTCAGGCTCACAATTTCTACAGAAGGTAACAGCTTTCTTTTTTCATTTTCCTTTACTTTTAGAACCGTAGTTTGATTGTTTCAGAGCTTAGTTGTCACTTAACAACTGACTGCATTTTCAGCAACTGACCCACTTCAAAAAGCTATAATCTTTATCATTCTATTTTAACTGATGCGTATTTAATTGAACGTGTTTGGCAGTGCTTTCGATTGTTGTCCGCTTGCCGAATCTAAGATTTATGTCACTGTATAATGACTGATCCCAATTTAAATGACCATCCTTGGCTCAGTTACAGAGTGTAAGGATAACTTTCATTGTTTTGATTGGTAACTGTTTAACTTTACACTTGACTTTTTGAATATATTTTAGTGCGAAAAACGAGCCGTCTATATATTTGAGTGTGGATTTTGCAGCGCGTACAGTGTGCTTACTTCAATTCCGCTGTCATTTCGCTTCAGCGCTGGGATGTATTACACCATTGCAGATAAGAGAAATGAGGATCTTATCTAGCTGTTCAGGTGCATAACTGGATCATATTTTAGTGCTCTACTACAGGACTCTGAAAAAATGTTGCACAGTTAATTACATTACTGTTGGAATGAAGAATACGAGTTAGCACTAGTGTCAAATGAATAACTTTACCACAAAATTACAAAATAATCATGCGCCTTTAATAATGGTCAACAGAAAACGAGTTACATGATTTTAGCCAGCTGATTATTTAAAAGTCAGGGTTCATATTGGAAAATTCACATGTTAAAGTTACAATGTGGTTTTAAAAAAATACAGATAGCCTCTGCACAATATCAAAATACGTGTTGTAATGATGCATTGTGGGAGTTTTCACAAGCGTGAAGGACCCATATGCTACACACATCAAAGGAAAAGCAGGAGAAAACAATATTTTACAGAAGTGGAAGAATATTTTAATAAATTGTGCTCATTTTCAAGCAGTTACCCTCTGAGAAAACATGATGCTCTACTTATTGCATGGATGTCTTCTAAACAAAATCTGAAAGATGTGATAATTGGTTAACTAGTGACAAACAATAGTTAGGCTGGTATACTTTTCGCACCCATTAATCCCAAGTGCTGAACGTGTGGCTTAAATTCAAATGGTGAAACATCTAAAGTGTATTCAACCTGACCTTCTCCAAAATTTTATTTTACTATTACCATTAGTTTCCAAATGTTTTGTTTGGCTTCCTGTGTTATACAAACAACTTGAAAATATCTAACAAGTAGAAATATGTTTTTGGTTTCTTACTGTAGTGGTTCTGTGATATTTTATGATTTTGTACAATTATACACTTCTAATTATTGTAAATGCAGAATTTGAAAGTAAGAAGAACTCTTTTTTAATATAACAAGCATGGGGCTGGATGAACACAGCAGGTCAAGCAGCATCATAGGAGCAGGAAAACTTGACGTTTCGGGCCTAAACCCTTCATCAGAAAATCTG
>JAHRHZ010000065.1:26215058-26235306 GCA_024137785.1 Ginglymostoma cirratum
GACGTTTCGGGCCTAAACCCTTCATCAGAAAATCATTTTCTGATGATCAGATTTTCTGATGAAGGGTTTAGGCCCGAAACGTCAAGTTTTCCTGCTCCCATGATGCTGCTTGACCTGCTGTGTTCATCCAGCCCCATGCTTGTTATCTCGGATTCTCCAGCATCTGCAGTACCTTTTATCTCTTTTTTAATATATTGTAACTTGTACTACAACACATATAAAAAGGGAAAAGTTCAAGTATTTTGAACACCTTATATTTCCAGTAACCATGTTGGCCTTAATATGGGGTTATTGTGTTAGAGAATGGCACCAAAGTGGTTCAGTATCGTCAAGGTTTACTTAGTAGAAGTACAAAATCAGATAAATGCACATCAAAAAGGTTCTTCTTGAAATAATGAAATTTAGTCATATAGATATTGATCTAGAGGAGAATAGTATAGCTTTTACATGCAACATTGCAAGCTTTGCAATTAAACAGGAATAAAATGGTGGAAGCCTGACAGACTTTTCTCATTTGAAAGGTTTCTCTGGACTTGTAAACTTACCTTTTCCATTTTCCATGGATGTAACAAACCTCCTGTATACTTTATGCATTTGATGTATCATTATAGTCATCACATTGACTATCGGTTTAGATTTAATTATTCAAACTTTTTTTCTTAATTTCTAAACTGTTGATGCATGTATCAGTATAATGATTCTGGGTAATATACCAAAGTACTGATTTATGGTAAAAATGTTTTGTTTTAGATATTGTCTTGCTCTCATAGATATTTATAGTTTGCTACAAAACAAACATAGCTGATTTACAAGATTTTTACAGCTGTCAAGTAGATTTCACAGCATAAAAGAGATTGTAAGCCTCCACATAAGGCCCATGCTTAAACTGCTAAAGACTTAGTAAAATCGTCCCTGCTAATTAATGCAACTTTTACAACATTTAAATATAAATACTTACTATATAAACTATAAATTTCATCAGAAATAATGCTGAGAATACCTAAAAATGAAGCAATCATCTGTCGCCATTTTACAAGTTAGTTCTTCCTTCGTTGAGAATGCAATATGGTAAATAATGATGTTTGCGCTTTTAAGCAATGCACAGGATGAGTATCACAATTTTTTCAATCAGATAGAAATTGTTTATTCAGAAACAGCTGCTTCATTGTTTAAATTTCTTCAACCAATTTTTCTTTGTTTTTGAATGGTTTATACATACATATAATAATACTGTCATCAGTCTGCATAATTACATGAGTTGTAATAAGAATGTAAGTACAAACCTGGGGAAAGGAGAAAAATATTATGTTTATTCTAATAGATGGTAAAATCTATAAACATGTTTGAATTGGAATATACATTAAGAAATGTGTGTTAGTTGAACATTTGAATTGTTAACATATATATAGTCAATGAATAATATTACATCGTAATACATATAAGGCAAGGAATCAATGAAAATCTCTTTAAATAAAATTCCTTTTGTTCGTTATATAATCAAAATCATGGGTTAGATAATGCCATAATATACTTATATGTGGGCTACATTTATGAAAATTGGTAAATTGTTGAGAAAATCATTTAATCTAATACATTGGCCTTGATTTTCTTCTTAGGAAAGATTTTTGTCATTCATGTCAGTGACAACTACTCAAAGACCTTTGCAAGCTTGCCTGTGGTGATTTCCATGAATCCAGCAGTTTTCCATTGTAACTTCCTCTACTGTGGATCTATGTCACCCACAAACAACTTAACAACAGTGAGATTGTCTAAGATATCAGATTGGATAATTCATATTGAGACTCGTAGAATTCAAATCAGGAACTATAAAACAGAAAATATAAATTAGATTTAAATGACATAAGAAAATTAAATGAAGATTGGAAGAAACTAAATGATATAAAAGAAATATGCAGGAAAAGTAATAAATGCAATCTTTATTTTAAGAAAAACATATCCACAGAGGGAATGAGATTCCTCAACTAAAAAAAAATCAGGGCCAAAAATGGCTATTCATGTGTAATTATCACTTAAATTCATCAATTAAAAACTCGTTAATAAATACACCAGCATTAATTTTCTCAGTAGAACTAAAGAGTGGCTAAAGGAGGAAGAGGGCTTTTTAGAAACCAAAAGGGGGATTTACACCTGGAGGCAGGGACATCTAACATAATAAAATGAATACTTTGCAACTGTCTTTATGGAAGAGGAGTATGCTGACTAGGTATAGTGACAGAAGCAAAACCTCTGTTTCTAGACAGTTTCAAAATTAATAAGGAAGAGGTTTAGGTAGACTATAGGTACTTAAAGTTGACAAGGCACCATGACTGGATGAGATACATCCAAAGATTTTGAAGGAACTGAGGATAAAAACTGTAGGGCACCGGCCATAATTCTTAGTTTTGTCTGGGCTCAGAGAAGTATTTGGATTCTGGAGAATTGCAAACATTTCAGCCTTATACAGAAAAGATTGTAGGGATAATCCTGGCAATTAAAGACCAGTAAGTGTAACTTTGGTGCTGGGGAACCTTCCAGTAATGAATCATTTGGGATAGAATTAGTAGTTATATGGAAAAGGCTGCATTGATTAGAAAGAGTTAGCATAGTTTTCTAAAGGGAAATCATGTTTAACTAACTTACTGTAATTTTATGAAGATGTAATAGAAAAGCTTGGAGAGGGTAATGCTAGTGATGTGATTTACATAGATTTCCAGAAGGTGTTTGATGCAGTGCCACACAGCAAACCTGTGAGGAGGATTATAAGTCATGGTATAAAAGGTACTGTAGCAACGTGGACACAATATTGGCTGAGGGATAGAAAACATGGAATAACAGTCAATGAATATTTTTTGGGCTAGAGGGATTTTGTGGCAGAATTTCCCAGTGGTTGGTCTGTGACCCTTTCTTTTCTTGATATATATTAATGATCTAAATCTTGGTGTGCAGGGGACATTTTCAAAATTCATAGATGACCAAAAAGCTTGGAAGAATGGTAAACCGTGAGGGGAATAGCGTTGAACTCCAAAGAGACATTGACAAGTTAGTGGAGTGGGCACATAGGTGACAGATGAGTTTCAGGGCAGAGAAGTGTGAGGTGATGCATTTTGGCTGGAAGAACATTGAGAAGCAATACAAAATAGGGTAGAATTCTAAAGGAGATTTGTGAAGGATTTTCAAAATCATGTGTGGGCTGGATAGAATAGATAGGGAGTAGCCGTGATCCACTCATAAAAGGAACCTGAATAAGACGGCATAGATTTAAAGTGACACACAAAATAAGCCAGAGTGAATTGAGGAAGAACTTTTTCACACAGCTGATAGTTAGGGTATGGAATGCAATGCTTGAAAATGCAGTGAATGAAATTTAAATTGAGGCATTCAAGAGGACATTCAGTGATTATTTGGATAGAAATATGTTCAAGGGTATGGGAAAATGTGGGAAAAAGTGGCACTAGGTAACGGTACTTGTTTGAAGAGCTGGTGTAGGCAAGATGGGACAAATGGCCTCTGACAGTGAATGAATGAGTAACTGCAAAACATTCGCATCATTACAGTGATTCAGTGATGACTTTAGCAGCGAGGATTTTAACACATTTCTTGGAGGTGTAGGGCATTTCCAACAGCAACTTCTGAATTTTTATGCTTGTTTGTATATGTTTGGATTTTGGAAATTGCAAATATTGCATATGAAGTCAGTGTTGGAGGAACGGATGGAGGCATTAGCTTTGAGCTTGGTTTGTGTGTCCAGTCTGTTCTACTCAAAGGTCAAAATTGCTTGATGACAGATTTTCCTTTTGGGTCTGTCCAAAGTTGTTATTCCCTATATATTGGGATCGAGTGAGCAAGCTCTGAAGTTTGCTTTTAGATTTGGATACTAGAAATCAGAAACAAATACAGAGAATGCTGGAGAAACTCAGCAGTACCGGCATCTGTGGAAGAAAAACAGGGTTAACATTTCAAGTCCAGTATGCCTCTACTTGCCTCTGCTTCAGACCAGTCAGTTTGATTAGTTTGGAATTGAATGCACTCCCTTTTTACTATGCTCGTCTGTTATTTTGTTTAGTCAATTTCCATAGCCTGGCAGAAAATAAAAGAAAAGATAAATTTGGCAGCAGTGCTTTTACCTTAAGGCGCACGTTCTATGAATACATTGTATCTCACAAAAGAGATAATTCTACTGCAAATTCATTTTAAAATTACTTCTTCATGTAAAAATATAAAGTTACAAACATAAGTGATGCCTTGCCTCAGAAGATTAGATAATTCTGAAATTCTAGCGCTTCCTGAAAAACTTTTAGGATTTTTGCATTGTGAGGCTTTCCTATCATCTTGCAGATATTTTCTTAATTAACTTGTGCAGGAATGTCAATACACAACTCTGGAGCAGGTGGGGCTTGAACCTGGACCTCTGGATCAGATGTAGGTACATCACCACTGCACCACAAAAGTCCTCCCTACCATCTTGAAAACAAACGTCATAATGACATTGTTCGATATTTTGAGTTTAAAAAAAAGTTTGCTAAATAAAAAACATTGAAACTTTCGCAATAAGATCATGACAAATTCATCATTCCTTGAATTTTGAATTTATTATTTTACAGACAAAGTCATTAGCTTTTACAACAGCAGCATTTCTACTCAAAGGGAGGTAAGAATCAGAAAAATAGTCATTGTTCAAAACTTTTCTGCGCAGTCTATCTGGAAATTATACATAAATTATTTACGTCTGTGATTAATGTCATTGATTCTGATAGGGAGACCTGCAATTTCCCACACTTCTTCATCTTTTGTTCATGACATTGTTTCTAGGAATTCCTTTTTAGAATTCATTCATGGGGTATGCACTTCTCTCATAGTCTGGCATTCATTACTGTGACAACTTGCTAGAGTAGCATGTTGAAAATCAAATCCCGCCTTTCCCAGAGTTATCATAAAAGTTAAAGAATTTATAAAGATACACAAGACTCCATAGTTTACCTGTCTGTTAGACCCACATTGAAAGAAAGCACAGACCAAGTTTTTTCACATAACAAGAATGGTTATTTTGTTTACAATTAAATAGATTCTGTCTACAGATAAACAATTATGTACTATTGATATCTAACACTGCTAGTTAAACTCTAATCCCCTTACAAACTGTTCCTTTGCACACACAAGTGGACAGAAAAAAATGGGTACTTTGGGTGGAGGAAGGCGGTTGATGGTTCCTGTCCACAGGATTTGCAGAGATGAATCTTGTGTTGATCAGAATGCTATTTCTTTATCTTCTATCACTGGATACTTTCACTTGTTTGCTGAAAGCAGAAGGTGACTGGTTCACATTTATATAAGCCTTTGTCTCGTCAATTAAAAATCACAACATACAGCAGCTGCGAAGGGGAAATGAGCTGGCTATTTTCAGTCTTCTGGTGCATTATACTCCAGAGAAAATAGGTATTTCCTGCATATGATGAATCCTGCCAAATATTCACCACACCCACAAGCTGTTCAATTATCTGCAAGCCAATCACATAGTTCTTGGACGGCAGAATGCCTTTGTTATTGGTTACTGGTCAATAGTCCACAGACCAATCAGCGACTTGTTACCAGCCAAAACTCATTTTGTACACTCTCTTTCGCTCCAGCTCATTTATAAATCAGGTTTTCACAACTGCTTGACCAAGCAACTATATAAATAACACTAAAACATGTTTTTAAAGAGTGCAGCAATCTGTAAACAGTCCCTGGTTTTTAAACAGTTTTTTTCCCATCTCAGTCCACAATTAAAATAAAAGTAAAAAGATACAGTGAGTTTATTGCCTATCCCTAATTGCTTTAGAGTAGATGGTAGTAAGCTACTTTGAATTGTTACAGTCCATTTTGTGTAGGTGCACCTAAAATGCTATTAGGATTCAGGAGTTTCAGGATTTTGATCCAACAACAGTGATGTTGCTGATGGTGATATATTTTCAAATGAGTGGATTGGAGAGGAGCTCATGTGTGGTGATGTTCCTATGTATTTTCTGCCCTTGTCCTTCTAGATGATAGTGGTTGTGGGTTTAGAAGCTGTCTAAGGAGCATGAGTGAATTTCTCCAGTGCATCTTTTAGATGGTAGACATTGCTGCTATGAAGGATCAGTGGTGGAGGGAATGGATACTTTGTGGGTGTGGTGCCAAACAAGCAGGCTGCATTGTCCTGGATGATGTCAATCTTCTTGAGTGTTATTGGAGCTGCGCTCTTGTAGGCAAGTTAGGAGTGTTCCATCACATTCCTAACTTGTGCCTGGTAGATGATGGACAGGCTTTGGGGAGTCAGGATGTGAATTACAAACTGTAGGATTCATAATCTCTGACTTGTGCTTGTAGCCATTGCATTTATAGGTTCTGCTTCTGGTCAATGCTATCTCTCAGAATGTTGGTGGTGGGGGATTCAGTGATGGTAATGCCATTCAATATCAAGTGGGGATGTTTAGATTCTCTACTGCTGGAGATGATCATTGCCTGATATTTGTGACATGCAAATGTTACTTGCCACTTGTCAGCCTGAGCCTGGAATTGTTCCAGGATATGTTGCATGTGGTCATGGACAGCTTCAATATCTGAGGAATCAGTGCTAACTATTGCGAAGTCATCAGTGGACATCCTTACTTCTGACTTTATGATGGAGGGAAGATCATTGATGAAGCAGCTGAAGATGTTTGGGCTTAGGAAATTCCCCTGAGTAGCTATCGACTCTCATTCTACCTGAGCCCCTTGATGTCACACTTAGTCAAATGCAGCCTTGATGCCAAGGGCAAACACTGTCACTAACTTTCTGGAATGCAGTTCTTTGGTCCATGTTTCTACCAGGGCTGTAGTAAAGTCATGAGCTAAATGGCCCAGACAGAACACAAAGTGAGTACCAATGAGCAGGTTATTCCTTACCAACTGCCGCTTGATAGCACTGTTGTGACCTTTATTGATAATCAAGGGTAGAGTGATGGGGTGATATTATTCATTTTCTGAGATCCTGTGTGTAATTATTCCTACATATGAACATCCTGACAATGCTAAAGCAAAGGTGAAGGAGACTCCCAAATGTTTAGTTGGTCTTTGAATTCCTGAAAAGTAACTCATGTTTTACCATATACCAATACTTGATAAACTATGTGAATACTTCTGAAAGTAACTAATATTCATATGGGAATTTAAGCAGTTGCTGCAGAAACCTATTTCGGTTGTAATACATTCTTAAAATAAAAGGATACAAGAACCAATGTATAGATAGAAAACAAAATTGCATAGATTATGCAAATTTATTTAAGTAAGGAAGGAATGACCTCTAGGGTAGAAGATTTGTTGGGGTTGGGTGTATTTCCTAATGCCAATGCAACTTTTAAAGGGATAGCAAATAGTGGTTAGGAAGTGTGCTCACCATTTAATTCAGGCCAGTGGCTGGGCTCCTGTGGTTGGGGGACTGTAAAAGGCATTCAGATAGTGGCAGCTCCCATATCAAATGTGAGGAATGTGGGAGAGAGTGAGGAACCTCAAGATGGAAGCGCTCTATCAAGGTTTTGTTAAAACATGAGAGCAAAACTGGCCACAGCTGCAAGGCCACTACTGTAGATGGGGATTCCCGCTACAGGCTGGCCTGTTGCTGCAGCTGTGACTACGTTGGAATCGTGGCCACAGGAGGATGGGAATGCGGGTTCAGGGCTGTTAAATGGGGCACCCGTTCCCTGGTCTGCTACCTCAAGGCTATTTCTTTGCCTAGCCTGTATTTTGGCTATCATGGGTTGCTCAATGGCCAACTGGTAATTCCAGTCATTTTCTGCACGGTACCCTTAATCTGCTTATGAGTAATTTGCCATCACCACTCCCGGCGTATCAATCATCCGCTTCTAAAGTGATGTAGAGGCGAGAACGTGCTGGCAAATCTGCTTACAGTCAATGTTGGGAAATTGCCGCCTAACTACCTCCCTTCTTACCTCCATGATGATGGTCTTTACATTAGGTGTCATTGGTTAAGATGCACAGTTATTTATCTTTCGTCTTAAATATGCATTAATACCTATGCCTGAGAAAGAGAAGATATAGACACAGCAAGGGCTGTGAATGTTGAAAGCCAGAGTCAAGAGACTTGAAGCTGGGAAAGCACAGCAGATCAGACAGCATCCGAGGAGCAGGAAAGACAACGTTTCAGGCTGAAACCCTTTATCAGAACTGGGGAGGGGGAGGGGACCTCAGAAGTAAATAGAGGAAGGGATTGAGGCTGGGGGAAGGGTAGGTGGGATGGTGATAGGTGGATGCAGGTAGGGGGTTATTGTGATTGGTCAGTGGGAAGGGTGGAGCAGATGGGTCAGAAGGAAGATGGACAGATTATGTCAGGTCAGGGAGATGAGGAGGAGGGGGAGGGCTGGGCATGGGATAAGGCTGGGGGTGGAGGCATTTTGAAGCTGGTGAAGTCAATATTGAGGCCATTGGGCTATAAGGTCCCAAAGTGAAATATCAGGTGTAGCCTGATATTTTATATTTGGCCTCACGCTGACAGTGGAGGAGGCCAAGGATGGACAAGTCGTACCTGGTACCTTTCACTGCAACTTCAAGAGGTGCAACACCTGCCCCTACACCTTCCCTCTCACCTCCGTCCAAGGCCATGAACAATCCTTCCAGATCTGGCAGATCCATTTGCACTTCATCCAACCTGATCTATTGTATCCTCTATATTGAGGAGACCAAATGCGGACTTGGGGACCGGTTCGTGGAGCATCTGCGCTCTGCACACATCAAACAACCCAACCTTCTGGTTGCCATCCATATAAATCTCCCTCCCACTCCCCTGGTGACATGTGCATCCTTGGCCTCCTCCACTGACAGAGTGAGACCAAACGTAAACTGGAAGAACAATAACTGATCTTTTGCCTTGGGAGATAACAGCCCAATATTGACTTCACCAACTTCAAAATCCCTCCATCCCCAGCATTATCCCATGTCCAGTCCTCCTCCTACTCCTCGCCTCCCTGACCTGCCCTAATCTGTCCATCTTCCTACTCACGCATCTGCTGCTCCCTTCCCATGGACCAATCACCTAACCCCCTTCCCCCCAGTCCCACCTCCTCCCTCTATTTAATTCTGGGATCGCCTCCTCCCCTTCAGTCCTGATGAAGAGTTTCAGCCCTGTACATTGACTTTCCTGCTCCTCGGATGCTGTCTGATCTGCTGTGCTTTTCCAGCTTCACTTGTAATGACAAAGGGAAGACATAGCTTATTATAAACTACATCTGTGCCTTGCTCTATAAGGGAGGACAAAAAAAGTACAAAATTTAAAAAGAAGCATGGTAAAAACATAAGAATTAGATATTACATTTGGAAATTAATTATGGCAGGCTGTCTGCAAGGATTGCAATGTTACCCATCTGCTGACTTCCATCACGAATGAAAAGGTTCATGATGTAAAAAAACATATATAACATTGCAGAGGTCTTCTTTTGTGTATTTAGTGCAGTGAAATGGTAAATTAATGTAGAAAGAATGTATTCACAATTTTGCCATAATTAATATACAGAGGAATTTTTCCTGCACCATTATGTAAATAATTTCACTGTAACTGCACTGTGATATTTAACTTTCACTTAGACAATGTTACAGATTATGAGCCAGATAAATAGATGTTTAGTTCTGTACTTCCCCAATCCCACCCTTCAGGGTTTGGTCTGAGAATTAGACTAACCATCCTGGCCTTTTGGTTGTTTGCTGTCAATCATAATTTGTTTGATCGAAAAGCCAAATATCTTCAGTCAGTGTGCTTTCTATATAGATGGGACTAATATTTGTAATAAATAATTTCTCTTTGGTTCATTGTTTTAACTTTTACTGTGAGAGATGAAATAAGCATTCATGCCCTATCAGTGGAATCTTTATTTTGTAGAATTCATACAGTGTGGAAACAGGCCCTTCGGCCCAACAAGTCCACACTGACCCTCAGAGAATCCCACCCAGACCCATTCCCCTATAACTCACCTAATTGACACATCCCTGAATACTACAGGCAATTTAGCATGGCCAATCCACCTTACGTGCACATCTTTGGACTGTGCGAAGAAACCAGAGCACCCAGAGGAAACCCACGCAGACAAGGGGAGAATGTGCAAACTCCACACAGACAGTTGCCCAAGAGTGGAATTGAACCCAGGTCCCTGGCACTGTGAGGCAGCAGTGCTAACCACTGAGCCACCATGCCATCCTGCTTGTAGTGGCAATGGTA
The DNA here is from genome assembly GCA_024137785.1 of Ginglymostoma cirratum. Lineage (NCBI taxonomy): Eukaryota > Metazoa > Chordata > Chondrichthyes > Orectolobiformes > Ginglymostomatidae > Ginglymostoma > Ginglymostoma cirratum. The sequence continues at coordinate 26,225,281 of JAHRHZ010000065.1, forward strand.
CTCTTCATCACTGAGAAGGTAGAGAGCTAGTTAGAGACGTGCATTGCCTTCTGTGGGGTGGATCTGCTGAACCATGAGCCAATCAGGGTTCATGGAGATCACCTGTGAACATTTCCTGGGAATCAGGACCCAGGGTGGAGACCACTGAGAGTTGCTGACCAATCAGAGGCTCTTGGCTGTTTTGCTCATCAGCACCACATGGATATGATGGGTTTCTGAAAGAAGGAGACTTACCAGACACTAGGGATTGTAAAGCAAGCCAGGTTACAAGTAAGTAATGGCACAAGGGATGAGGGCTGCAAGATAGGAGGTACAGATGGGCTGTAGAGGTGCAGAGCATGCTGTTGACTCTCAGGAGGCTTTCACTTTCCCACGCTGTGTCCCCTATCAGAACATAGTGGCTTTGAAGAAGGGACCTCCCGCATCCATCAGGAGACAACAAGCAGCTCACAGGTGCAGGTATACTTGCCATGGCATGGTGACAGGCCTGCCTGCAGCTGGGTTAATACCAGTGGTTGGAGGTGACCCATAAGTGATGAATAAGGAGCCACCTAACGCCCCCAGTTGGCAGTATAACAGGAAGATTGACATGGGTTTTTATGCCACAGTCTTAATTGGAGCAGAGGTGGGAAGGTGGTGGGATCATCAAACATTGTCCCATTCAGCTAAATGGCCTCTCCACTTTCAAGTTTGCAAATAGAAAATTCCACTCTATTTTTGACGTAAATATAAGATAGATTATAAGATAAATGGCAGCATTTTTGAAAGTAATGTGATGATTATTTGTGTACACAAGCACACAAATATACTAAAATTATGTAATAATTTACATAACGCAATATTCCCTGACTTGTCTTTGGTCAACTTGATGTCCACATCGTTTGGTTTCTAAATATGCTTTGTGAATTTGGACTATGATCTGTGGGCTTTGATTCTTTGCTTTAAGAGTTCATGATATTTTCATGTGTCAAGATACGCAATATGACTGCAAGTAAACATTTAAATCAATTATTTGGAATCTTATCTTAGCAATTCTTTTCAATGTTCCCTTTAATATTTAAGTGAGAATGAAATCGACTACTTGACAGACTGCAGCAGACGTTTTTCTCATTACTTTATAACTTAAAGAAGAGAAAAAAGGCTTGTCTTGAATACTAATACTAAATAAACACCCTCAGGGAGAGAAACATTAACAATGATATGGCGATTAAGATAGTAGAAATGAGAGTAGCAGGATATGCAAATTGCATTGTACTTGCAATGATGGAATGAAAATATATTGCAGGTATAAATTGCCATGATTGAAGTCAATCTGGGTGGAATCTTGTTGAAATCTCAGCTGTTTTGCCTACCAGCTGGGGAGCTGGTGAGACTCCCTGATTGCCACTTTTCAAGAAGACCTGCCAAACCACAGGCAAATTGAGTGGCTGAGGGTATCCCCAGGATTCAGATCATAAGGTCAGAGCTCTCGCCTACCAGGAATGACTGGTCAATCACAGGGCAGCAGCTCCTTCGCTTAGCAACACCACAGGACAAGCCATGGGTACTGCAGGACCTACAGCCTCCAACTGTTTCAGGAACATGGAGAAACACAGACCACAAGTAAGTAATGTGAAGGGGTGGGTTTGTGGAGTGGAGTATGGGGGAAAGGAGTATTAGCGACAACAGCCAGGAGAGTGATTCTCTCGGTGTCTCCCTCATTCCAATGTCCAGTCCAATAATCAAGCACTTCATTCTATTGAGGGAACTAATTAGCTTATTGAAAACAGAAACTAGGATGGACTATGGAATTCTGTAAAATTGCTTATTGAAAGCAAGAATTAGGAAGACTTCAGAATTCTGTAAATTGATAGAAACACAATGATTAGTATGTACCATAATAATCATTATATCTGTTATGAATTAAATTGTATGTTGCATCAATATATACTATATACAAACTAATTATACAGAAGTGTATGATAGTGTATGTAGTTAAAGTGCAGTCCTCAAATGCCTACTTGTTTATAGCACTCACAAAATGCACAGAGTAAGGAGAAACCTGTGCTCAGCTGGAGTACCAAAGAATATCACTGACCTAAGCAGCATTGGAAGTGTCGCCACTTCCATTCAAACTATGTACAAGCAGTAATTTGCATTTATATTGCGCTTTTCACATGCAGGAAGACACCTCAGAACACTGTACAATAAGGAGGTAAGATAAAGGTGGAATGAGGTCCTGAGGAGGTTTGGAAAGAGAAAAATATTTTGCATGGGCATCCATTGGAATTTATAGGAGGCAGGAATGAGAGATGTGTGAAGTTCAACATGAGTGAGCATATATGTTGTGCCATTTTGAGTGAGTTGAAATTTATGAAGGGCTATGTGTTGAGGTAATGTGAGAATACATTTGGAGAAACCCAGGCTCTTGACCAAAAACAACTTGTATCTAAATAGCACCCCACTGTAATAAAGCATCCCAAAGTGCTTCAAATGAATGTTATAAAGCAAAGTTTGATTAAGAAAACACAGAAGGTGACGTTTGGAACAAAGTAACAAAATATTCATCATTGAGCTAGCTTTCAAAAGTGCCTTAAAGGAATAAGGAGAGGTAGAGAGGGAAGGATGGAACAACTTTGTGTTTAGAGCCAAAGTGGCTGAAATCATGGCTGCCAGCGGTGGCAAGATTCAATATGGGGTTGCTCAAGACACTAGAATTAGAGGAGAACTGATATCTTAGAGAGTTTTGGGGCTAGGAGACACTACATAGATAGGGAAGACTGATGCCATGAGAAAATTTGAAAACAAAGATGAAATTTTAAAATTGCGGCATTTCTTAATGGATATTACAAAACAAGAAGCAGGTTAATGTAAATTGGAAGATATTTCAGGCAAATCGATAACCACAGGTATTTCCTGTCATCTTCCACATGCGTGATATTGTACAGCAGTTATTTGTAATGCTATATGCAACACCAGTGGTGTCTGCTCTGGTCTCCTTAGCCAACCCAGAGGTACATGAAGGTTTTTTCTCATTTATGGTTTTGCTGTTGCTATGGATGCTTCTTTCAGGCACCACTTCACTTGGATAACAAAGTTCTGTGTCCTTAGTTGTAATAGACATCAGTAGATATCATCAGGAGATGCCCTTCAGCAGTGGAATACGTGGAACAGTGCAGAGCTGGTTAGTTTATGCTGATATCAGCAGATGTTCAGTGTCATGACATAGCTGATATAAGTGAAAGTAGTTGCTGACTCTGAAAGCAGTGAACCCACAGCAACTCCAGCAAAAAGGATTATTTAGCTTCCCCTGCAATCCACACATCTCTCTACTTCACTTTGCAGCTATCCACCGACAGGCATGTCTGGTCATAGCGCATATGGATTGCCAATATAAAGTTCATGACACACTACAGGCAATTACATCGGAAAACACATTGGGCACATGCATAACAAGTATTAAAAAGCATTAAAATGCATTAAAATGAAATCACTATTAATATTCGTGCAGTTTGCCTGTCTTTTGATGTGGTGAACATCAATGTCAGCGTACAGTGGATGGTTCATTGTCCCTGCAGATCTTCATGGATCAGGTGAGCCTTAAACTCTTCATCCATTATCTACTAATCAATGCCAGATAGCTGACTCTGAATGATGCACCTGCTGCTTCAGATAATACCTACTCCAAACCATTTGTACTATATGCCCTTTGTATTCTCAATCTTCCTCCTAACCAACCCGTGGCACTACAGGGAATCAGCGCAAAAATGTCAATACAGAAGTCTTGCAACATTTAGCATGAAATTGTATGATTTTTGTCTGGAGACAAATGCATCCTGAAATGACAACTTGCAATAGTATTTTGCACTTAATATTTAACGTATAATAACTTATATTTGAACAGCTCAAACTAAATTAGATATCTGCGTTCTGGTGTGACAAAATTTTGAGTTTTTTCCATTTGTTAGAAACGTCTTTAATCTTCAATTTTCAGTTATTTTTCTTGCATTTAAATCTTTCCTTCTTCCTTTCCCTTCTCTTAATGCACCCAACAATGTCCAGTGGAAATGGAGTTAAACAATCTTCACCTGTCAGTGCAATTGTACAACTGGCCACTTGGAGGTGCATAAGAGCTGCTTAAAATTGACCATTGATCACCTTTCAACAGAAGTATTTCATCGCTACTTGCCGCTTCCCCGATAGTGCCAGAAAAATCTGAAACTTTATTTGTTGCTTTATTAAGATTTAATACGAAGGAAAAATGCTACAAAAATATTTTTAATTCACAACAGAGCATTAAGCACACTGACTTTGTAATTGTGATTTAATCACCTTTTTCAAAAATATGATTCTCTATTGTGATAAAAATAAGGATAAATAGCAACATCTTAATTGCTATCATTTGTATTGATACATTCTGAAATGGCATATGGTATTATGAAAAAAATGAGCATTTAATGCAAGTGGATATCATCAGGAAGAATAATTTTTACTGCTTACTGTCTCATAGCTTTCAGGTACAGTACAAATTCATTTTTTTCATAATTTTAACAGTTGAGAGATTACTTGAGTGTAACATATTCTAACAGTATAGCTTGTTATCTAATGAAGACATTGACGCTTTTGCACTAGTTTAGAAATAAGAGTTTATTACAATATATACTACCTACTAGTTTATCAATTCCTTGTTTTCAATGGATGAAGGCTACTTCTAAAGATTATTTTTAGTGCTTTGTTTCATCTCTAGTAAATATTTAAATGGCTATACATGGAAAATATTACATTGTGTTGATTCTTAGAAGTTTTAGATATTCAGCCCTCTGTTTTTGAGATGATTTTATTCTGTAATTGGCTGATAATAATGAGTCCCATTCCTTCCTAAAATGTGAGAGATATCTTGGGAGAAGCTTCAATAAGTCGTAAATGGTTAGAGGCACTGATGGAACCAAAGCCACTTGATTAGACACAGTCTAATCAGCAAACCTTTTAAATTTACTTCTACTGCTCAATATTTAAAGGCAGCAGATCTACGATTTTATACAGTAGAGATCTAACAAAAATAAAAATGTGTCGGAAACATTTCTGGAATGCAGTCTGAATACTAACAGGTCAATATTTCCTAAACATCTCCAGTGTTAAAACCAAAATATTAATTACACTTTTCTTTTTATAGGTACAATGTGACATTCAGTCTATTTCCAGAATTCCTGTTCATGTTTTATAAGTTCCTAAGTTAATATTTTCAAAGATAACTAATTTGAGCATTTAATCCAAGTTGTCATCAATGTAGTGTATCTCATTGATTCAGATGTACAGTTCTGAATCTGCAAACAGATACAGTTTTTGCATCAGAGATAAAAGGTACTGCAGATGCTGGAGAATCCGAGATAGCAAGGCGTGGGGCTGGATGAACACAGCGGGCCAAGCAGCATCATAGGAGCAGGAAAACTTGACGTTTCGGGCCTAGAGCAGCAGTGTTGGCCTTTAACTTTAGTAAAACTCTGCTGGAAATGCTACAAACCAGGCCAGGTGTAAGATCATAGTTTTGTGCCTGATTTTTAGGATGGCATTGTGGGAGTGGAGGTATTGCCTGTACTTTAGATAGTCATCAACTCATGTGAAGGATTAGAAGTGTTGGTGGGTGCAGTTACCATTGGAATTCGGACTCTGAATATCGGAGTTTCCATGTTTTATGTCTTCTTATAGCCTGGTGTTTGATCAGGTTGAGCCAGCTGTAACAGAAGCTCCACTGATGTCTATGGGATCAACCAAATTTAAGACTAGACCGCAGAGAATCTAGTCATAATCATTTTAAAAAATTACAAAGGATGTCAGGGATATTACCATTTTCTTAGTTGTTCAGTTTGGAAGTAGGAATATTGTGGTGACTGTAATGAGGTCAGTCAGGTGGACAGCATAGAATATGAGTTCCCTGATTGGGGCTGGTAATCTGGTTCAATCAGGGGGCCCTGGCTGACAGGTAAAAACAAGAATGTCAGACACCTTGCTCACTCTGAAAGCTGGCTCTGAAGCAGCTGGATCAGCGTCAAGGACTCCCCATATGTAAATAAAAGGTGATTTGGTGACAGGATACCAGCCTCTGTGGAATTGTTTCAGACATAACCTTATATCTTAAGATTGACCTTCTCGCTCATTGTTAAGGTGATGGGCCAGATGTGACCAGAGCCCATTAAAGACATTTAAATCTCACGGCCTGCCCAGATTCTTCAAACGTCAGCAGGATCTATGCAGTTAAGGACACTTTAAAAAATTTAAGTTGCATGATTTCCAAAACCTTTAGGTCCAGTACAAAATTTTGATTTTATAATTCTTACAGTTGAGAGATTACCTGAGTGTAATCTGTGCTAACAGTATGGCTTCTGTAATAATGCAATTAATGGTAGCATCAGCATTACAACAGCGAGACAATTTTATACAGAGCTGGTTCAGGAATAAGAAAATCGGTAAGAAATGTGTTTTACTTTACCGGAAAACCAATTCTGATTGCCCAACAAGGAATGTATTTTCTAATGACCAATTATATTGTGATACATTAATAGTTCAAATACAATGGCAGTATTGACAAGTAGAAAATGCCAGTCTTGCAGCCATTGTGCTTATTGTGCACAATGTTATTGATTAATATAAGAGCTTCAAGGTGAATCAGGTTCAGCAAAGTACATTTTCTAAACCAACTTAGATGGAGTTATGGGTGATTTCAGGGAATTAATTTGCACTGAAAATACTAGATACTTGTAGTTTTGCTTTAAAAGTGCAGTATCCTAAAGAAATTTTTGTGTGCGTTTTTTCGCCAGCAGTTAGAACATTACATAGTGATTAATTCTCAAGCAAAGTTTCAACCACAGTAGGCTATGTCAGAAAACAGATGTAGACATATTTAGGATGTTTAACAGTTGAATGTTGAATATTTTGAGCAAACAATCAATTGAGAGATTTGTTAATAGAAATGCAGCGTGGCACAGCACATATAACACTTCGATAAATTTTCATCCTCATCACCTGGCTGAATTCCTCTGAATAGATGCATCTGTCTGTTGTAGAACTACCATGATTTATATTTCATATGGGATAAAACTTGGATGAGGTTTACAACAAGCAAACAACCTCTTCTGCCAATTAATTTTCTGGTTAGGTTGGAAATTTACGTAATTTTCTTTGGCACAAGAATCCATCTGAATTTTATGGAGTGAAATGTCTTCAATCTGCTTAAGTCGATTAATTAATTTGTTGGGATCTATGCTGTCTCATTTTAGTGTGTGGTGGCCATGAATCCACGGGAGATACCAATCCTAATTCCGCTGAAACTGATAGGAACCTGGAAATAACATGAAGCTAAAATTATGCTTCTTGCAGGGCAATAAGGATATAGCAAATCTGTTCTAAAGCTGTTCCAAAGTTTGGGACAAGGCATCTTTGCAGAGGAACAAATGGAAAATTTATTTTCATTTGTTAGCTGCGTTCGATTCATCCTTAATACAACAATAAAAATATCTTTGATCCCCATTTTGAGGGTGAGGCTGTTTTACTTTAGTCTTACTCGTATTCTATGCCTCATCCAGAAGTGCTTATTTTTGATTCTTGGTGCCCCAAAGTGGAAAATAATTAATTCTCCTAGTCCTGGCAACTATTGCTTTGAAAATAAGAAATTTTGACTTCTCCACCATTAAAGTTAAAAATTCTTTTTCAACTCCTATGTAATTTGAATTTTATAATTTGTTTGATTTATTATTTATGAAACAAATTGATTTCTCCTCAAATGAACATTGAAGAGTATAACAAATTAGTACGGAAAAAAATTAGAACCCCAAAATTATGGTCAGTTCTATAATGGATTGTACTGATGCAAACTGTCCCACCAAAGCATATCAATCCTCAACAATTTTCTCATGAATTTTTTTCTGAAAACATTCTAGTGCTATCTAATTACTTTAAATTTACTTCAGTAAGCACTGAAGCTGTTTGTATGAAAATATGTCTTCCAGTCTGTATCTTTATATTCCTAGCACTGATTATTACTTTAATGCTTTGTTGTCTCAAGTTAATTGATCACTGCAAATCATCTTTGACTTGTCACTGTCAATGTCAGTTGCTCCTCGATTCATGAATGATGTCCACTCAGGACTGCAGTTTCCTACCACGAGTCTTCATATGAATGAGCGGGCTGACTCTTAACCTGTATACCTCTGGGCACATGGGAAAAGGACTCCCATGAAGAAGTAGGATATTGAGTGCGGGATTTGCTTTTTTCTTTCTCTCCTTTCTCTGCTATTGTTCTACCATCTTAATAATACATTGTGATTCAAGGTATGTAGCAGTCTGATGGACAAGTTGTTGCCATACTGAACAATTAGCAGTCAAGCTTCTCTCAGTCATTAATTTCTATGATGCTGCACTTTAAGAAGAGCTTCAGAACATAAGCTATGTGAGAATTGTGAAAATAAGATCAGAGATAGTTTCAGCCATCTGGACACATCATCTTTTACTAACCATTCATATAATAACCTAAATAAAGATTATGTAGTTATTATCATGTGACTATTGTGGGAGCTTGCTGTGCACAAATTAGGTCCTGCATTTTCTATTAAAGCAGTAACGACATTTCAATAACACATTGGGACGTCATGAGTAATAAAAACACTACAGAAATGCAAATCTTTCCTTCATTTCTTTCTTATATTTTTGAGACCTGCCTAACTTTGATTCCTTTGTGATATTAGCCTCTGTAATAATTTTTCCAACGTGAGGTACATTCACACTTAACTAGGTTCGGGTCTGAAAGTACGTGAAATAGGAACAGAGAGCTCTGGTGCTATGTCACCTGCCTTTTGTCCTTCACTTGATCCACTCGTCCTTCCAATTATATCAGTTCGGAGAATTCTCATTGGCAACTCCCAGGGGTGTCACTACGGATATATGCACAAAGGAAAATAAAGACCTGAACAGCTTAAAAAAACCAGAAAATAGTAGGTGGATTTACAATTGTGCAATCAATTTATTTATCATACCCGCTAATGACGTAGACCTCACAGCTGATCCTTTAAAACATCAACTATATATATCAATGCAAACAGCACTGAATACCTGAACATAGGAAATAACATGCAAGGCATTCAAGGACTCCTTTTCTCAAACATCATTGAGCTCAGGCTGTTTCACAGATCCTCTCTCTTCTCTACTTTCTCCTTGCCCTGGATACTCTGACCACATGTGAAATGGGGTGAGTTCGTATACAACACAACTGAATCTTCATCTACTTTTAGAAGTGGGTTCTGCTGTTTACTTGTGACGAAACATAATTAGCACCTCAGTCACTTGACAAACTGATAACGGACTACAATCTTCTAAAATCAGATTCAAGCATTTGAAAATATTTTGACGGGATGTTTGGATAAAAATGTGACTGAGAGGTGTATAGAAGAAATTGGATGGCTGACAATGAGTCACAGTGCTATAATTCAATCTAATGATTTTTATGTAATAAATTACAAGCACAAATCTTTGACCAATCAATGAATAAGGTGTCAAAATTAAATAATGTAAGCACTCTATGGTATATGGTTAATAATAGACTACATGGTACTTATTTGCAATTATTGCATATATGCTTACAAAGGTCAAGTTCCTAAGGCTATTCTTTTATTTCGCCAAAATGTCGGGGGTTTTACTTTTACACAAATTATATTTTTGATGGGTGGAAGCTCGCTCCCTCTCATCATCTCACTATCCCAGAGTTGTCAGGTTGGAGACAGCTCCTGCCAAACTTATTCCCACAAATACAGCAAAAGGAGTCAAAAAGTATTCCTCTTCTTGCATTTTTAATCAAAATTACGTGAAGTATTGGTCTTCTACTGTAGCAAAAAAAGGTACATCATTCAAAGCTGGCTTTGAAATCTACAATGCCTAACTTTCTTGCTTGTTTTCAGCTCATAGAATCAGATAGATCATTAACAAATTGAGAATCCAATCTGACAATTTTCATTAGAGATAAAAGGTACTGCAGATGCTGGAGAATCCGAGATAACAAGC
>JAHRHZ010000065.1:26235706-26276911 GCA_024137785.1 Ginglymostoma cirratum
GCTGCTTGACCTGCTGTGTTCATCCAGCCCCATGCTTGTTATCTCATGACAATTTTCATTGATGTATTTCGCAACATCATTTACCAACTGTGGCCACAAGTCATGCCTTCCTCAGTTTGCACATTTATTCCTAGGCATTTGCCTACAAATGTGAGAGTTTCCTCCAATTCTCTAGCTGTCACACAATGATGTATCTGATCTGCAAATTCAATGAGTACCTTCTGCTCCTCTGTGATGCGATATTGTTGTATTGGAGGGCAGGATTGGGAGGAATGCTATGCACCCCAGAGAAACAATCACTTTGACTGCACCTGTTAACTTTTGCAAAAATAAGGAGGTGAAAAGTCACCATCATTCGTGTGCTATTCTATAATCCAATGAATGAAGAGGTTTGCTTCAGGGTGATGCTGAGTGAATGATAAATAGGAAAATCTTGAATTTTTGGCCAAAGGTTGTAGGTGTCAAGTTATTCATGAGATAAATGAAAAGTTAAGGGCCGCACGTACTCAAGTACACACTCAGGTAAGGGTCATATATACACAAATGTATATGCAAACAAGTTTTAAGATACTGCTGCATAGGTTGCTTTACATAAGTAAATGACTAATAAAGTTGACATTGTTATTAGAGTTACACCCAGATCTTGGGCATGGTTCCCCAAATTGTTACGGTTCCAGATAGAATACCTTAAATCATTAAGCTCCAAGGTGAGGAGAGATGACCTGGCTCCCCTCCTTTATTTACTTGCCTTCTTGGTTTGTTGCAGTAAAGTTAAGTTTAAAAGGATCCCTTCTCCTGTGGATTTCTTTCTCCAAGACACAAAAGGACATAGGAGCCCAATTTGAACAGGCTTGCTTGAGTTTACTAAAGAATTACTAAACACGTGAAGAATTTATAATGTGATGCACATGCACACAGATCAGAAATAAGATGTCAGTCAAAAAGGACAATAGTTTTAAAAATAACAGATACACAGATAAGTCTCTGAATTGTTCGCAAAAATTGAATAGTTGAACATTGCAGTCATTAAGTCAATTTAATAATCTTTAATTTTGTGCATTTATAGTTTTGATTCTTGTGATTGAATTCCAGCACTCAGGGTGAGAGAGAGTCCTTTTGTTGTCTAGTTTCCTTTTGTCTAGCTTCTAGCTAGCTAACTTTTAGCACTAAGAAAGAGACAGTCCCTTTGCCAGCCACGAAGTGTTGACTAGGGATAGTTTTTCAATAGTCACTCCCATTGCATGATAATGCTCAAATCCAGGCGGGGATGCAAAAAAATGGTCAGTCCCACTAACAAACTCCAGTTAAGGTAAAACTGGCATTTTAATCCCTGTCTTTGTGTATTCCTCAAAGTGAATAACACTAAATGTGTCTGCAGTTTGGAACATAACCCACAAGGGATGGCTTTTTGCTGAGCAGGGGTTTGTCAGTCACTCATTATCTTTGTAGCCATAAGACCACATTCAAACTGTTTTTAATTCTTATCTTCCACACTGCCCCTCTTCCCCTCCTGACAGATTGTTTGAAATTCATTTTGCATCCATGGGTGTGACATTTGTCCCTCTCTCCAGATAACTACTTAATTTATATCTGCCACCATTTTTAGCCGTATCAGCCTCCTTTTAAAAGAACATGTAATTAGAATTATGTTAACAATGTCCAGACCACTTTGTTAGTCTGGCCCGTGGTCAGCTGAAGGTGTATAAAGCAATTCAGACAACTTAGAGTTCTTTCATAACTCACCTGTACCCAATAGAACCAGATTTAATCCAGCCAACATGATGGTGGTGGTGGTGGAGTCTCAGCACTGGCTGGAGAGGGGTCTGCATGACCTTTATTGGGGAAACGTCACAGTAAAAACTGCCAAATGGTGAGTCATGTGCCTTCCTCAGGATCAATGATCTTGGTGGCAGATATTCCAACTCCTGATCCCCCCGTAGGCAGTGCGACTGGGAGCAGTGGCAGCTGCCAGCAATGTACAACTAGCAACCTAGGCACACCTAGCAATTCGGGCCACAAGTGAATGATAGTGGGATGTGGGTGATGTGGAGGATGTTGCTGACTGGTGGGATGGGTGCAAGAAAGGTGAAAGGCTGGGTCTCCGTGGCCCTACCATTTAAAGCCTGTCAGTGAGGGATCTCCACAGGAACCTACTAAAGAACCCTACATGGCTTTTCAGTTTCCCCGTATGGTGATGCCCCCATCTATCACTGGTTGAATCCCATTGGTGGCTGGATGAGGGCTTAAAGTGGGCATTAATTGCTCACTGAAGGACCTCAATTGGTATTACAGCACTAGGCCATCCATTCACATTCCTGTCCTGGCCTGAGTCCAGGCAGAAGCAGAAAGGTGTTGGGGTTCATCCTGCACCCTTCAGCCGATTAAATATGCCTCCCCAACCTTCAACTTACTTTGGAGAAAGGGCATTAAATGAATAAAGATAGAGAAAGACCCATAGAGACAACTAAATTATCATTCAGAAATACACTCAGAGTCAACTTTGCAGAGCAAATGAAAACATTCTAACTTCTTCTGTTTTAAAATTGTCTTGAATGTTTGTCAATCTTTGGCTGCCGTGGATTACGAGTACCTTAACCTCAGGTAATCAATTAAATATTACCAAGCAGAGGGTTTCACTTTAGAACTTTAAAAGTGTTGCAGGTATGTTTTTCATCACCTGATTCTTCTTCAGACATTTTTTCTATTGACCCTTCTAAAACTGTGTATTTTAGCCTTTTGCATATGTTTGTGTGGTTTGCAACCCAATAATTTAGTAGTACAAAAATGTTCCATCAAGACACAGAGGATGACATACTGGCAAATTAAGAGTTGATTGACTGCAAGTTTCCATGCATTGAAGTTAATAGGAGAAAAGCCTTAAGCAATACATATACAGTTTTCTGATAATACACTCACTGTTTCCAAGACTCTACTGATGGCCTGAGCCTCGGTTAGGTCTATCCATAATCGAGAAGATAGAGAAAGACACATAGAGGCGACTAAATTATTATTCAGAAATGCACTCAGAATCAAAGTAAGTGAAAATATTCTAGCTTTTATTGTTTTAGAATTGTCTTGAATGTTTATCAGTCTTTGGCTGCTGTGAATTACCAATACTTTAACCTCGGTAAATCAGTTAAACAAGCATGATGGAGAGACATAATCACCATTAGTTTATCAAATGGCTAAGAAGAATCCACAATGAATTGTCATAGTATTTCATGATGACAACATCTTGATCAGTTCCTTGTGCAAACAAAACATTATATAGGGTTTAATTTTTTTAGACATCCTGTAATGGTTTAATGCAATAACTCAAAATTACTACAGGGTGGTGGATGGTTTTGGGCGAGTACTGAATGCAGCAAGTTATTTTGTTTGCACTCATAAAGTACTGAATCATTATTGTGTTATTGTTATATTTCCACTAGTTTATCAGCAAAGTTTGTGGTTGAATTAATGCAAAAGTTCAGGCAATTTTGACATAAGTGCATTATGCCTAAACCCTCAGACATTTGTGTTTTCCAAGATATTTTGTGCTAATTCAGAATTCAGTTTACCCAAAATAGATCCTGAGCAGATAATATAAGTATGTTGCTGGACTATTAATTCCAAATCTAGAGCCAGGACTTCAAATCCTGCCGCGGCAGCTGATGAATTTATTTTATTTAAATGAATCTGTAATAAAAAATCTTGTACAGAAATGTCGAGCATGTAACTACTGGACTATTGTAAAAGTCTATATTTTAGGAAGGAAATCTGTCTTTCTTACCTGACTTGGTAATATGTGATTTCAGACTCATAGGAATGTGATTGATTTTTAATTGCCCTGTCCAAAGTCATTCAGTTGTGCTAACAGAAATGAGGACAGAATTTCTCTTGGTAATTTTGAGAAGTGAAGAGAATTTAGGATTTACAATAAGAGAATGAACCCCAGAAATACTAAGGGTATAGTCAGTTGATGTTATGGGTGCAATTTGAAGAACCATTACACATGGACTGTCCCAAGCAGTATTATAGAGTGTTCGCAGTAAAATTTGAAAAACAAGAATAAGAGGATGAAGATGGTGATACAGACCTAAAATAGGACCCTTGATTGATCACAAGAAATTTCAGCCCACTTATGAATATGTTGGTGGCAGAGATTTTCAATTGTGCAGCAATAGAGAGTTTATCCATATCTATCATATGTGGAGTAGAGTGGCTAAAATGTTCAATGATGAAAGATGAGAGACCATAGTGTTCTTTGTCCGCATTTACAGTGTTCTCTAAATACTTATCTGACCAATACACTTCATTTCTCCGAGAAAAACGAAATTGTACGAGGTTAATGAATTTGAGACTCAAAAATTTGGAGATAATAACATTAAAATCATGTAAAAAAGTGATCATGCCGTGTAAAAGAAATTTCTGTTCTAGGTCTCATGCAGTGTTCTGGTGGAGCCCAAAGCAAGCTGGAGAAACATTACTTAATTTTTTTGTTCACATGCTGTACAGCCTTCTGGACTCAACATTAGTTGAAAAACTTCAGACCATTGAACCGATTACTCAAATTTGTTTCCCTGCCTTCTACCCCTTCCCACCCCAAAAGCCCTTGACTGGTTTTCCTGGTTTTGCTTTTTGCAGAGCTAACTATATTCCCCATTAATACCTGTTGTTAACCCTTCTCCCATCTCAACAACGATTACCACTCCTTTTGCCTTTTGTTTTGATGCATGATCTTTAATCTCGCTCTGCTTCTAACCTTCCCTGACCTTCCTTTCTGTTCCACTTGCTACTCCGCAACCTTTTCTGCAGCATTCAACTCATCATCTTTTCGCCTGTTTCTTCAGTTCTGAAGACAAGTCATTTTGGACTCAAAATGTTAACTCTGTTTCTGTCCCCTCAAATGCTGTGAGATTTGCGGGTTTTCTGCAGCAGTTTTTGTTTTTATTTCAGATTTATACCATCTGCAGCATTTAGCTTTTGATGTAGTGCCTATAAAGGCCTACTGAAAAATCTTGCATGATTTATCTAGGACCAGCAAGCACATGTTAAACAAACACAACCTTAACTAGGTCTTTGAGACCCCAAAAGTAGAATATGAGAAAGGATCAGCTGCAGAATACCTGTAGGGAAAAACAATGAAGAATCAAATAGAAGGAGCTTGAGAACCTGAGAAGCACTTTAAAAGAATGTCAGACTGGTGAAACGGTACCCGAGAAACAGATCGTAAACATAAAAACCAGAAATTCTTCCATTGGAATAATAGAGAAAGAAATGTATTTCAGCACTGTAACAATCAAGAAATAGTTGGCATTCTTTAATAATGTTCACGGGAATAGAACACCTGCGTAGAAAACAGGTAAAATTCTCAATTATCATTTCCTTAAGGTATTCATTAAGGTAGATTGTGGCACTATTTCTACAAATGGAAATAATTCATACATACTTAGGGACTTTAATGTTAAGATGAAGTTTTATGAAGACTGAATCATCATAAGATAGTCATTGATTACTGGATAGTAACAAGCTAATTTACTACCTTATTAATAGACGTTCCCAATCTAGCCCAGAAATTACAGACCTATTAGTCTTACATCAGTAACAGGTTAAGTGATAGAATCATTATCAGGACAATTAACTATAAAGTAATAATATTGAATCTGAAATTAGACTATAAGATACTAACTCATGAATGGTTAAAGTGTTTGCCTGAAATTCTTATCTCTACTTCTAAGTGAGATAATAACCCATTACAGGATGAGAGGACAATTTCAACTGAACACATTTAGAGTTTATTTGTATTATCATTTCAGTGCTCTATTTTTAAAAAAGTCAACATATCTTCAAAAGGTAACCACAAGCATACCTGTATTCATATTTACCGCAAGATTAACCTGTATTAGGTTTTTATTGTTAATGATGAAAGTTGAGAGACCAAAGTGTTCTTTGTCCACATTTACAGTGTTCTCAAAATACTTACCTGACCAATACACCTCATTTCTCAAGTATATTGTAATATATTATTTGGCTCAGGGTACCTAAACTTCTGGAAAATATTTCACAAAATTCCTCATGGTATGCTAGCAATCATGTTTAAAACCACAGGAATCAGAGAAAAGGCAGAAAATGGATACAAAATCTACAGAAGAAAAGGGAACTTTATTCGTTTAAGGGTGGGAATGGGAATAAAATCAGAATGCTAGAAATGTACCAGAAATTGGTGCTAGTGGAATCGATAGAGTTTTTAATTCGTATGGCATCATGGTGAACTCATCTTGACAATTAGTGCATTTCCCCTATTATATTGAACAATGACTATCATGGAATACAGTGGTAGGTCAGCTTTGCATGGTTGAAGATAATCTCTCAAATGTATTAACTGGTAGACACTTTTTAGTTGTTGGTGCTCACTTCAGTTAAAAGAGACAAATAACGCTTTGGTAATTCCCATTCTTTTCAATAACAGCAAAGCCCAATATGTCAAAACTTGTATTGTATTAATGGCATGTATCCAAATAGTTCATGGTGATGATCTAGACTCTTACAACAAAAGAAAGAATCCAATAGATGACATCTCTTACAGTGCAGCCTTCCCTCTGTACAGCGCTGAGATTTAAGCCGAGATTAACATGGGAATTTTGTGGAGGCAGCAGTGACTTTGGCCACCAGCGAGAGAGACAGTGAGAGTCCTTTGTCACCCTTTTAACAAAGGCCTGCTGCATGTTGTCGCTGTCAGGCAGTTGCACTAGGGGCTTCCCCTGGGTCAGAAGACTCTCTCACTGAGGTCTATCAGCTAAAAGACTTGTAGGTCAATTGAATGACAGTGTCACTGGGGAAGTCTTGGCTGCTACTGGTATGGCACCCAACCATGGCCTAGAATTGTCACTGGATTCCAGTTAGATGTTAGCGATAGTCAGAGGAGGGGAGGGGTGACAACAACAAGGGCAGGGTGTGTCTTTCAGGGAATCCCTGCTTTTTTTATATCAAGTTTGTTCATCAGGTGCTGTTGAATGAGAGCCCTCCCTTTGGAAGTCCACCTTGATTGCTATATTCCCAAGATGTAAAAACCCAGCCTGCTACTGTCAATATGAGCAGTGCTGGGATGAGGTCCCCAAAGTGGCAATTTGTGGTGGGTCAGGGAAGGCCATTTATAGACATTTTTACCATTGATGTAATCTGAGTGAGGGGAGAGGCAGCAGGTCCCCACCTGTCTGATTAAATGCATTTGCCATCAAACCTGTCATGAGAAATGACACAAGACAGACTACTGTGTATTCAATCTCTGGAATGGGAATAACAGCTGTCTGACTCCGAAATGAGAGAAGAACTATTGAGCTACAGCTACAGGATTGTCGTCAACATTTTGTGCTTACGCACTTGCTTTTAGTAATTCATATACCTGGACACTGAAATACATTTGCTCCCTCACATGCCAGAGTATGGCACCCCCTTCCATGGCAAGTTTCATGACAGGGGAGCATTTAATCAATCAGGAGGCTGGTGGGGGTAGGTGCCCTCTCACCTTTAGCCTCCAATTACATCTGTGGTGAGAAATTTTATGAATGGCTTTCCTGCTGTGTCAGCAATTGAGGCTTTAACGCCATTTAGAGACTTCATCTTGCTGCTGCTTGTACTAGTTCAGGCAGACGGCTTGCCATGTGGGCATGTGTCAAGCAAATGTTGACATTTTTTCTTTAGGGGTCTCAGTGAGAGTCTATTGTTCAAAGGCACTCAGTGCCTTTGACAACAGGAGGTGAAGAGGAGGTTGATGATAGTCACCTCCTGTCCTTGCTGCCAACCCTGATACCCCTCCCACCCCTGGCAATCCCCAATCTCCCTCTATTACTCACTTGGGTATGGTTTCCTTCCTTCTCAATCTGAAACATGTGCATGGTAAAATAGGGATGAATTAGCACGAATTCATCAAGAGGAGATCATGCCTGATAAATCTGTTAGAATTCTTTGAGGTGGTAATGTGCATGTCTGACAAAGGAGAGCCAATGGATATGATCTATTTGGATTTCCAGAAGGCCTTTGACAAAATGCCGCACAAGAGGCTGCTAAATACAATAAAAGCCCATGTTGTTAGGGGCAAGGTATTGGCATGAATTGAGGATTGGCTGACTGGCAGAAAACAGAGTAGGGATAAAGGAGTCTTTCTCAGGAGGGCATCCAGTGAATAGTGGAGTTCTGTAGAGGTCTGTGTTGTGACCACAACTATTCATGTTACACTTTAATGATCTGGATGAAGGAACTGAGGGCAATGTTGCTAAATATTTCAGATGACACAAGGATAGGTGGAGGGACAGGTAGTGTTGAAGAAGCGGGGTGGTAGCAGAATGTCTTGGACAGGCTAAGAGAGTGGGCAAAGAAGTGGCAGATGGAATACAATATGAGAAAGCGCAAGGTTATGTACTTTGGCAGGAAGATTAGATGTATAGACTGTTTTCAAAATAGGGAAAGGCTTTGGAAATCTGAAGCACAAAGAGACTTAGGAGTCCTTGTTCCGGACTCTGTTAAGGTTAACATGCAGGTTCAGTTGGCAGTCAGGAAGGCAAGTGCAATGTTAGCATCCGCTTCAAGAGGGCTAGAATACAAGAGCAGAAATATACTGCTGAGACAGTATAAGGCTTTGGTCAGACAATATTTGGAATATTATGAGCAGTTTTATGTCCCATATCTAAGGAAGGATGTGCTAGCATTAAAGGGGGTCCAGATGACGTTCACAAGAATTATCCCGGAGATGAAGGACTTGTCATAGGAGCAGTGAGGACTCTGGCTCTGTACTTGATGGAATTTAGAAGATGTGGGCGTGTCTGATTGAAACTTACAGAATACTAAGACGCCTGGATTTAGTGCGCATATGGAAGATGTTTCCACTAGAAGGACCAGCGGGCACAGCCTCAGACTGAAGGGGGACAACCTTTTAGAGCTGAAATGAGGAGAAATTTCTGAGATGAGAAACCAGAGGGTAGTTAACCAATGGAAATCATTGCTGCAGAAGGCTGTGATTGCCAAGTAATTGAGTGTATTTTAAACAGAGATAGATGTATTCTTGATTCGTGAGGGGACCATGGGAAGAAGGCAGGGGAATGACGTTGAGAAACATACCAGCTTTGGTTGAATGGCAGAGCAGACTCTATGGACTGAATGACCTAATTCCGCTCCTCTATCTTATGGCCTTGCTGAGACCTTGGGTGGATATAGTACCAATAATAGCCACCTCATCCCGGGTGGTGCTGCAAGTTCAGAGGCGTTGCTGCCTTCTGATAAGACAGGCAGCTCTTAGAGGCCATGATTTCTGCCCTGGGGTTCTTGATATCTGCTTTTCGTCTGCAATTCAAACATTGCTTCTTTCTTACAATTTGGTTTTAATGTTTGAATGCCATAGGATTTTTCATGCTAAGCCGCATTTGCTACTAATGAAGAAACAACACCATTGTTTTACATAGCACTACTTCAGTTTCAGCGTTAGCAACATGTAATGGAATGAGCAGAAAACTGAGATAGATATGTACATAGCACAAAGAGACCCCAGAACCAGAAGTGCAATACCAGACTGTCAATCACAGTTATAAAAATCAAACCGCTAAAGGCCAAAGCAGGAATTCCCAGTTCTACATAAGGAAGTGAAAAGTTGGTTGATAAAGAAAATAATTATGGGATAATAAAACACATAGGATTGCAACATAGTCAAGTCTGACTCACTCCTTAAAGAAGGGATTTAATTTTTTGGGGGAAACCTGGTCATCACGGAATATGAGGATTAGGACTGATAATTTTTGAATTTATCTATCAGATTTAATGGGGCTTTCCTGCTCGTCATAAGGACTGAGGATTGTTCCGTAAGGGATTGTTCCAGAGGATTCCTTAATTGACTACAGGTAGAAGGGTGACAAAGTAGAAGAATCTTCTAAAATAATTTCATATTGTGGGCCTGTGATAATTGAAAGCATTTGTTGTATTTCAAATATAGGGTTTCATGGTAATGTCATTCAATGAGTTGGATATCTTAAGGTAAAAATATGCTGGGATAGGATTAATGTTTGTCTGAAACATTGGTAAGTGACATCATAATGAACTGGAGAGAAACATAACTAAATCTTTCACATTTGTAAAGCAATTCAGTTGATTGTTATTATTTCTTCCAAAACGACAGCACTAATAGCATAAAATGGAATATATTCACTCTAGAATATTATAAGAAGTTCTCAAAATTTCTCTGTTGGGAAGATAATTACTTCTTTTAAACAGGTGTTATGCTGAACTATGCTTCAATTATTTCTGTTGGATCTGATTGTTTCATGCATAGCAATAATATTTTACATTAGTTTCTTTCCACATGTGGAATCACAATCTGCTTCATTAAGTAGCGACTGAAGAACCAATTGGTTGAGGGAAGATTTATTTTAAGTGCAATGTGCAAGAAAAAGCATAAGCCCGTTTGTAAGAACTGAATTTATAATTTCACTGCAAATGTTGTACAGAAAAAAAATCTCCCTCTTGTTCACCCCCACGTAACTATTGAGATAGTTTTTATTAATGCTGGTGGCATAAAAATGTTGGTGCCTTAGCAACTGCCTGGTCTTGTCAATAAATTCAAGTCCACTTCAATTAATTCTTTTTTCTATTCCTTCTCTACACAATGAAAATTTATATTGTTCAAAGCTTTTAGCACTCAAAAAAGCATTTACTTTCATAGCAGTCTTCCCTGTATTTCACCGATCATAACCTGGTCAAATCACAGCAAACCAGTGTGAATGAGTAATATTATAAAAAGATCTCAATTTAATGTGTTCAAGATTGTGTTTCTTAATTTATATTGCACAATTTGTGTAATATTCATTGATTTCATTCAGAACGCTACAGGCTCAGGTGACATGTTGCTCAACTATTTTGTTTATCATTCTTAAGCCAGTCTCCACATGGGCTGGCTTTCCTGCCTCCCGTCAGAAGCATTTGAGGCCGTTATTATATCAGACTGTCACCCCAATATTATGACCAGCATGGCAGAGTAAAATAGACATTATTGCCAACAGAGATCGGAGTAGCTAACCTTTCAAAACAACTGGCCTGAACTGACTTTTACAAGATACTGAAGAAAGCATGGCAGTGGGCAAAATTATCATGGACAGCAATATTTCACAATTATTTCTTAAAAGAGCTTGTGCAACATAGGTTATAAACTAGGCCCATGAATTAACTGAGAGTGTCACTGTTTCAAAGGAAAATTAAATAAAAAGTGAGAACCAAATAATTTTCAAAGCTAACAGCAACAGAATCACTGCTGGACTGGATACTGTACTGCCACATGCTTTGCGTTTTAATTTTAAGATCAGGACAGGTTGGCATTGTGACTGTAATGAGGTCAGCCAGGTGGACCTCATAGAATGAGTTCCCTGATTGGGTCTATTAATCTAGTCTAATCAGGGAGTCCTGGCTGATAGATATAAACACGAGTGTCAGAGGTTCTGTTCACACCAGACCGGTGTCAAGAACTATGCATGTGCAAATAAAAGATGATTAGGTGACTGGATGCAGCCTCTGTAGAGTTATTTCACTCAGAGTAAAGACTCTTCATCCCTTCAGGAACTGCCTGGGATGGGCAGAGGCTCAACCATCCTGAGAGATTGTTGCCAGATCTGTAGCTTCTCCATCCTTGTTCTGGACGTTGAATATTACTTTACCAAAATCCCTGTCGGAAAAGATGTTTGACTACTTTTTTGCAGTTTAAAATTCAATTTCAGGGTTTTCTCAGACCACGCTATTAATTCCTATAAACCACAACTGAAGGACTCAATGGGCGTAGCTATGGTACACGTAAGGAAAATAGGACCTGCGCTTTGGATCTATCTCAGGGCTCCACTGAAGGAGATGACAGTGTTTTTCTATGGTGAGCTATATGTTTTCCATTCCCTCTCTTATTGCTGCACAGAGTAATATGTTTACAACTTTGACTGCCGTGTAAAAACTTCTGAATATCCTGAAAGGACTGCATAAGAAAAACTTGGTATCGAGCCACTCTTTATAGGCAATTGTTTAATGTAAGAAACTACAGCGCAGGAACATCTGGGCCTGGGCCACTGTTTAGTGTTAGAAATAAAAGCAAATTACTGCAGATGCTGGAGATATAAAATAAAAACAAAACATGTTGGAGAAACTCAGCAGGTCTGGCAATACCTGTGGAGAGAGACAAATTTAATTTTTGAGGTCTGATTTGACTATATTTTGAATTGTCCAGACTTGTCTTACTGTAAAGTGCTCTACCTATATTGGCTGCATTGTATGGCAAAATAACACTTTAAAAGCTTTTCTTAGCATTTTCCTTCTTTATTGCGTTTCATACATTCTTTGAAAATGCAGAAGGAACAGATTACAATTTTGAATATAAACTGATCTTAACTAAAAGTGCAAAACTTAGCTTCTAGTTGCATGATGGAATGAAGGTGCAGTAATCCATTTTTCCAAGGTCTCTTAATTAGTCCCTCTATACCAAATGTTTAAATACACATTGCTGGCTGTAGCATTTAGAACATTAACACAACTACCTTGGTTAAGAAACTAACTTGTCATTAATTATTTTGGTTTTACAGTTGTCACTAAAATGTTCATATTTTTGACTTTGTTTTGACTTGAATTTAAAGTATTGAAATTGGAAACAACAATTGAAATAATTATATGAATGATCTGAGTAACAATTTGTGCTCTTTTAATAAGTTTGCATAATTTTACGATTTTTTTCTTAATGAGTTCTAATATAAACAAATATTTATCAGATCATACAGAATTCTAATGCCATAAGCACTTCTTTGAAATTATATATGCAGAAAGTATTCTCACGGCTCATTTAATTTACTATTTTAGTATTCATGACAGCTCCATCATTGATATAAATGAACAATATGAGCTGGGGCAGTGATGCAGCCAAAAATGATGTGCAAGCATAATGGTCCTAGAAATTAGTTGGTGCTGCTCCCATTTACTGGCATAAACCTGGGGTAATGTGCATATACCAGGGGTTCACCAACTGCCAAATTGGATCTTGCTTTTTCACAGATGCCAGGGTACATGCTGGATCTTTGTAAAAAGAAATAATTGAAATATTTTAAAAAATATTCCTGTACTTGTTGTAGGTCACTTTTTCCTGAAATTGAGTTCTCTGTGATTCACAAGCTCAGAAACTGGTCTTCACCAGTGGTATTTAAGAGGTACATCCTCAGTATATGGATTAGTTGTTCGTCTTTTTAACAGTTTGGCTTTCTTTGGCCTATTTTCATACTTTTATATCTTAATACTGAGAATTCCTGTGGATTAGATTTTCTCACTCAGTCTCTTTTAATAAAGGAAAAGCAATTGTGGAAGTAGAGGTTTTGAGTAATATGTATCAATTTTCATTTGTTCTTTATAAATGTATAACTTTTGTAACTATTGGGTTCTGCCAAACTAAAATACAATTTGAGTTAAAAATAGTACTTATGATAATGACACATTCCAGGGTTCACCTGATTTGCCGTATTGGATTAATAGATGATTATCTCCGTTTACATTATTCGCTTTACAATCTATCAAATCTACAATTGTTGAGGAGAAAAGAAAGCTTGAGCAATAACCCAATTGGCAGCATAATTTTTCTAAAGGTTTCTCTTCTGGTGATTTTTACCCCGTTCACAATTAGCATCAGGCTGACCACCTGCATTAACTTTGCCTTTCTTACAAGGTGAGTGATGTCAGAGCCAGCGTTCTTGAAATCTGGGGTAGAATTTCCTGTGGGACTTCAATCAGGGAGTTTACAGTTGGAATTGTGCCAATTCAGCACCCATTTTGTTAATGTCTATTTGCAGTCATATTTCTTGCCCATCTGATTAGCATAGATTGCAATTCAAAATGCGGCTCAAACAAAGAGAGATCAATATTGACAATAGGGCACCAAGGAGAAGGTCCAATTATATATTCCTTTTATAAGTATGAAGGTGAATGTTTCAAGCCATCTAACTAGCTGCCACTCATGAATATTAGGCTAACTATGTTTAACAATGTGCAGTCATGAAAGCTTTTCAATTTTTCATAAGTTGTACTGATGCCAAAAAATACATTCAAATAGAATTTAGGAATGTAGAGTAGACCATTCCAGCCTCTTCCACCAAATGAAAATATTGTGCAGGTCTTAGTGAAGACAAAACAAAGTTACTCAAAAATATATAAACAATAAAATAACTGAAAGCCAGGAAAATGACTTTGCAGTCCCACTACAAATGGTATGTTATTGGAATGAATGTGGATAGTCTCTCAGGACAAGGGTGACATTTGCTCATGAAAAGTGTCATGATCCCAGCTGATGGTAATTCTGGACAAGTCAGGTCACAGATTGAAATCTAGTTTCTAGACCATGGTTTTATTTTTGCCATTTGTTGGCTCTTCAGTCATGGAACGTATTCACAGGAGGCTTTCAATGAACTTTTCATGAAACAACATAGAAGTTCATTGCACACACAAAATGGAAAAAAAAATACACTAATTCTATTTTACTACAAAATAACTATTTGAAATGGTCAGATTACAAATACAAAAAATAAAGATTCAAACATTGCACCTTCAGTAACAAGATAGATGCTCATACCTCAATGAAGGGTTGCCCTGTCTCCACTTTAAAGTTCTTTGGTCAGTTGGCATGGCTGTAAGTTTTTTTTTGATCTGTCTTTCACTGACTTCTAAACAATTTCAGAAGAAACACCAGAAGAAGTTTTTCCATGCACCCAGCTTGCAGCAGTTTTCTGTTTCGGGGTGTGTTTGTTTTGTATCACTCAGGACTCTATTCCCAGTCCTGACTTTTTTGAGACTGCTAGAGAAAGAGCATCTTCATGCTTTGATTGAACCTGCACAAACTCCTTGACATTCTGGATGATTCAGCCCTTCTGTGACCCTGAAATGCATTACCACAAGATCATATGTCAGTGGCTGTTGACATTAAAACAATGTAAGTGAGCGTTATATGCCGTGTAGCTATATATTTAATTACATCACCAGGTAGCTTGGGAGACCGCAACTCAACATCCAAACAACCTTTTCCCATTCTACTAGTTGGTTGTGAGAGCTGTCAAGGGTCTACTCTATCTCTCTGCCTCATCCTCCTTCTGTGTGCTCTCATTGTCTGAAATGAGATAAAGTAGTAATCTATTAATGATAATTATTGGATACATTGAACAAAATGATGTAGAACATTTTTTCAGGGTGACTATGAGGGAGAGGTATTAGGATAAAATCATAGAATCCCTGCAGTGTGGAAGCAGCCCATTCAAACCATCGAGTCCACACCGACCCTCCAAAGAGCATCCCATCCAGACCCAACCCTCTCACTCCATCACTGTAACCTTGCAGTTTCAATGGCTCATCCACCTAGCCTGCACATCCCTGGACACTATGGGCAATTTAGATTGGCCAATCCACCTAACCTGCGTATCTTTGGACTATGGGAGGAAACTGGAGCACCCGGAGGAAACTCACACAGACACAGGGATAATGTGCAAACTTCACACAGACGGTCACCTGAGGGCAGAACCAAACCTGGGTGCCTGGCGCTGCCGCTTACCAGATGAATGATGAATAGACAGGTAAGGATGTCCGGTAGTTAGAAAACTGCAGGGAGCTGAGTGCATGAAAAACTCATGTGTTTCTTCTGAAATTATTTAGAAGTCACCTGAAAGAAAAATCCAAGAAAAAGTTATAGCCCTGCTAACTGACCGAAGAACTTCAAAGTGGAGACAGGGCAACCATTCATTGAGGTGAGCATCTATCTCCAGCATTCATAATTTTTTGCTTTTATTTTTATTTCAATATGAGGAAAGATGAGCTAAACTCAGCTTGAGGAAATAGAGTGAGAAGCTTGCATGATACCTACATCAGAATGTAGGTGAATAGACCATTACTTTCACCTTTCTTAACCCTGCATAGATTAGGACCTCTTCCTACATTGTACCTAGGAGCATTGCGCTCCTCCTGCTAGCCTCCTTTGCCACCTCTGAACCTGTTTTCTTGGTATTCCAAACCAGTTTCTTCTTTCTGATGGTAGGCAACAGTGAATCTTTTTGGTTCCTGATTGTTCTCAGCAGCACATTGATGAAGGCATCACAGGACCAAAATGCAGGCTTCTGAACCCCATTCTGCAACTTTCTTTCCCTTCGGTCACATCCCAACTCCTTCAAATTTCTATTTAACGTGTTCTTTTAAATATTGCAGTTGGAATTCTACCACATAGATCATCATCATATCTGCTGATACTATTTGATTGAGAAACCTAAAAAGAATATGTTAATACAGTGCTGGTTTACAAAGTTACTGAGAGATATTATTGACATTTGGGTTTCCTACATCCCAGATCGCAGCATGTTGCAATCTTAAAATCCAACCTTTTCCCTCCAACAGACTTAAATTTAATTTTGTTCATTTAAACTGCATTGAAATTTGGAATTACAGAAAAAGTACAGAACTGTACTGACTTGGATCTGTGAAACATTCTTCTCAAAACATTATGTCAACAAATAATCTATCCCTATACATCAATAATCTTCAAAAATTGAATGCTGCCTTACTTTGGCATTTATTCAATACACTGTAATATTTATTAAACTACGAGAGGAATCTAGCTGCTGTAATAAGGACAAAAGGTTTAAAATTTTAAAAAAAAGAGCTTTTTTATTGTATGGTTCCCTAATTTTTCTCTTTTTATTAGTGATGATGGGTACAAAATCACCTTGATGCCGAACTGTATAGTTGACATTTACAATACTTAGGCAGTGCTTATTGTGTGAAAATCTTGGTATGTATTCACATTAATCTTGCTGTCAATAAAGACATGCAAGGCCTATATTTATTATGTGAGGCGGGACATTGTGAATAAATTGAATTCACTGTTGAAAAGACATTAGACACCTATTAAACAGTTGCAATTAATCATATTGATTCTGTTTTATTAAACTAAAGTCTCAGAATAGTGATACTAAAGACATAGGTTTTCAAAGCAGTGTATAGAAAATTCCATAGGTAAAATTATATGTCTGCCATTAATGAGTTATGTAAATTCATCAAAAGATTTTGGGCTGTATCTCATTAGGCCATGAACACTGTGGGCTGTGATGAGAAGTGAAGTTGCCTGTTAAGAGCAACTTGTTGCATTTTCAGTTTCACACGTCAAGAAGAGATTCTCACTCGGAAGCAGTGAGATGCCTATTAATGGGGATTACCGATTGTTAACAATTACATTAGCTGGAAATCCCACCTCATTAATATGCAACTTTCTATTCTGTCACCCACCACAAACAAATGAGACATCAACAATTCCCGACAAGAAAGTCAGAGCAGATTCCTGGCAACTCCAGCTCACTGCTTGCTTTTCCGGTCCTCCCCTTGTAGAGTGGAGAACATCATCGATCTTATTCTTTCATTTTTGGGCATTTCTCCAGGCAGATGAGACTGTAATGACTTGGGTGGCTGCCTTGGACCAGGCTGGCAGGGTTTAATGGCATGATGTCCTCTGCTAGACCTGGGAGCGGAGAAGGTCCCTGCTCTGGCTGTCCTGTTCACTAGGACCTCAAGGGTCTATAAACAAAGCAGGGTGTTAAATTCCCCTTATCTGGCATGTCAAGGGCAAATGTCACAAAGTATACAGGGCAACTGTGGACTAACTCTGCTTGTCCAAGTACACAATGGCCTTTTAAAGATGACATGGGTGCTGTGGATCTATTGGCCTATCCAGCAATGGTGAGTTCTTCTGGATACAGTGGGCGGGAGAACTGGACTAGCATTAGACTAGAGGGGTACCATAGAAGCATAGTAGGTAGTTAATAAGGCAATTTGGGATGATAGTGTGAGAAAGCTGGGTATGGCACAAAGAAGAGCAACCTTCCATGAAACTTGACAAAACTGATACAGTGGCACCATAATATCTAAATTTCTCTGCACCTTGGAATTCAGCAGCTGATATCTGTTTAAGTAAACAAGGTGTAGAGCTGGATGAACACAGCAGGCCAAGCAGCATCAGAGGAGCAGGAAGGCTGATGGTTCGGGCCCAGATTCTTCTTCAGAAATGGTTATCTCAGATTGTCCAGCATCTGCAGTTCCTACTATCTGTTTAAGTAATACGGTTTTTCAATTCTTCTTGCCAAAGTGAACACGTTCACATCTTCACACATTATGTTCCATCTGCCAGATTTTGCAGCCTCCTTATGTTTTCTTCACAGCATAGTTTCTCACTTATCTTAGTGTCACCTTTGCAAAACTCTTAGGCGCAAAACACAATATGGATAGTGTGGGCCCCGTCCATGATTACCGCCAGATAATATAGGGACCTACAGCTCAGAAAGAAAATGGTAACCAACATTCCCATTTACAAAACAATATCCATGCTGACTTATTACTTTATATAAGTACATTACAGTAAAATCCTAAATATAGCTATCTCAATGTAACATGTCATTGGTCCCACTAACATCTATTTTGAAACCCCAGTGATTGCTCAAATGCAGCAACAGAAATGCTCACAAGTAACTTGGTTAAAGCATTCATGCCAGGGAATATTCAATCTGTCACAAGAAAGAAGTTGCAGCAATAAACCTTAACAATGGTGGACGGCTCACAGGAAAACCCTTAGAGAAAAATTATGTGTGAGATGCTGCATTTTGGCAGCTTGTTTGTCATTTTATGCATTTATTTGGAGTGAACATGACATAAATGCAATTTGTGACCTTCACAAATCCAGCACTCTGTCATGCTTTTGCTATGGGTTTTTGTAAACCACAAGTGGGATAATGTAATGGTTCTACCAATTCTTGGATCTCCCTTCCAGTCGATCTCCTTTGTTCTCACAAACTCTTACAACCATCCAACTGATCTAATTAATTTTGTTGGCAGCACATCTTCAAACATCTGATTTCACTTGTGAAACACTGACAAGCTGACCAAAGGGGCAGTATTTTACCTGTCACCAAGGTTCCCTCAACCCTGGTAAAAATAATTGACAGGCAAACCCACTGCTGTTCTGGTAGGCTTCATGTAGCCGTTTAATGCTCCAACACATGTGAAGTTACTTGGACTGAGATTACTTCTCCTAACTTGGGAAGGAGCCCCACCTCCAAAATCTAAAGGCTACCAATTATTGATCTCACCAAGGTACACCCTCTTAGTCCTTACTGAACCTGGATAGAGGGGCACTGGTGGGGTGTGACGAGGGTGGGGGGTGGCGGTGGTGTGTGGAGGCAAGTGTTCAAGCAAGGAGAGTGAGTGCAGTGGCTGACAGGAGTGGATGCTGTGCAACAGGCATTTAACCTCTGTTTTGCCACCAGGAGCCACAGAGATTAGGACCTGATGGGCTTCAAGCTGGGCTCTCTGCTCTTCTCACCATGTGGTAAATTGCAGTGGGGAGGCAAAAGACTCTCAAGCGGCCATTAATTGCAATCGAATCGATGGTGGTTTGGTTGGTACGGAGAAATACACACCCAGCAGAGTGTGAACCTTTGCCTAATGGAAAGTAAAAGTGGGTGTCAAGGCTGCAGTGTGTGGGAGCTTCTGGATACCATTGTGATCCAGGCCAAACATGGCTACAGTAAATATTTAAAAGTTCGAGCAGCTTCAGCTTAGAGTTCATGAGCTGGAAACCGAACTACAGACACCGATGCAACAGAGGGAGGAAAAATTGTCTGGATTCTTTGGGAGTGTCTACACCTTAACATTAAAAAAAATTCTTTACTTTTCTTGCTTGTGCTCTTTGTTTGTATATGATTCTCCATGTCGTTGTACACACGCACTTTCAGATGTTCTTTGGAGGTAATTTTAACCTTTAGGAATGGGTGGATTTGAGTATGATGTGGAGTAAAATCTTCAAACCTGCCCAATTCCAGTTTTAAGAAAGGTGGCTTGGGAGTGAACAACCAATCAGCTGTCAAGTGGGAGGTTTGGGGCAGGTGACTGATCAGCTCTCAGGAGATGGCTCAGGTTGGGTGACCAGAACAACAGTGTGACCTTCAATATCTACAAGTGAACTGTTTCACTGACCCTGACATCAGATGCCCCTTTCCCCCAGTGATCTCCACCATTAATTGACTCTTTAACTTCCACAATCTCTCTCCAGAATCTCTTAATTCTGTCATAATCTTTATTCCCTCCCCTCCCCGTTCTCCTTTTCACTGTGCAGCCCAGTTATGTCTTGGTACCATTACCTTACCTGTCCAACAAGAGACTAGCCTGGAAGGTCACCTACAAAAAAGACATAAAAAAATCCTGCTTTAATTTCAGCAGGACATCTGCTAAACCTTTACTTCCTTCCCCACCTCTGCTCCCTCTGTGTCCTGAGTAAATATAGTCTCTCATTGCTTCACTTTCTTCATAACTACTCTTTTTCTCATTATAAGATATTCTAGGAGTTTCTCTGTTTCTTACAGGCAATTCTTTTGCACAATTGGGGGCTGGAATTTTGAATTTAACAACTGATTGGAACAAGATAAGAGATTAAAACTGATTGATGTGCTTTTACAATATTAGTCTCTGAAAGGAAGCATTCAAATAGATGTTTTAATGATGATAGAATCGTGCAATTTCACAGCTAATCTTGTCAAGCAAGCTCAAAGTTATCACACAGGCCTTTGAAGCAAACAGAGAAAATGACAGTATATTATTTGATCGATAAAATCTGAGATTTCCCTGATCGTTGGATTTAGACCCTATTTTACTACTGAAAATGGAAATTATTGTGTATATAGTGATGTTACTATTCTGACCCTCAGTCTAAATCATTGAAGTGCACAAGTTTATATACTTTACAGGCTTCCTTTTAGTTATTCTTGAGATGTAAACCTTGCAGCTAAAGCGAACATGCGTTGTCCATTTCCCATTGACCTTGAGAAAATGTTACATTCCATGAGGTTTGGGTACTGTTAGGAAGGGAGTTTCAAGATTTTGAACTAGGATGGGAAAATTTAAATTGATGGTATGTCATGTGATGTGCACTGCCATCTGTATCTTATAAGTGTGTGAATTCTTCAGGGGCATACATGATTTAATGATCTAGTCGAAGAGTCTAGTATGAAGGAAAAATCACGCCTGATATATTTATTAGAATTCTTTGACGAGGTAACAAGCAGGATAGATAAGGGGAAACCAGTAGATGTAATATGTTTAGATCTCCAAAGGCTTTCAATGGGGTACTGTCCATAAGGCAACCTTATAAAATAAGACACCATGGTGTTGGGGGGGGGGAAGCGGAGTAATATATGAGCATAGACAGATTGGCTAACTAATGGAGGACAGAGAATAAGGATAAAGAGGGCATTTTCAAGGTGGCAACCTAGAGTGTGACAGGGATCACTTCTGGGGCCACCGTTATTTACAACATACATTACTGACTGGGATGAGGGAAGTAAATTTACGACAGCCAGGTTTGCAGGTGACATACAAATAGGTGGGAAAGTACTGGTGAGGATGACAAAAAGAGGGATATAGACAGGTTGAGTAAGTGAGTTAAAACTTGGCAGGTGGAATATATTGTAGGAAAACGTAAGGTTATGCGCTTTGGCAGGAAGAATATAAAAGCTGAATATTATTTAGATAGAGAGAGACTGCTGAAATTACAACACAGAAATGATTTGGGGCTGCTTGTTCATGAATCATGAAAAGCTAGCATACATGTTTAGCAGGTGATTGGGAAGGCAAATGAACTGAGAGATAATAGGTACTGCAGATGCTGGAGAATCCGAGATTACAAGGTGTGGAGCTGGATGAACACAGCAGGTCAAGCAGCATCATAGGAGCAGGAAGGCTTGACGTTTCGGGCCTAGACCCTGTCCACACCTTGTTATCAAGGCAAATGAACTATTGGCTTTTATTTCAAAGGGAATAGACTATAAAAATGGGGAACTCTTGCTAAAACTATACAAGGTGCTCGTCAGACCATGCCGAGAATGCTGTGAACAATTTTGGTTTATTCATCTAAGGAATGATGTACTGCTATTGGGAGCAGTCTGGATAATGTTCCTCAGGTTGATTCTTGCTTCTGTTATCTCTAGACTTGACATAAAATGTTCACTTGGCCACCCTGTCATCTGATACCTATTCTGTACTGGACAGTTATTAGGTTTCAATCAGAAATAAAGAACATACAAATGTCGTTGGCAGCAACCTGACAGGTAGATTTTATTCCGAAGTTGTGCACTCTGTAAAAACTCCATACCAGGCTGAACAAGACCATGAACCTGACTGATGACTCACGAGTGCCCATGTGACTCACTTCTTAAAGGGACACTATCCCAACATAACATACACCAACTATAAGGCATAACAATACCTCCAGTAATTTCACATTGTCCAAAATTCTGCACAGACCTTAACTCCCTCCCAATTTCTTTCACCCATCACTCCTGTTCTTTGGACCTTTTTTGATTCCACATCTGACAACACCTCAATTTTAAAATGCTGATATTTGTCTTTAACTCTCTCAATGCCCGTGTCCTTCTGTAGCCGTGTAGCTTGCTAGCATGTTACAAACCTCCAAGATATCTTTAATCCTAATCCTGGCCCTTGAGCACCCCTGATTTTCCACCACGGGTACTGTGTCTTTAGCTGCATTAACCCTTAGGTCTTCCTCCCACTCTGTATCTTTTCAGATGCTTTTTAAATGCAATGCTTGATCCAGCTTTGTGTTATCTACCCTGGCAGCTTGTTCAGTGGCTTGATTCCAAAGTTGATTTTCTTGTTTATTGCTCCTGCTAAGGCTTTAAGATGATTTGCTGCATTAAATGCACTACATAAAAGTAAGTAGTTGTTGTTAGGTCTTCAACATTGAACTGTCCTATGCTTTGTCTTTGATATGTTTCTTCATGCTGCTGTGTGGCCAGAGGGGGATAAATGCATCTAATTACATTGACATTAGATTTGACATCTTAACTACAAACATGTTGATTTACAATTGCATCCATATTAACAAGTTACCCCTCCAATGACATAAAACAAATTATTTGAGCTTGATTTTAAATTGTAATTGGAATTTCAAAAATTAGTGCATTCATCTCCCTAGCTAGTTGTCCAATGTACAAAGTTTAAACTTAAATGAACACACGAGAAAACAGTCTGTATTCAACTTAGAGATGTAAGGTTTCATGATTTCTCCTGCTGACTGGGTACTTCAATCAATATTGCACCACAGTCAGGTTCCCTTTACAACGCTGCTGGGTTAGATATTGATAAATTTGTCAATGCTTGAAGTTAACAGCAGTAAATGCAACATGTTGTATTTATCTCACAGAGTTTGCATATAGCAAAGTATTTCACAGACAGATAACCAAAAGTAAATTAAAAATAAGGAAATTTCAGGAAGGTGACCAAAAGGTTTGTCAGAACTAAGGAGTATCGTAGAGAAAGTGGATATGGTGAGATAGGGAGGGGAATTCAGGGTTTGGGGCTCAAACCATATGATTGTATGGGTGCCAAGGTTGGGATGTATGGAAAGGGACACAAGGTGCCGGAAAGAAGTGATTATGTGTGAGTTTTCAGCCAATGTTGAGTGTGTATGTGTGTGTATCACACACTCTCGCTCACACACATGCTCTCGCTCTCTCTCTCACACACACACATACACATGTGCACACACACTTGTGCTCTTTCTCTCTCACACTCGCGCTGTCACTCACACGCTCTCTCTCACGCACTGTCTCTCACGTGCTCTCTCTCACACTCGCATATACAGATACACACATAAATCTATGGCGTGAATCATTTCATCCAAAATGTTTGTTTATTTGCAGATACATTCTATTTTGTTCATAAAACACACAATTTGTAGTCACAGTCAGTCAGTGTGGCTATAAATTCCACCTTTTGGAATAAAACCTGCCTGATTCCAGGTTAAAACTCTGAGACAGATTCTGAACAAAGCCTCACACCTACAATTCAGTGTCTGACCTGAGATGTGACCTTTTGTATATTCCTATGGCTCTGCCTGATTGTCATGACAGTACAGCACTGACATTGACTTTATAAACACTTTACACACCATCTAACACTCTTGGTCACCTGTAGAGACTTATCACCTGACACTTCAGGCACACCAGTTATATGATCTTTTGATCTCTCTGCCCTTGATCTCTCTGCCTATAAACTCTGTGTCTGTGTGACCTGCTGTCTCATTGCACCTGACGAAGGGGTTGTGCTCTGAAAGCTTGTGTGATTCCAAATAAACCTATTGGACAAAACCTGGTGTTGTGTGACTTCTGAGTTTTTACATTAAAAGCGCCCAAGGAAATTTAAATAAATGCACAAAGTTTGCATCTGCTTTTAGAAAGCTTAATGTGACCGTCCTGGTTTCCATGCCATAGGGATGCCAAAACCCATTTCGGGGATGCAGATGTTTAAAGGGCTGGCTGCTGTCATGAAATGCATTTGCACAAAATTTGCCTGAGAAAACTGCATGAAGGCTGGTATCCCATCACCATGTCGCCTTGTATTTGCATGTGCTCAAATACTCTGGCTGTGGCCAGCCGACTTGGAGTCAGTCCTTGAACTGAGGACATACTAAATCCCTTTTTTATAGTGGTCAGCCAAGGCTCCCTGATTGGCCCAGGTTTATGACCTCAATCAAACATCTCATAGTCAATGAGATCCATCTGGTTCCAATCACTACAGTACCATAACTCTTTCCTATGTGTAAATGGGAAATTTCATATTTAGGGGGTTTGACTTGTGACATTGGGCCACTTCCACCATTTTCAGGCTCTATTTCATGGTGAAACCTGGGTGAAAGCCTTTGTCGGCGAAACTGATAGGGGAGGGTAGAGGCTGGAAGGTAGGAGAGGAGACTGGAAACAGCTTTTGAGTGATTAAGGGCTCTTTTCTTGTCACATGATGAAAGTTTATAATATTAAATATATAATATTATAATATTATCACTTGAGAACTTTGGTTCTAAACGGAGGAAAGTAGAGTTTAGTTTTCAATTCTGTGAAGATCTCTTGTTTAAATGATCAGAAAATAATTTTGAACAGCAATTTAAAAAACAGCAATCCCAAGAATGAACAGAGGAGATAGAGCGAAGCTGTTTCTGCTTGTAAAAGAATCAAGAACAAGAGGGCATTGATTTAAAGTTATGTGCAAATGAAGGAAGCTGATGTGAGGCAAAAAAAAAAAAAAAGACTTTTCATACAATGACTGGTTAGGATGTGGAATGCACTGCCTGGAAATGTGGTGGAGGCAGGTTCAATTGATGCATTCAAGAGGACACAGGAATTTTTTTGGATAGAACCGGTGTACATAGATGTAGGGAAATGCAGGAGATTGGCACTAGGTAAAAGAGCCAGACTACATAATAGAGCCACTGCAGGCACAATGGGATGAATGGCCTTCTTCTGCACCGTAATAATTCTGTGATTCTATGGAGAAGCCTGGGGCTGGAGGGAGAATGCTTCGGGGCAGACCATGTGGAGCAGGGTGTTCAATGTGGATATGAAGTCATGGAAGGCACACGCAGGTGACACACTGGTCTTCCCACCTACTCCTGGATGTCTGCCAGGCTGAAAACTTGAGGACAGGCGGGAAATAGCCCTTAAATGGTCATTAATGTTCTCCTTAAAAGCCTCAATAGTGGCAAGGACAGGCCAACATAGGCCTTATTCATCAAGGCTTGGATAAAGAAAAGCGTGCTGGGAAGGCCATCCAGGGAATTTTACAGATGTGCCCTCTCCTCACGACTATCATCTGTAAACCCACGAGTGGAGAAGCGGAAAATCCAGTCCTGTATATCGATATAATTTCTATATAAAATGGAAAGGAAAAATGTCACACAGTCACAGAGAGAGTAAAGACGGAAACAGGAGTATGTGAACAGAACAGAGAAGGAGTAAGAAACAGCAACAGAATGATAACAAAAGTGGGCAAGAAAGTGAGAGTAACCTCTGATTTATCATGTGCTGCACTATGAGAGGTCATTGCTTATATATATGTTCTGAAAGTGCTTGACATAATCAGATGTCAAACATAAGATATCAGTCTTCAAAGTATTAAAAGAAAGATAAATATTTCATGCTGAGATAAGCAATTATAGACTACTCCTATTGGGAAATAGAGTTAGCGGACTGAATTTTACATGCATCAAGCAATTTGCTAAGCTCTCTCACTAACAGCAATTAATGTGTATTTCATTTTGCGAAGAATATTATGGTCTGGGAGCAAGGTTGGTAAACATTGCAAGAACATTCTTGATGGAAGGTCAAGCATTACCTTGAACTTAAATGTGGTGAGCAGCAACAGGTGAAAGATTTTATTTCTGCCATGAGGCTGATAGAGAAGATCTTCAGAGATAGTAGGAACTGCAGATGCTGGAGAATCTGAGATAACAAGGTGTAGAGCTGGATGAACACAGCAGGCCAAGCAGCATCAAAGGAGCAGGAAGGCTGACGTTTTGGGCTTAGACCCTTTCTAGATCCATTTCTGAAGAAGAGTCTAAGCCCGAAACATCAGCCTTCCTGCTCCTTTGATGCTGCTTGGCCTGATGTGTTCATCCAGCTTGACACCTTGTTATCTCAGAGAAGATCTAGTATCAGTCTTGTGATCTTGCGTCACTTCCTAATATTATGTAAACTATCTTATTTACCTATTCATGTTTATCCTTGACATGCCATCTTCCCCCCAGATCTCTGATTCTTTGGTTGACATGGAAAAGCAGATGATTTGGGTGTTTAGGTTCTGAAGACCTTCAAAACAACCACAATAAAAGATGTGTTCCTCAGGGATCAGTTATGAGTCCTTTATTATTTGTCATTTATATAAATGGTTTGGATGAGAATATAAAAGGCATAGTTAGTAAGTTTGCGGACGACACCAAAATTGGTCGCATAGTAGACGGTGAAGGTTTTCTAAGATTACAGAGGGGTCTTGATCAAATGGGTCAATCGACTGAAAAATGGCAGATGGAGTTCAATCTGGATAAGTGTGAGGTGTTGAATTTTGGTACAACAAACAACGGTAGGGCTTATACAATTAATGGTAGGGCCTTGGGTAGTGTTGTAGAGCAGAGAGGCCTTAGGGTTCAGGTGCATAATTCTTTAAAGTTTGTGTCACATATAGACAGTGTGGTTTAAAAGGCTTTTGGCATGCTTGCCTTCATTGCTTAGTCCTTTGAGTATAGGAGTTGAGAAGTCAAGTTGAAGTTGTACAGGATATTGGTGAGACCTATTCTGGAATACTGTGTCCAGTTCTAGTTGCCTAGTTACCGGATGAATATTATTAAGCTGGACAGAGTTCAAAAGCGATTTATCAAGATGTTGCCAGATATGGAAGGTTTGAGTTATAAAGAAAGGCTGGATAGGCTGGGACATTTTTCACTGGAGCATAGGAGTTTGAGAGGTGATCTGATAGAAGTTTATGTAATAATGACAGGTATAGGTAGAGTTAATGGTAGTTGTCTTTTCCATAGGGTGAGGGATTTCAAGACTAGGGGGCACATTTTTAAGGTGAGAGGAGAAAGATTTAAGAAAGACATGAGGGGCAAGTTTCTATACAGAAGGTGGTCCGTGTTTGAAATGAACTTCCTGAGGAAGTGCTGAATGTGGGTACAATTACAAAGTTTAAGAGATATTTGGATACATACGTGAATAGGAAAGGTTTGGAGTGATGAAGGGTTTAGGCCCATTTTCTGATGAAGGGTTTAGGCCCGAAACGTCAAGTTTTCCTGCTCCTATGATGCTGCTTGACCTGCTGTGTTCATCCAGCCCCATGCTTGTTATCTAAGGTTTGGAGTGATATGGGTCCAGGGCAGGCAGGTGGGACTAGTTTAGTTTGGAATTACATTTGGCACGGATTGGTTGGACCAAAGGATCTGTTTTCGTGTGGTATAACTCTATAAAGGAGCTCTGTGTTTGTAGTAAGAGATGTAGGTAATGAACATGAAGTTGTAATAAACCAGAATAAACCCACAGCTTGAGTACGAGATGTAATACTCAACTCCATGTCCTTGGAAGAATGTTGAGACAGTGAACAAAGTACCTGGCAGATTCAGTCAGATACAGCTGGCAATCTGAAAAGGCAAATATAAAGAAAAACTTTAAAAATAGGGCCTGTTCTCAGAGAGATTTCCAGACTTCCTCCTTGCCTGAATGCTTGTGTAGGCATAGGCTGTCCTGCAGAGGTAAATCTTCCATCACAGTGATGGTATCCCTGCTATTTCCATTTAATTTTTTTATTATAAAATATTAAGAAATCAATGAGAGGATACCTCAATGTTGAAGCATCTCTCAGTTATTTAATGTCAACAGCAATCTACTATTTCTCTCAAGCTGGAGCACCCATACACCCAGCCTGGATAGGCTTTGAAACTGGGAAACACTCTTGACTCCTTTTTCTCTCCCACAGAGCCAAAATTCAGCCTCTTGCTGTAATTTCTACACAACACTGCATGAAAATGAAAGCCAAATCAAAGTCAAAGGTTGAGATGTACAGAAAAGAACATTCTGTTGCTGCTTATCTTCCCAGGACGCATGATTCAGATTGGAACTAAGCAGCTTGGCCATGTTCTCATGCAGAGAACAGAGGTCTTGATAATTTAAATAAAATGATAATATAAGAAAAGCAAGCAGCTGCTTGTATTAAAACTATCACACTCGAGGAAAGGCTGAACCAGGATGAAGAGTCTGGCTGTGTTGTTAAAAATAATCCTTACAGTGGTTTGTAAAAGCAGCCCTTAAGCTAGTCAATGCTTTGGGAATTGTGGCTGTCAGCCAGAAATAGGTGCATTTTCCTGAAATACGAAGATTGCTCAGTTACTGGAGTTGAAGCACTGATACGGGTTATTTTAAATGAACGTGTTTAAAAAATACACAGCTTCTCCCTCTCCAGCAATGCTTAAGTACAGCACTAATCCTGCTCATTCTGGTTTTCCCCAGCTCTAAAGTGACAGATCAAATAATAAGTCTAGAGTTCCTACCATTTCAGTGCAACTTCGAGAAATGGGATTTGCATTAGCTATACATGGCTTAGCCAAACCATATAGTAACAGCAGCCCTTGCTGGAAAATACCAGTAGTAAGCTACATTAAGTTAAATTTTTCAAGTAAGGCTTCAGTAGTCATGCCTCCTAACTGGCAGAAAAGAGTATTAGTATTCAAAAACATTATGCTCATTGACTCATTGCCACCATTTTTACTGCCACAGCAATGTTTGTCTGTGCTACTGCTCTGTAGTTCCTGTGGCCCTGTGTCAATGGTAGCCCATTTAAAATATTGATTGGGCTCTGATAATTTAATCAAATCATTGGCATATTCCCAAACTGCTGATACTATCTCAGTATTGAATCTCTCATAATGGTTGTTAGTACCCCATAAATCTCTTCACTGTGTTCTTTCAGAACTTTGTAGTGATGTATTTGGGTGTCTTTTTAGCCTGAGTTGAATTGCAACCATTATACCCAAGCCATTTGATTTTACTTCTACCATTTCCATTTCGGGAAGGCATTTTTTTGACAACATTTCCATGTAGTTGTTTATTATAGCACTTTTTTTCTGTGGAGGGCATTTGCCGCATGTTGTGAATTGGGAAATGTGTTAGTCAGAAATTTCTTTTGTGTAAGAATTCTATCACATCAAATTCTTCCTGTTTTAAAATATTTTTCTAAATTGCTTTCTATTGCCATCCTAATGTTCTCCAAGACATTTGGCTGTGCAGGAAGGAGCTTACATATAGTAGGGAATTTATTCACATCCTGCCATTAGGAGTAAATTATAAAATGAGTGCTGGCAGCCGAGGTAGTCACATAATGTTGTTTATACCTCATTTACATACATTCAGAAATATTTGTGCTCATTATAGAAGGGTAATGAGAATATGGTGAGGGTAACCTGTTTATATATCAGAAAGTGCCTTGATGGTGTTGTCTCCATTCCTAAAAATATAAGAGAAGCACAAGTCATCCCTTTTTAATAATGGGCTCCCTCCTTTTGCCCTTGCAAAATAGGGGGAAAGAATGTAATCCAGTTGTTACTTTCAAATTTTTAATGTCATGAATGAAAATATTCTTATAGCTGTCTTGCTGTTCAAGATATTTATAATTTTTCTGCCATCAGTTGAACACAAGCACTGGAATTAGTTCTGGTTTGTGAGCAGCGATGTAAATAGAATTAATTAGAAAAGCTGATGGGTGAAGAAGTTGCCTTTTGTTTCCCATTTTAACACAATATTAGGTGTTTCAGTGCTCCTTTAATCTATCAAAACAAAGAACACTGATTTAGATACAAGTGGAGCTTTGAATTGTGAAAGTAAAATTTTCCACATTCCAGACATTGAAAAATTTAAACCTGCAATGTGAAAAATTCAGACGTTCACTATTTAATGTCTTCATCAAATTGAAATACAATTTGGAAATGTTGTTGTTTTACAGCAACATTCAGATCATGAATTTGTTAGGAATGGAAACAACACCATCAAGGCACTTTCTGATATATAAACAGGTCACCCTCACCATATTCTCATTACCCTTCTGTAATGAGCACAAGTATTTCTGAATATTTGTAAATGAGGTATAAACAACATTATATGACTACCTCTGTTGCCTGCGCTCATTTTATAATTTACTCCTGTTGTACAACCTTATAGCTGTTATTTCAACAAGTAAGAACTTATTGTATGTAGTGTTGGAGCTATAAAGTCATACACTAATGTTAATTTATTGGCCATTTCACGTGGTGGTGTTGGAGTAAATTAATGTTATTTGCAGGCTAGCTGTGTACTGGCGGTTTTAGTTTCATGCTGTTTTGTTCGGATGCTGAAAGGCTCCAGCTTACTTCTTCATCATCACTTCTTGATTGCAATGATGGAAAAGCACTAATCTCCCCACATTAGCACTGGAGCATATATGGCCTCTGTAGATTCAGTTACTTAACGTATCAAGTTTAGCTGCTAATGTCATTTTCTCGGGCTGGGACTCCTGCGGCCACTTCTCTTCTCCACAGGGAATTTAGATTAATGGGAATTAGACTCTGCAGTGTTTGACAAGTTGGTGGCATGTATTGCATTTTTAGAAGGCAGTTCACACTGAATTTTATTTATTGGCACTGGCTCTTCAGTTTGAGAAACTCTTTTGAAGATTAACATGATTGATAGAGAAAATGTCAGTATTTATAACTATAAATGATTTGACATCTGATATAATAGCAATATGATATGAAGCATAATGTTTCTTTGAGCCAATAAGAATCCTTGTTCACTGATTGATATACACCAGATGATTAGCTGCAAGGTTATGAAAAATTAAATGGACGATTAACAAACCTGCTTCTCTGTGACAAGAATATTTAAACTACTGCATATCATTGTAAGGAAGACTGTCTTCCGCCTGCACCTTACTTTATTGAATGGCCTGATGCAGTGCATTCTGGAAAATCAGACAGTTTGGGAGATCATATGCCCTTAAGAAGACTTGTTTACTGACCTTCCTGCCACTGTTCACCAGTGGTCTGTGATTTCCTCAAACATTATACCTACACCATACCCTTTTACGCTCAAAGTAATTGCAGTTACTGTAACAGTGATGCTGCTTTGCTTTTTCTGGCATTAGGGCCAAGATTTTATATTTGCAAATTGGGACTGCTGCTGTCCCACACATGCAGAAAATTTGACCTGAAGGCTTCAGGTTGCAAATCCAGCATCATCATGCCAGTTAATGATGTAAGTTGGTGGACATATGAATGAGCAGCCTGTCTGTCATTTTCAAAGCATTACTAGGCAAATGAATCTGTTAACAAGCCAATTGACCTGAAAATTATGCTGCTGACACACCAAGTTGGTTGGTATGGTATGGATAGACAGTCATGGTGGAAATGGAGAAAGGATTGGGTGTTGGAGTGGGGTATTGAGGAAGGCAGAAAAGCATAGTTGAAGCTCAATGTTTGTATCAGCCACAGCTCCACAGAATGTAATAAGGTTTTGTAGATTACGCCACACCTGCCAAGTTGTGGGAAAATCTGATCTGCAATAAGACCTATGATTCTTGTGTTGACTACTGGGAAACCATTCAGCAAAGTTTTAGTGGATGTGTGGAATCCCTGTCCAAAATAAAAAAGGGCTACCAGTATATCCTTCCATTTTATGGATGCAGCCATCTGTTTCTCAAAGGCAGTTTACCTGAGAAGCATACCTGCTGTAAGGGAATTTACCTGTGATCCAGCTGAGTCAGTTCATTTCCAAAATATTCTAGGAAGGCATGGGTGTAACTCAATGGAAATTTTCAGAATATCACCTGAAGTCACAGAGGGCACTAGAATGGTGATGCTAGACCCTAAAACCAATGATCAGGACATACCACCAAATGCACCCCCATGACAAAAATAAAGGATTGATCTTCTGTTCACCACTATAGACTCAACCAATGAGTCCACTGGATTTACTCAATTTGAATGATTTTATAAGCATGATGTGCGAGGCCCTCTGAAGCTATAATGGGGAGAAGTTTTGCAGCAGAGAGTGCATATTAGACTACATAAGCAGAGTTCCACAGAGTGACTCTCTCAAGCCTGTGAAGTAGTCCAAGAACACTTAATTATCTTCCAAACAGTGAAACAAAAGGCTGTCACACGTTCCAGCCTCCAAATGTTTCAGTCAGGTGATTATGTACTAGTACTTCTACCAGTACCAGGTAAACGCTTAAAAGCCTGGATCAGTGGCCTGTGCAGAGTAGCTCGGAGTAGCTTCTCTAGGAAGCTTGGAGTAGTGAATGATCGGGTTGAGACTCCAGATTGGGTGGAACAAAGCAAAGTTTGAGTCGTTCCAACATGATAAAGCAATACTACCACCAAGAAGAAGGCAAGCTGGTAATGGGCTGTTCGTTTGCCACAGAACCACAATAGTGCCATTGGGGATGAATTAGAAGAAAATGTGCATGAGGTGTGCTTTGAAACCTCTATTACTGAGCTAACCATTACAGAAGTTATGAGCAAACTTTAATTCCTTGTTCACTCACCTAAGTATAAAACAGTGAGCAGATATAATAAGGCAATACGCTATTGTCCGATTCCTCCAAACCTAACTCTGATACAAGTGGCATGTAATGCGCAGTAACTCACCTCTTGCTATTGTCTATGCTCAGAAAAGCTGGTCCAGGGCTGGGAGAAGATTAACTAGATGCTGGAACACCAACAAATAGAGCCTGGCAACAGAAGCTAGAGTTCTTCAGTTGGTGTCATGCCTACAACAGATGACACCACAAGGTTCTGCCTTGACTACTGAAAAATAATGCAGTGACTAGAGCTAACTTCTATTTGATAATCTGACAACAATATTTTTAGATAAGGTGGGTAAAGCAGCCCATATCACCAAGATGCATTTACTGAAGTGGTACCGGCAAGTTCACTTGACTGACTGCACAAGTGAAATTCCCTTTTTTGGAACTCCAAATATGTTCTTCCAGTGTCAAGTCATGCCATTGGGCTACACAACCACTTTTCAAAGCTGATTAACCAGATAATTTCAGGCCTATCAAATTATGAAGTGTACTGAGATGATTTCCAAGTTTATGGTTACGCTATAGAGAAAATCAAAACCGGCTTCCAGAAAATACAGCCAGTTGACCAAGTGGTCAATCTCCTAAAGAGCTAGTTCACTAATATCAAGAACACATGGTAGGTCAAGGGCAAGTACAGTTCAGAGTTGCAAAGTTACAAGGAGTAGCACATTTTCCCAACCCACAGTAGGAAATCGGGAGATTTTTGATAATAAGTGGATCCTACCAAAAGTTCGTCCCAAACTGTAGTCACAGCATTGACAGACCTACTTCAGAAAAAAGGGAAAGGTAGTATGGACTGAGAAATGTCAAACTGCTTGTGTATACAGATCTAAACTGTAAGTCTACTCCTGCTCCTATTTCTTGTGATAAATCAAGAAGCTACAGAAGGGAGAGGCAAATGACATCAGAAAGGGTAGGTTATGGTGGCATAAAGACTGGTAGGATGGGGAATTAGTAGTATAAGGAGAGGGAGGGTAAAATAGAGTGACAATCCACATGAGGACAGCTCAGAATCTGGAGGTGTGGAGTACAGAGTAGGGGTGGTGAATGCTGAACGGTTAGGTTGGGCAGATGATTTAACGTCAGAGCTGGTTTGGAGACCATTGCATTTTAAAGGAGTGAGACAAAAACGTCAGAGTGAGGAGAGGTAAATAGAATAAGTATGATTAGAATTAAAACATCAGAGGAGATAGCTAACTGGAAAATAA
This sequence comes from Ginglymostoma cirratum, assembly GCA_024137785.1. NCBI lineage: Eukaryota > Metazoa > Chordata > Chondrichthyes > Orectolobiformes > Ginglymostomatidae > Ginglymostoma > Ginglymostoma cirratum. The sequence continues at coordinate 26,269,918 of JAHRHZ010000065.1, forward strand.
GGAAATGAGGTTAAAGGATGAACAAAGATAATAGAATGGAAGGGAAAAAGATGAGAAGAGGAAGAATTTGGCGAAGGGGCAAGGGGAAATTATAGAGTCATACAGTCATACAGTGGGGAAACAGACCCTTCGGTTAACTAATACATGCCAACCATGTTTCCAGACCAAACTAATTCCAGTTGCCTGTGTTTGGCCCATATCCCTCCAAACCTTTCCTATTCAAATACTATCCAAATGTCTTTTAAATGTTGTAACTGTACCTGCATCTACCACTCCCTCTGGCAGTACATTCCACATGTGAACCACCGTCTGTGTAAAAAAAAAGCCCCTCATATCCTTTTTAAATCTTTCTCCTCTCACCTTAAAAATATGCTCCACAGTTTTGATCTCCCGCACCCTAGGGAAAGACCCTTGCTATTCACCTTACCTATGCCCCTCATGATTTCATAAACTATTATAAAGTCACCCCTTAACCTCCTATGCTCCAGAGAAAAAAAAAAGTCCCATCCTATCCAGCCTATCTTAATAACGCAAACCTTCCATTCCTGGCAACATCCCGGTAAATATTTTCTGAACCCTCTCTGGTTTAATAATATCCTTCCTATAATAGGGCAGCCAGAACTGCACACAATGCTCCAGAAGAGGCCTCACCAACACCCTGTACAACATCAACATGACATCCCAACTCAAATACTCAGAGGTCTGAGATTGACAAGAACAAGGATGAGGAAAGGAGGATTGAGAATGCTAAATTCAAAAATACAAATGGAATTGAGAGAGATGAACAAAATGAAGGTGGGCTCCACTAAATTACAGCAGCATTACAGAGAATGAGGAGATGAGAATAGATACATCCTTCTCCTTGAAGGCTTTCATTGATAGGAATAAATGAATTGAATAAACTGAAGACAAAGTTGACAAAATTAACTAAATAAGGATGTAAGGTTAATAACTTGTAAGGGTGCTTTCCTGCCAGCAACATTAATTAATTATGTCACAGACTTCAGACTCTAAAATCAATTAAATGCAGTGCTTCACGTGGGAAAATTATTAAATAAAAGTTACGGTTTCACTGGGGAAAATAAATACAAGGCTTCCGGGAAACAGTTGCCAGAGATGAAAAAAAGCAACACCAACAATTGACATGGCAACCACAGCGCTATCAAGGACAATGGCAGCAATGACTAATGTAGTGCAAGATCATTGATGTGTGTGGGTGTGTCAATGACAAAACAAGGGAATTAACTGCCAGAAGTGGCAGATAGAATGGCTGAGCTGCCAGGCAACCATTTAGTAAACACTTTTGGGGTGGGTGGGGAGGGGGTTACCAAAAAGAATCACTTTTCATTAATTATCATTCTACAGAAGAATCTGGCACGTCGAGTAGGGCCCAAAAATAGTACTCATAATACTCTTGGGTAAAAAAAAGGAGAGAGTAACATGAAAACACAGAATTGTCTGAGCTATAATTTGACTTTCATAAACTTACTTTTATTTACCTTTATAGTGATAAAAGCCAATCTTAAGAAATGGTCTGTGGAAAGTTATTACATTTGGAGGTAGAATTGAACTGAAGGTCTTGAATCAGTTAATTGATGGTCATATAATGCTACATTGGCAGCATCACCTTTCAGAGCAATAGAATTAAAATATTGTGATCACTGGATTGGTAACTGCATAGCAGATAGATAAATCTAGATAATATCAGAACAGATGAGAGTAGAAAGCAGCGTTAGGAGGCAACAGAACAGCTTTTCATCATTACCATTGAGATACTAAGCATCACCTAGAGCATGCAGAAAGTAAATTTTGTAAAGAAGCTTTTCATATTACTGATAGAATCCATTAGTTTCTCCATTATTTTGAATGGAAGGAAAACTAGGCAGTTTCTGTTACTGAAGTGTAATTTTGGACTTTCATAGTCCTGGTCAGGACCAAAAGGAGGTGGATGCAAAGAAAATGACTGGCAGACAGGGTGATCTGAGGCCTGGTTGCAGTTCCTATATTTGGCTTTTTTCATGTGAGTGGCAAGGAAATGGGACACATCACCTGCCACTCCTGTTAGCAATTGACAATGTTACGGGATCATTGAGCACCCATCTCAGGAATATTCTTTTAATATTCATGGAGGCAGCTGTATTTCCACAGCTGTTCGGTTTTATGTAAGCTGCAGGGAGGTGTGAACCATAGATTGGAGACAGGAAGAGTTTAAAAATTAAGTGTTATTTTACCTTTTGTACAGTTCATCATGAAATACTGTAGCATAAGTCAAATTGGTGTCCAGTAAGGTTAGTTATGACAGCATACTGATTGGAAGATATAACCGCCATTAAACATTGGGTTTACCATATAACTACACTGTCAACTGGCAAGCTTGAAGTAAAAGTTCAAAATTGTAAAGATTAAAAGTTTTCAGATAAGTTAAATAAGTTCGTATATTGGACGATATGGTATAGTACATTTCACACTATTGAAATGGTACCCTAATATCAAGTGCGAAATACCTGATACCAAGTGCGAAAGTTTACCTTTTTCCATTGATTTTATGTATCTAGTTGAATTAACTGTTGAGATAGCAGTCCTAAAGTGTGTTTGCTTACTCAAAGTTTTAGGGGCTCTTAGCTGTAATGTAACTCCCTAACCAGACATTTACTATCCTTTTGTACTCTATCTCAGATTTAAATTTATTAATCTGCACAATGTTCATTAAAATAGCACCCACTGCATTTTCCCCATATAGTTATTCCACATGCATTTTAAAAAGTTCATTACCTCAGTGACTTCAAATTTTCTTGACTTCCAGATAGCTTTGCATTCCTTTGTTCGTTTAAAAATTCTTTCTCTCCTTTACAGCCTCCCTCTGTCATACCCATACAATCTTGGAGGGCTCTTAATAACAGAACTTACTTGGATGAGTACACACTGCATACCTATCTTCCGGTACATTAAATCATTTCCTGTCTCTCTCTCTCTCTCCCAAACCATTGCAGCTTTCTTTTCTCTCCCACCTGTTGCACCCTCTCCCCTCTCCCATATCTGTCCCACCCATCTTGCAGCCTTTGCCTCTTGTCCACTCCTCCTCATTTCTCTCTTTCCCATCCCCTTACCTCAACAAATGTTGCCACTTTTTGAGTTAACCCATGCATTGAAAATACTTATTGTATTTATATTTCTTGTCCATATCTTCCAAAATTGATACTTAGATGTTTGAATTGGTTGCAATTAAATCTGCCTAGCAGTAGGAGCCATTCAAACTGTTAAATATTCATAACATGCTATATAATCTTACCATTTTGTCAGCCATTTACTGGAACATTGGTAAGAAACTTTTGCCTTGGCTTTAGATGATAAAAGATTTGGACCAACCACATTCGTATCAAGTTGTAGACTTGCTCGCTGAGCTGGTGTGTTTGGTTGCAGATGTTTCGTCACCCTGCTAGGTAACATGTGTGCCTCCAGTAAGGTGTGGTGTTCTGTCCTGCTTGCTATTTATATGCTTCGATTTGCTGAAGTGGTTGGCATTACTTCCGGTTCTGTTTTTCAGTGGTTTGTATATCGGGTCCAGTACAATGCGTTTGTTGATAGAGTTCCAGTTGGAATGCCAGGCCTCCAGGAATTCCTGGCATGTCTCTGTTTGGCTCGTGCTATTATGGATGTGTTGTCCCAGTTGAATTTGTGTCCTTCTTTGTCTGTGTGTATTGAGGCCAGTGAGAATTGGTCGTGTCTCCTGTTGGCTAGTTGGTGTTCGAGTATCCTTATTGTCAGTTTTCTTCCAGTTTGGCCTATGTAATGTTTTTCACAGTCCTTGCATGGTATTTTGTATATTACGTTAGTTTTATTGGTGGTGGGTATGGGATCCTGTATGTTCGTCGGTAGCTGTTGCAGAGTGGTTGTTGGTTTGTGAGCTACTCTGATACCTAGGGGTCTGAGAAGTCTTGTGGTCATCCCTGATATGTCTCTGATGTACGGTAGGGTGACTGGCTGTGTTGTGTCACTTGTTGTAGTCTGTCGCAGAGGTAGTGGTAATCAAATAGTATTGCTACTGAGACTTACACAGGCAAACAGTTTTTTTCTTCTGAAAAGCCAACAGCCTACTAGTGCTAGAATGGGGAGGGACTCTCTACATTGCAAATGAACTGTTTTCCATTCTACACAAAGTAGCAAATTGCTCTCACAAAAGAACACTGGTCTGACATGAAGTGGAACAATTAATTTCACGCTTGTCATCTCCATTTCAATAGTATGTTGATTTGAATCAGATATTTGCAGCATATTAACATATGCAGTGGACAGTCTAGATGCTCTGTGAGTACCCACATCACTATAATTATTTCTTACTATAAAACAATCCATCAAGAAGATTAATTACACTATTGCAAAGAATGGAGGGATGTTCCAGATTAAATGCTATTCGCAGAATTGACTGATTGAAGAAAGATCTGATAAACTATTCCATCACCAGTCACTGCAGGACTCATATTGGGGGAAACTTTTAATAATACTTTTAATTATCAATTCATAAAGTGGGCATCAAGGGCAAGGTCAGCATTATTGCCCACCCATAAGGTAGTGGTCAGCTACCTTCTTGAATCACTGTGTATGATAAAGATACTCCTACAATGTTGTTGGTAGATAATGGAGTCATAGAGTCATATTTCTTCTTACTGCTGAAAGCAAGCACTCCAATCACTCAGATGGCACTACTAAACTCAAATGTGGATTTTTTTTGTTCATGAATAGTACAAGTACAATCTTGGAGTGCTCTTAAATAACAGATCTTACGTGGATGAGTGCACACTGCATACGTATTTTCTGGTACATTAAATCATTTCCTATTTGGTGATATACAAGGATATGCACACCCACTTAAAGATGCACCACAACATGGAGATACAAGATTATGACACATCAATAATGAGGAAATGGCAATATATTCTTCAGTTAAGATGGTGTGTAATTTGGAGGGCAACTTGCAATTGCCATTGCCCTTCTAGGCAGGACAGGCCTAGGCATTGGAAAGTGCCAAAAAAGGGATCTTGATGAGGTGCTTTGGTGTATCATGTAGAGAGAGTATGCAATGATTGTCCAAGGTAATGGATGCAGTGCCAATCAAGTGCCAATTGCTTTATTTTTAGATGTATTGAACATCTTGTGTGTTGTTGGAGCTGTGCTTATCCAGGCAAATGGAGAGTGTTCCGTCATATTCCTGACTTATGTCTTATAAATGGTGGAAAGGTTTTGGAGAGTCAGAAGGTGAGTCAATCACTCAGAATTTCTAGCCTCTAAGGTCTTCTTGCAGCTATAGCATTTAGGTGGCTGGCCGAGGTAAGCTTCTGATCAATGGTGACACCATAACATTGGTGAAGGATTTGGTGGTGGTAATTCCCTGTAGACTCAGTCTCTACAGCTGCATATCCCAGGGCCAGGCAACTACTAGGCAAAACAGGCATTCATCTAGAACGGCAATGTTTAAGGCAACAGAAAACTGAATGGACTATTCATAGTTCTGTGTAGGTAAATGAACAGCCTTCAGCATTGTGAATGAAAAGATCAGATCTACAGATATCCATTTATTTGTCATATGCACAGTTACCCACATATTTACTTTGCAGAATCTCTAAAGATTTTGTATAATATATCTTGTTCTGCTTGTGTGGCAGCTTTCTAAGTTTGGACATCTACATTCTCAATTTGTTTGCTCAAAAGATGACTGCCCTAGAAATGATAGAGTCAACTGCCTTGACTGCTAAAGTTCATGGGGTATAGGTAAACCCAAGTGCATCTATAATGTGGGAAAATATGAAGTTGTTCATTTTGGAAGGGAGAACAAAAGAACAGAGAATTATTTTAATGGAGAAAAACTGCAGAAAGCTACGACATAAAGGGATTGGGGGTATTTACACAGAAAGTTAGCACACAGGTACAGCAGGTAACCAGGAAAGCTAATGGAATATTGGCCCTTATTTTAAGGGCGTTGGAGTATATGAGTAGCAAAGTCTTACTGTAACTGTACAAGGGTGCTGCAGAGACCACCTCTGAAGTACTGTGCAGAGATTTAGCCCCCTTATTTAAGGAAAGATAATGTTTTATTGGATGCCATTCAGAGAAGGTTCACTGGGATGGCCCCCAGTATGGAGGGATTATTTTATGACCAAAGGTTTAACAGGTTAAGACTCTACTCAGGAGTTTAAAAGAATGAGAAGTCATTTCATTCAGAGGTGGGGCAGAGTCCTTGTATGTATTTCCAGCTGAGATATATAGATTAGAAACTGAAAGAACTGTGGATGCTGTCAATCAGGAACAAAAACAGAAGTTGCTGAAATGTTCAGCAGGTCTGGCAGCATCTGTGAAGAAAACATCAGAGTTAATGTTTCAGGTCACTGGACCTGCTAAGATAGATAGATTCTTGATCAGCCAGGGAATTAAGAGTTGTGGGGAAATGAAGTAAAGTGGATGTGAGAAATGTCAGATAACCATGATTCCGTTGAATGATGGTAGCTCAAGAGGCCAGTCTAGCTATATACAGGAATGTAAACTCAACTCCAGAACTCAGCAATAAGGCTCAAAGCCTTGATGGAAAATTGGAAAGAGAGAGGGAGGGAACAGCTGCTCATCTGCAGCTAAAACTTCTTTGTACAAATCCCAAATCCTGCATCCACTCAGAATGTTGTATCATATGACCTGTATCCATGTTGGTTGTATATTTGGCTTAGTATCCAATGAATGCATCCATGTTTGTCTGAAACTTATTGCTAAGGCAATTAATTTTGTTAATGTTTTATTTCCAACAGTTTCAGGTCTTGTCTCAATACTTTGTTAATGGTGTGAGTTATATCACAGGATTGTTACATCACAGAAGGAGGCCATTCATCCCATTTGCCTGCACTGGAAATAGTCTGTATTCAACCAATAAGGAAAAGCACCCCATGTAACATCGTGTAGAGCTGGATGAACACAGCAGGCCAAGCAGCATCAGAGGAGCAGGAAGGCTGAC
>JAHRHZ010000065.1:26277311-26310880 GCA_024137785.1 Ginglymostoma cirratum
GATTCCTTTGTTCCTTTAAAGTTTGCAGAATCTTACCATTTAATCTCTTGCATTATTTGCTCCCTTCAAAAGTCTTGATTTTGAATACCATAGCCACTTTTCTGCTTACTTACTAGCCCATTAAAACTTATTGCACCTTTCTTCCTAACTATAAATCCCATGACCAATTTTCTAATTTTGAGTCACCGGAATCAACTTTCCAGTCTCCAAACACCCATTGACCAAAACCATTTTCTTCTTGCCAGTTTTAGATCCAACCTTCCTTGCATTCAATGAGCTTTCAATTTATTCATCAATCTGCATTGTGGAACCTTAACAAAAGCCTTAGTAAATTCTATGCAGATTACATGTAAATGCCATTCTCATTGACCTCCTTTCTGATCGCTTCAAAGGAAAGTCACCAACGTGATCTAACAAATCCATGCTGACCATGTATAATCAATGTCTTTTTAAGTGAAGTTTTATATCACATCTCAAAATAGTTTCCAATAACCTGCTCACCACTGAGGTCAGATATGTAATTTCTTAGACTATCCCTTCCATCATTCTTATCAGATGGTCATTATGTGATATTTGTATAGCACAAATGTTGTTTGCCGCTTATTAAGTCAAGCCTAAATGTTGTTCAGGCTTGTTTTTTGTAGATGCTGATGACTGAATTTTCCCTTACTAGTTTGAAATAATTGCAGGTGAACTATTGCTTGAATTGCTTTTATAACAATTATGAATAAAAGTAAAATTACAAATTTTGACCAATATTTTTCCAGTTATTTCCCATGGCAAGCTGTTCGGAAATTGAAGACTTGAGAAAAGAGGGCCGTAAATGTCAGGTTTCCTGGCTGTAAAGGCTGTCATTGACTGTAAGCACATTACTTTGTCAACGCAGCCTTATACTGTGGGGAAGTAAGAGATGCATGCTTACATCATCTACAGCTTGTAAAACAAGTCAGTTTGGAATGAGAAAGAAGTACGGTGTTTAAAAAAGTGGATTTGATGGCAGAATACTATCATCTTTGCTTTCAGCCCAATAACAGCTAGTGATTTCTCCTCCATGAAGGTTTGGACTTGCAGACATATCTGCCATCCAGTTGGTTCCTGCTGGATCTGGTTGGGTACCACTTTGTCTTGTAAGATAAGGAAGTGTGCCAGTTGTGCTGCTGATGCAGCTGTCGTGGTTGATAGCTGTTAGAATGTATGTGCTGAGAGATGTGGTTACAGGGCTTGAGATTGTGCTACCTTATCGGTGAGTATGAGATTAGCCATAAGAAGGCATTAGTCCTGATTGCACTGATATTGATCATTCATATGAGATCATGAACAGCACTGTGTCCAAGTGCTCAGGGATTGACTTTGTGCATTAGCTACTGTGACTACCTGCTCCAACCGCTTTTTAATATATCAGTGGATGACCTCCTGGCTCTGGGACACAGAATATCTCTCATGTGTCTCCCCTTCTTTGTGAAAGCCTCTAATGAGGGTCAAAGATCCTTGAACCCCACTCTCTTCCATTCTTTACTCTTCCCAGCCCAGATTCATTTCTTGCATGACTGCTACAACCTGCTGCAGTCCCAAGGTACTGTACTAGCCTGTACGACTTTGCTGAGGTGCAATTCGCTTTAAGCTGTGTCGGCTAGTAAAAAAAAAAATTATCATTTCAGGCTGCCTGCTGAAATGTGCAGCCAAAGAATATCATATAATGCTCAATGCACATATCAGTTGTACAAATGAGCAGACAACTGGAAATTGACAATGTTCCCTGCATTATATTGAGTAGACGTAATTGATCATTGTGAGTCCTATGACCATTTTCTGGGGCTATTCAATTTCACATCCCCAGAATTGTAATCATGGCACCAAAACATTCCAAATAAATATCAAACAATGAATGTTTGGAGACAAAAACTGCAATAACTAAAAGCATTCAGTTGTGGCATGACAGTAGCTGAATTGCTATTTCTAATAAATGCACACCAACTGTTATATTGATTCAAGCATATCTGCATTAAGTACATAATTTCACAGCAGACATTTTTGCTAGATTTATAACTAGACAAGTTAATTACACAGCACCTTCAGAAACTTGAATCTCAGTGCTCATTATATACCGTGTAGATTAAATGTCATTCATACGTAATTAGGTTGGCACCGTATGTGTAGTTGATCTTACAGAATGCTCTGTGATAGGCAACAGTCAGGATGTGCTTATCTGCATCTCTCACATTTGCGATGCCTGGTCAACACGATTCCACTTAGACATTTATGACTTTCTAAATGCAAGAGCACTGGCAAATCAACAACTCATTTGATGGACATTTAAAATGTTTTCAAGGAATCAGACAGGTGTAGAAAACAATCTGAAGATTCAGTCTCTGATCTTGCAGAAGCAACACAGCCACCATTAAATAATTAACTCCAATTAACAAAAAAATTGTGAGCATTTATACGTGATTCCTTAATGCTTTTCATTCATCATACAGATCAGACTTGTACAAGCTAAAATAATGAGAGTAATTCCGCTAATTTCGATTGTGTTCCTGAAAATTGTGACTTTAAGTGAGACTTCTTTAAGTGAATTTTAGGTTCCCAAAGGAATCAATGCTAAATTCAGCATTAGGTTTCTCTGGACAGTTCTCTCCCAGAAAAAAAAATGTATAAGTTGAAATAGAATACCGTATATGTATAATACTATACTTTCTTAATTGAAATAACTTGTAAATTAAAATACTACACCACATATTAAAGGAATACATATGCAATAGTGTAAAAAATATACTCCCCAGGCAGTACTATACTTTTTAGATTAACCAGGCTTCACCTAATGGCAGAAGTTGCTGTAGGTATGAGTTGAAATCTAACTCACCAACTTTTGTCACCAGATGGAGACTAGGATTTCAGTGTCAGTTCAGAAGTGGGGCCAGCAATAAAGGAAAATAGCCCCAGACCTAAGGCAAAAAATGAACAATAGCAAGAGGGAAGGGTTGAGGAAGAAACAAAACCAGCAGGCATGACTTAAGGCAGAGGTAAAGCCAGACAGCAAGGCCTAGTGGAGGGCTTAGGCCTGGGACAGAGGATCAACTGGGGGAAAACAGTGTTGAGAATGGAATGGGTGGGAATGAGAGCCAGAGTAGAAGTACTGGAAGAAAAGTCATGTGAAAATGCAATTGCAGAAGAGGAAGTCTAAGGCAAATGATGTTAGAATGAAACTGACAATGTATAATGGATATTTTGTAATTACTTTATTAATGACATTAAGGTGAAATGACATCAGCAGGGTGACTTGAAATGAGGACTTATTGTAAGTCCAGTTAATTTATACCTACAAAATACACAGAAGAAAATATTAAGTATATGTTAGAAATTACACCCAGATACAATCTGGTGAGCTGTGAGAGCTCACTACTTTTCTTGCAATTTTCTTATATAAGGTTCAAAGTGGGGCAGTGTCTTGGAATAAAAATAGATCACAGTTCAGCTAGAGACTTTCAAATTAAAAATGTAAGACCACTCCTGATGGAATTGTTTGGTCTGAATAATCCTTAAAACCCATTAAAATGGAAGAACCAGAACTGATAGTTGACTTAGATTCCATTCATTTCCTGGAGCAAGAAAACAACTTCATTGGTATAAAAACCAAATTATTTTATATTACCTATCGATTATATAACGGTGGATCATCCAACCATTTTAGTACAAAATATAGATCAGAAATCATGTTCCAGTTTGGCACAAACCACAATGAAATACTTGTAAAATTTCATTACAAATATCTTTGGTAGCCAAGTGTTAGAGAATATGCAATTCCGTATGGTTAATATATCACACTATTTTCTGTTTTAAATGTGGCAGCTGAGCTCCTTTGAAATATAGACGAAAGGCGCAATCTGATCATCACCATAATTGAAAAACCAAGCACAAGGCAATTTCACGACTATCTATACAGAAAACCATTATTGTTGCTTTCAGATTAGCTGGTATTCCATTTGCAAGATCAAAGCAAACTAACCCCTTTTGAAATGAAAAAAACTGAACAATTTTAACCCATGTTTGAACAAAAATACTATTTTACATTATTACATTAAAGACATACATTTCAAAATTTGTACATTAATAATTGGAACTGCTTTGAATAATGCTGCTAATGGAGAGTGCTGGATAACACATTTGAGCTCAAGTTCAAATCCAGACCTAATTACATGGATATATGGCACAAAAATAGTCCATTTGGCCCTGCAAATCCATGCCAGTATTATGCTCCACTTTAGCCCCTCCCATCTTTTGTAATCTAAATCAACCATCAAATCTATTAATTCTCATTTCCCCGGAATGCTTGTTTGGCTTCCTCTTAAATTAATACATACTGTTCTCTGTGATGGTGGGTGAAGAAGTTGCATCTGAATTGGATTTCTTGGTGATTCTCTTATACTGATGCTCCCAGATATCTAGACTGCCTCCGCGTATACTTAAGAACATTGAGACTATATTTGCAGTGGTTTCTGATCTAAAAACTACTCAGTGCTCCCACACTTCAAATGATTTATTCCCAAACATCAGTAAGACCCAGGAACTTGAAAAGGTGTTCCACTGTTCTCCTGCTGGAGACTACGATGCAAATTCCAGTTGCTATGTCTGACTATTGGTCATCACAAAAGGAAAAAATGTCTCATAGAGTTAATCCCAATTGACCCTGATTTTCCCAGAAGAACTGACTAATAAAAACACAAATTTTCCCTGGGTGACTGCTTCACAGATGTTCTGCCCGCAAAAAAGACCCTGAGCTTCCTGTTGCCTGCCACTTTAACACACCACCTTCTTCTTTGGCCAACATCTCTGTCTTAGGCTTGCTGCAGTACTCCAGCGAAGCTCAGTGCAAACTGGAAGAACGACAAATCACTTTCTGCTTGGGGACCCTGCAGCCCTCCAGACTCAATATCGAGTTCAATAATTTTAGGACCTGAACTCGCCCATGTCCTAGCCCCCTACCCCAAACACCAGGCCTTGTTATCACATAGTCAGCCATTATATACCACCTATTGTTAGCCACTAACTGTCTTCGCTAACCGCTATTCACTGACCTAGCCAGATTGTTATCTAATCCTTTGTCTATCCAGCTGTTCTTCTCTCTTTTTAGGCTCTATCCCCACCTATCATTTACTCCTTATCCCCTCTGCATACCCTATCTTCTGCATATAAAGTGACATTTTCTTAGCTATCATCAGTTCTGAGGGAGGGTCACTGGACCTGAAACGTTAACTCTGATTTCGCTTTGCAGATGCTGCCACAACTGCTGAGCCTTTCCAGCAACTTCTGTTTTTGATTCTGATTAAAGCATCTGCAGTTCTTAATTTTTCCTATAGCTATACTTGTCAGAGAAAGACATTATAGCCAGAAATATCAGTTGGGACAGTGAGGTTCTACAGCATGCTGTGATTAATGAGTAAGAGGTATTTGATGTTTTAGCGGGCATACAAATGCATAAATGCCCAGATTCTGATGAGATGTATCCTAGTCTGCTAATGGGAGGCAAGGGAGGAGATTGCTGGGGCTCTGCCATCGATGTTTAATACTTTTCTGGCCACAGGCGAAGAGCCAGAAGACTGGAGGACAGCTAATGTTGTTTCTTAGTTTAAGAAGAGTAGCAAGATAGGCCTGGCTTTACAGATCAGGTGGTCTGACATCAATGGTAGGGACACTATTGGCAAGAATTCTGAAGGATAGGATTAATCAATACTTGGAGAGGCAGGGATTGATCGGAGATAGTCAACACAGATTTGTTGGAGAGATATCCTGTTTCACTAATTTAACTGAGTTCTTTGAAAGTGTGAATAAATATATTGTTAAGGGTAGTGCAGTTGCTATGCTTTACATAAACCTCTGTAAGACTTTTGACAAAGTCCTACATAGAAGGCTGGTCCAAAAGATATGGGCCTTTGGGATCCAAAACAAGGTGGCAAACTGAATCCAAAATTGGCTTGCAAGTAGGAGGTAAAGAGTGATGGTGGAGGGATAGTTTTATAATTGGAAACATGTGACCAGCAGTGTACTTCAGGGATCAATACTGGGACCCTTGCTGTTTGCTATGTACGTTAACTTGGATGTGTATGTAGCAAATATAATTCGTAAGTTTGTACATGACATGAAAATTGGTGGTGGTGTTGATAGTGAGAAGGATGGTCTCAGGTTATAGTCTGATATTGATAAGCAGGTAAATTGGGCAGAGCAATGGCTGTTGAAATTTAATCCTGATAAGTGTGAGGTGATGCATTTTGAGAGGTCTGATAAAGGAAAGATATACACAATGAATGTTAGGTCCCTAGGAAGTGCAAAGAAACAGAAGGGCCTTGGTATACAAGTCCATAGATCCCTGAACGTGTCAGCACAGGTAGACAGGGTGGTGAAGAAGGCATGTGATGTTTTCCTTCATTGGCCAAGGCGTAGAATATAGGAGCAAGGAAGTCTTGCTATAACTTTATAAAATATCGGTTTGGCCACAGATGGAATGATGTATGCAGTTCTGGTCGCAATACATCGGAAGGACGTGATCACACTGAAGAGAGTGTAGAGGAGATTCACCAGGATGTTGCCTGGGATGAAATGTCTTAGTTATGAGGAGAGACTAGATAGGCTGGCTTTGTTTCCTTGGAGCAGAGGAAGCTGAGGGGGAGCAGATTGAAGTACCAAAATTATGACAGGCATAGAGAGACATAGATTGTGATAATCTCTTCCCCATTGCAGAAATGTCTAAGACCAGAGAGCATAGGTTTAAGATGAGGAGCAAGTAATTTAGAGAAAGTCTGACAAAACTCTTTTTCACCTAGAGGGTGGTAGATATATGGAACGTGCGGCTTGAGAGGGTAGTGGAGGCAGATACATTTAAGAAGCATCTGGATGAGCACTTAAAATGCTGGGGCATAGTGGGCTATGGACCAAGTATAGGTAAATGTGATCAGTATGGTTCGGTGTTTGTTGGTCGACATAGCCATGGTGGGTTTCTATGCTGTATGACTCTATTACTCTCAATGATTCTAAGTTTCCTTTCAAGTACTTTCAGTGCTATGTGTATATCCCCCTTCACGTTCTGATGTCCCTGGTTGCAATTTAAACATTACTGTAACCTGAGCAACACAATGGGAGGTTCACTAGCTGTCTCTAATATCGCATTGCAATTGTTTCAGTTTTAATACATGTAATTGGCACTTCTTAAATATATGGCTGTTCATCGAAAGAAACTTTTTTGTTAGTCATTTCCAGCACCCATGACAAGTACTTGTCAAACATTATGAATAATTCTATAAAATGAATGAGAAATCTGTTGCATAATGTGCACTCATTGTCATCCGATTTACCCAAAAAGTGTTGTACTGATGTTTTGAAAAAAAAACTTCCAAGGAGCAGCCTGTAGAAAAAGCAAAGCCTGAATCATTGGAAGAAAAGTAAGATAAATTGCTGAAATATTTTGTCACAAAAGACAAAATAAAAGTAACAGAAGATTGGTGGAGTGGAAGTCATGTGCGTCTGCTACAGAATGAATCAGCAATGCATTTAACCCAGCTGTGTGTGGATTGAGCCTGGTCAAAAATAGTCATTGTGACAGATAAAAAATGTAACATCATCAGTATCAATTGAAATAAAGCAAGATGTCAAGATAAATCATTTGCACCATCAACTGATGTTTCCACAAAGACAAGTGAAAATATTTATCCGTTAGCTGTAAGGTGCTTCAGCAAGGACTCACCAACAAAATCTTTAGGGCCAGTGTTTTGATACCAAGGTCAATAGCTTGAGTCAGAAAATTTCCTGGCTTGCCAGACCATCCTCAGTAAAAGTAGACTGAATCATGTGATTTCTGCTCTGGGGTGAGGCTACGTAGCAGGACGGAGTCAGGCTTGTCAATTCTGCAAACAGAGTGAAGACAGCTGTAGAGGAAGATGTGCCGATGTTGCTTCATTCGGATTAGGGTTTATTGGGAGTTGGACCCAAAAGTTGTTAGGTCCTCTAGCAGTCATACTCAATTAATTTCTGCTTAATCCTAACTCCTGGAGCCCAGAAACCCATGCAACCTCCATAGTCATTGACCCAGCACCCCATCATAGGCAGACCTCAGGAGCCACACGAAATGTGAAAAATGAACCTCCAATAATCTAATGCAGCTGTATGTACCCCCTATTGTGAAAAAAAATCATCCATTATTAAAATTTATGTAAGATTTTGAAACATTCTGAAGTAGTTCATCGTTTTTATGAAAAAGAAACAAAATCTTCTCTTCAGATGCCACCACAGCAATAGCTAATCCTTTAATTAATCCTTTCAATTAAACTGTGAACTCAGACCCCACTGTGAGGCAACTGTAGCTTTTGTAACTTAGCCAAGCAATCATAATGACATAATAGAAGACATTGGTAAAATAGAGACATAGAGTCGTACAGTATGGAAGCAGACTCTTGGTCCAACTAGTCAATGCTGACCATGTTCCCAAACTAAACTACTCCCACCTGTCAGCATTTGGCTCATATCACTCCAAACCTTTTCTATTCATGTACTTATCCAAATGTCTTTTAAATGTTGTAACTGTACCCACATCCACCACTTCCTCTGGCATTTCATTCCACACACTAACCACTTTCATTATAAAAAAAGCTTCGCCTCATCCTCTTTTTAATTCTTTCTCCTCTCACCTTAAAAGTATGCCCCTACTTTTAAACTTCCCCAGCTAAGGGAAAAGACCTTAGCTATTTACCTTATCTATGCGCCTCATGATTTGATAAATTTCCAAAATGTTAGCCCTCAACCTCTAACACTCCAGCGAAAAATGTCCCAGCCCATCCAGCCTATGTTTATGACTCAAATCCTCCACTCCCAGCAACATCGTGGTAAATCTTTCTTGAACTGCACACAGTACTTTAGAACAGGCCTCACCAACGTCCTGTATAACCTTAGCATGACGCCCCAATTTCTATATTCAGAGGTTGGAGCAATGAAAGCAAGCAAGCTAAGTGCCTTCTTAACCACCCTGTCTACCTGTGAATGTCAACAAAGAACTTTATTAAATCATTATAACCAAATGCTATTTTTTAAGCCTAAAGCAGATGATCTGTTAATCAAAGCAATCCAATGGTGTAAGTAAGTAAAGTTCTGTAAGTAAGTTAATTTATACTTTTAAAATATGGCTGTGCAGCTCAGCCAAGCAGAATGCCTGTTGTGTGGAATGTGGGGAGTGGTGGACATCTCTCATAACCTAGAAGAGCTTGTATCTAGAAGTGCTCAAGCTGGACATAATTGAGCTCCAAAGCTTGAGTAGTGGCTAGAGCTGCTGAGATGCATCTTGTGATGCAGTGAACTATGTGACTACTGCTTTCAGAGAGGTGGTCACACCACTACCTAGGGGCAAGCAGATAATGAATGGGCAACCACCATGGAGTTCAAGAGAAAGAAGCAGGTAGTGCAGAAGTCCTCCCAGGTTCCACTCACTAATTGGTTTTCCATTCTGGGTATGATTGACGGTGATGGATTCTTGAAGGAGTGCAGCAAGAGGCAAGCCCATGTCGCAACAAGTACCACAACTATACAGGAAATGAAGAAGAAGATGGGTAGGACAGTACTGAAAAGGGATTCCTTAGCAGTGGGGCAGGTAGGTGTTCCTGTGGCTGTCAATGTGACTCCAGGATGATTTATTGCTTCCTTTATGACAGGGCCAGGATATCATAGGTAGTAGTCTCCAGATTACCTCTAGTGCCACAGGCAAATGAGTACAAAAATAGAATAAAGCAACTGAAAGCGGGACTATAAAAATGGTGCGGCGGTAGGGTGGCTTTAGATTCTTGGGACAATGGCGTTGGGGCAGGGAAACATGGCACCTGTATAACTTGGGACAGGTAGGAGCTGAACAGAACCAGGACTCAGTTCCTTCTGGACCACTTTCCCAGTGCTGTTGGGGAAGGTTTAAACCAATTTAGCAGGGATAAGGGAACCAGGGAGGATTATTAGAAAGTATTAACTGGGTGCATGAAATGCACTGGGAGAGGCAGGTAGCATGAGAGAATGGTAAGCGAATGGATCGAGTTGGAGTAAGGAGAAAGGTAATAAAGTCTAATTCAGGGTTACACTGCATGTATCTGAATACATGAATAGAGTTAATAACCTGAGGAGACAGAGGCACAGATCACCTTGAAAATTATGATGTTGTGGCGATAACTGTTTTGAGGAAGGTTAGATCTGGATGTTAAATATTTCTGGTTACAAGCTGTTCAGAAAAGATAGGAAAAGGGAGAAAGAAGAGGAGCCCCAGCATTTTTAGTTGAATAGAAACTTGCAGTTCTTGAGAAAGAGGATATTTCAGTGTTCAAGGACAGAATCAGTTTGGCAAGAGCCAATGAATTAATATGGTGCAACTACTTGCTTGGTGTAATACAATGAGCAGCTAGTGGTAAGGATACAGAAGATTAAATCTGCGAGGCAGTTACAGTGGGTATAATGGGGGACTTTAATTATCCATATACCAGTTAGGACAGTGGCAGTGTAAGTAGGAGCAAGGAGTAACCATTCTTGATAAAAATTGATGAAAAGGATGTATTGCATTATTGATAAGGGACTTAGACAAGATAAGGTGCATCCAAGGATATTACATGAAGTGAGAGTGGAAGTTGCAGAGGCACTATCAATTATTTGTGAATCCTACTTAGAGACAAAAAAAACCTGCAGATGCCGGAATCCAAGGTAGACAAACAGGAGGTTGTAAGAACACAATAAGCCAGGCAGCATCCGGAAGCAAGGAGCAGTCAACGTTTCAGGTATCACCCTTCTTCAGGACTGTAAAGATTATCTTAGCAATTACAGACCAGTCACATCACAGTGATAGGGAAACTTCCAGAATCATTTATTTGAGATAGAATTAACTGTGGCATGGAAACATATGGATTGATTAGGAAGAGTCAACCTGGATTAGTTCAGGGAAATTCATGTTTAACTGATTTAGCTGATTTTTTTTGAAGAGATAATAGATAAGATTGAGGGAAAAGCTGTTGTTGTGGTATGCACGGACTTCCAAAAGTTATCAGATACAATGCCTCACCACAGACTTGTAAGGAAATTTATACGTCATGGAATAAAAGGGATGGTAGAATGTGGATACTGCATTGTAACACTTCTGCAATGTAGCATGTCTGTGCTGTAGCATGAAAAGTTAGCATGAAGGTACAGTAGGTAATTAAGAAGGCAAACTAAATCTTGGTCTTTTGTTGTTTGGGGGTTGGATTTTAAATACAGGGACATCTTGTTACAACTGTACAAGGTATTAGTAACGTCAAAACTGGTGTACAGTGTACAGTTTTGCTTCCCCTTTTAAGGAAGTATATGCTAATAATGAAGATAGTTCAAAGGAGTTTCACTAGGCTGATTCCTGGAATGAAAGGTTGTCTTATCAAGAACAGCTAAACAGGTTATACCTTTATCAATAAGAGTTTAGTGGAATGAGGGGTGAACTTATTGAAACATTCAAGTTTGAGGGGACTTGACAGAGCAGATAGTGAGAAGATGTGTCCACTAGTAAAGGAATCTTGAACTGCTGCCTCCTATAAATGGTCAATGGGACCTGTTATTTGATATTGTCCGCCAGTCATTGGGAGGTATGGCCTACCTACACGGCATCACATTTGCACTGAAATGCATATATCACTTTACTCATTGTAGGATACTTTACTCCCTTTTTTGGACATCATTTATCAAATAATCCAGAGTGTGCAAAGAATTATATTGGAAACCAACTTAAGGTTATCAGTCAGGCTTGTTTTACAATGCATAGGACTTTGCTTTATGCAAGCAAAAAGAACTTGTACATATATGACATCATTTTCATGGACAAAAGTAGGGGTCATGCAGACTGACGATCTCTGTTGCATTCCCATGGCTATACCCTGACCAATCAGAATTTACCTGCCTGGTCTGAGAACTATGATTGACAGTTAACTGCTCCTGCTTTAACTCCATGTGATCAACCACAGAATCAAAAAATTGTTACGGCACTGAAACCCATCATGTCTGCACCAGCTCTCTGAATGAGCATAATGACTTTGAGCCATTCTCCTGTCTTTTGCCTGCAACCCTGTGCATTGCTTATATTTAAATAATCATATAATGCCCTCCTGAACGCCTCAATGAACCTACCTCTGCCACACATTCAGACATTGCGTTCCATCACTGAGTACTCACTGTATGAAAAAGAAACTCTCAATCACATCTTATTTGCTTCTTTTGAAAAACACTCAAAACAATGCCCTCTCCTCCTCAGTCCACTTGAATGGGAACAATTTCACGCTATCCACTCTGTCAAGACTCCTCAGGATTTTGAAAACGTCTATCATATCTTCTCTTAGCCTTCTCTTCTGCAAGTAAAACAGTCCCAACTTCTGTAATCTTTCCTCATAAATGAAATGATTCATCTCTGGAACCATTCTTGTGAACTTCTTTTGGTGTTGTCTGCAATTATGATTCATTAAATCATCAACAACAGCTGCCATCCAAATAAATTGTTTCAGAGATAGTAGGAGCTGCAGATGCTGGAGAATCTGAGATAACAAGGTGTAGAGCTGGATGAACACAGCAGGCCAAGCAGCCTGCTCCTCTGATGCTGCTTGGCCTGCTGTGTTCATCCTGCTCTACACCTTGTTATCTCTGCCTTCCAAATAAAATTGTGACGGATTTTATTCTTTGAAATTGTTGAATTTAGCATTGACTCTGGAAGGCTACTGAAAAAGGGAGGTGCTGTTTCTCAAGCTTATGTTGATCTTTATTAGAACAGTGTAAGAGGCCAAGGAGTGTGGGGTCAAATTTGGAGTGGATGGACAGTTAAAATGACAGGTGATCAGAAAATTGAGGTCATATTAATGGACTGAACTGAGGTGATTGACAAAGCTCAATCAGTGTTAAGTCTTTCTAAGCTGGAAGGGACAAATCATGAGCAATGAATGAATTAAACTAATTCAAAATAAATCACTGTTTCACTGGAAGTAATACTTCTTGTCCTGTACGATCGAAGAGAGGAGTTAAAAGGGCAGTTGCATGAGAAGCTGCTATGGAAAGGGGAAGAGGAGATAGAAGAGGCTGATCTAGGAGTTGGCTAAAGATGAAATCATGTTCAAGTAATTCTACTGTACAATTTAGTGCAATCAATAATACAGAATTAAACTGTCAGATGTTACTCAAGAGTTAATAGATATGACAGTCCTAATTTTGCCAATGTTCTTGAAAATGGCTGTATAAGATTGTCCATTTGCACCAAGAAGCAGGTACACCTGTTCAGAATTATATTTAGATTAAAATATTAATTCACTACTTTGTCTCATGTTATTTTGGAACATGATAAGATTTCTTTAGCATTACCTGAAGAACCAACAAGGCAATTAGGTGAGTGGTAAATGATATTGCTATACCATAATAATGTCTTCATGCCATAGCGCTTACTAATGCTAATTTATTGTTCAGAAGTAAGAAAATCGAATGCATTCAGTTTTAAAATTACTGTCTGAAGCCACAGTTGTTTCGTTAGACAAAATTTCTGACTAAATTCATGTTCTACAGTCGTTCATCTGTCACAGGAAAAGCAAGGCTTTCAGTATGTGATAATTTAATTATTTGAGAAAAGAGAAATGCTTTCAGAGATAATGTAAGTTTCCATTTTATATGCCATGGATTGTTCAACTGTGATGTTCTGTAAGGGACATGTTTGACTGATTTGTAACTCTGCTTCCACTCACCACAGTCTATCCTAAATGGAGCATTGTGCTGCAAATGGCTGGAGTGAAGCAAAACCAGAGAGCTTTAGAAAATAGAACATAGAACAGTACAGCACAGTATAGCCCCTTCGGCCCACAGTGTTGTGCCAAACTTTTACCCTAATCCTAAGGTCTATCTAACCTCCACCCCTACCTTATACTATCATCCATATGCCTATCTAATAGCCGCTAAAATGCCCCTAATGAGGCCGACTCCACTACCCTCTCTGGCAACACATTCCACGCCCCTACCACTCTCTGAGTAAAGAACCTACCTCTGACGTCTCCCGGATATCTACTTCCTTTCACTTTAAAGCTATGTCCCCTCGTAAAAGCTACCTCCACTCTAGGAAAAAGTCTCTGGCTGTCTACTCTATCTTATATCTCTGATCATTTTATACACCTCAATCAAGTCATCTCTCATCCTTCGTCATTCTAAAGAGAAAAGCCCAAGCTCTCTCAACCTTTCCTCATAAGAGCTTCCTTCCATTCCAGGCAACATCCTGGTAAATCTCCTCTGCAACTTTTCTAACGCTTCCACATCTTTCCTGTAATGAGGTGACCAGAAGTGGACACAATACTCCAGATGTGGCTGAACCAGGCTTTTGTATACCTGGAGCATAACTTCACGGCTCTTGAACTCAATCCCTCTATTAATGAAAGCTAACACGCCATACGCCTTCTTAACAACTCTATGCACCTGGGTGGCAGCTCTCAGGGAACTGTGAACATGAACCCCAAGATCCCTCTGCTCCTCCACACTGCGAAGAATCTTTCCGTTAACCCTGTATTCTGCTTTCAAGTTTGTCCTTCCAAAATGAATCACCTCACACTTTTCAGGGTTAAACTCCATCTGCCACTTCTCAGCCCAGCTCTGCATTATATCAATGTCCCTTTGTAACCTCGAACAGCCCTCCGCACTGTCCACAACGCGACCCACCTTCATATCGTCCGCGAACTTGCTAAACCACCCTTCCACTCCTTCATCCAAATCATTTACAAAAATCACAAATAGAAGAGGACCCAGAAGGATCCTTGTGGTACACCACTCGTAACTGAGCACCATGTTGAATATTTTCCATCCACTACCACCCTTTATCTTCTGAGGGTCAGCCAATTCTGAATCCAATCTTCCACATTTCCCCCATCCCATGCCTCCTTACCTTCTGCATGAGCCTACCATGGAGAACCTTATCAAACGCCTTACTTAAATCCATGTATACCACATCCACTGCTCCACCTTCATCCAAATGTTTGGTCACCTCTTCGAAGAATTCAATAACGTTTGTGAGGCATGACCTACCGCTCACAAATCCATGCTGACTATCACAAATCAAACTGTGCCTTTCTAAGTGATCATAAATCCTGTCTCTCAGAGCCCTTTCCAATAATTTGTCCACCACTGACGTAAGACGAACTGGCCTGTAATTTCCGGGGTTATCCCTGTTCCCTTTTTTGAACAAGGGAATGACGTTTGCCTCTTTTCAATCTTCCGGCACTATACCCATGGACAGTGAGGACGAAAAGATCATCGCCAATGGCCCTGCGATCTCGTCCCTCGCTTCCCATAGAATCATTGGATAAATCCCATCAGGCCCGGGGGCCTTATCTATCTTCAGCTTCCTCAGAATTCCTAGCACATCTTCTTTACTAACATCAACCTCCTCTAGCCTACCTGCCTGTTTCATAACGTCCTCCTCTACACCGAGGTCCCTCTCAGTTGTGGATACTGAAGAAAAGTATTCATTAAGGACCTCTCCTATCTCTTTAGGCTCTGTGCACAAATTCCCTTTACAATCCTTGATCGGCCCTACCCTTTCTCTGGTCATTCTCTTGTTCTGCGTATATGTGTAAAACACCTTGGAGTTTTCCTTGATCCTGTCCACCAAGGTTTTCACATGCCTCCTTATAGCTCTCCTAAGCCCTTTCGTCAGCTCCTTCCTGGCTAACTTGTATCCCTCTACAGCCTTTTCCGTTCCTCTTTTCCTAAACCTTACATAAGCCTCCTTCTTCCTTTTAACCAGTCGTTCGACCTCTCTTGCGAACCATGGCTCCCTCACTCGACCGCATCTTCTCTGCCTGCGAGGGACAAACATATCGAGCACATGCAGTATGCATTCCTTAAACAATCTCCACACTTCTGTGGTGCTCTTCCCTGACAGCATCTGTTCCCAATTTATGTTACCCAGTTCTTGCCTAACAGAATTGTAATTACCCTTCCCCCAATTGTAAACTTTACCCTGCCGTATGTACCTATCCTTATCCATGACTATCGTGAAAGAAACAGAGTTATGATCGCTACCGCCAAAATGCTCTCCTACCGACTGGTCTAACACTTGGCCCGGTTCATTGCCAAGCACCAAATCCAAAGTGGCTACTCCTCATGTTGATCTATCTACATACTGTGTCTGGAATCCTTCCTGAATGCGCTGAACAAAATCTGCTCCATCTAAACTATTACAACTAAAATGTTTCCAATCAATATTTGGAAAGTTGAAGTCACCCATGACTACAACACTGTGACTTCTGCTCCTTTCCAGTATCTGCCTCCCAATCCACTCCTCTACTTCCTTGCAACTATTAAGGGGTCTGTAAAAACCCCCAACAAAGTGACTGCTCCTTTCTTGTTCCTGACCCCAACCCAAACTGACTCAGTAGACATATCATTCTCGACCTGCCTTTCAGTAGCTGCTATACTGGCCCTGACTAGCAATGCCACTCCCCCACCTCTTTTACCATCCTCCCTATTTCTTTTAAAGCATCTAAATCCTGGAACTTCCAACAACCATTCCTGTCCCTGAGTTACCCAAGTTTCTGTAATGGCCACAACATCGTAGTTCCAAGTACTGACCTATGCTCTAAGTTCATCCGCTTTATTTCTGATACTTCTAGCATTGAAGTGTCCACCCCTCAAACCATCTCAGTGTCCGCAATTATGTTCCATTGATCGCATTTCTTTATAAACAACCTCACTCCCTGTTGTGTCAGTTGGAAGGCCGAATACCTCATCCTCTGAATTATAAATCCAGTTCCAGTTAAACCATCCCATACAGCTCCAGCAAACTTCCCTCCCAGGATATTTGTGCCCTTCCGGTTCAGGTGCAACCCTTACTGTACAGGTCCCACCTTCCCCAGAATGTGCTCCAATTATCCACATAATGGAAGCCCTCCCTCCTACACCAGCCCTGTAGCCACGTGTTTAGCTGCACTCTCTCCCTATTTCTTATCTCATTATCACATGGCACTGGTAGTAATCCAGAGATAACTACCCTGTTTGTCCTGGACTTCAGCTTCCAACCTAACTCCCTGTACTCGTTTTTCACATTCTCTGTCCTTTTTCTACC
This sequence comes from Ginglymostoma cirratum, assembly GCA_024137785.1. Lineage (NCBI taxonomy): Eukaryota > Metazoa > Chordata > Chondrichthyes > Orectolobiformes > Ginglymostomatidae > Ginglymostoma > Ginglymostoma cirratum. The sequence goes on from JAHRHZ010000065.1 coordinate 26,294,419, forward strand.
AATGTCATCGGTTTATCAGGGTTATTGAGCTTTATCAGGGTTCAGCTCATTAGCATGTTTTAACCAATGACTGGGTGTGAAGTTGCCTTTGGGAATGATAGGTGTTCTAGATCAGTAGAGTAAATTCAGTCACAGTTGCATGTAGCAGCACTACTTTTCTCTGCCAGTTTTTGAGACAAGGCATGTTACCAAAGATGACACAAATAAGAGTCCGTACTCTTCTCTCCTGAGTTAGTACAATTACCTACCTAACTTACTGAAAGCAGTTGATAAATCGTAAATCTAAAGGAGTTGACCAGAATTTCTAAAGCCCACTGGAAGTGCTAATTGTATGCATCACCCAAGTGGAAATGCAGGAAAATGAAGCAGGATGCATTCTGATGTCATCCCAACTTCCCAAATAGGTTTTTATATTTCCCAGGAACTGTGCAGCAGCGATACAAAAGGAGATGTAGCTTAACATGTTCCCATTACAATTATTTCAGCCTGGAGCTCTAGAACCAGGTGCCCCTCAGACACTAAGCAGAGAAAAAAATGGCCTAGTGGGTGGAAACTTGACATTTTGCTGACTAAGTGCGTGTTGCATTGGATTTATGGAGTGAAACTTGCCACAAGACAGGGTATGTTTTCTTGCCTTATCTTACCAAAGTGCTGCTTTCATTCCTGTTGCTAAGTCAATAGTATCACATTGTATCTCCATCCTGTCTTACATCCTGTCTTACATCCTGTCTTACCATGCGCAGTTCCCACAAGAACTGACCACTCAGCAGACACCTGCCATAAGAACATATCCCTTGCAGCTGCATCATAAAGAACCAGCAATGCACCTGGAAGAACACTAGCATCTGCTATTTGCCCTGCTTGGGTCTAGTGACTGAATAGAGTTTGCTGACAAGGTCAATGACCTTCTCCGTAATACCGGGTGAGAGACATACTCTGTTCTCTGCTACCTCACATTTATTCAATTCCTGCTATTGCTCTGCTCTGACACACACTCTGTTGCATGCATCATCTTTCCTCACTTGCACCCCTAACCCTCACCCTCCCACACTACCACCTTGCTGTTTCCACACTCCCTCAGACCACCTCAACACCTTTCCCCTGTATGCACCAGCCCTAATAGCCTTGGAATCCTTTTGTGTCAAACCCATTCACCCCTTTAAATTGTTACAGGAGATCATTGGTAGCCACAAGTGAGGTGCCAGGAAACTGGCTAACATTGTGCTACTAATTAAGAAAGGTGGTAAGGAAAAGCTTGGGAACTATAGGCTAGCGAGCTTGACATTGGTGGTGGACAAGCTGTTGGAGGGAATCCTGAGGGACAGGATTTACACGAATTTGGAAAGGCAAGGGCTGATTAGAGATAGTCAACATGGCTTTGTGTGTGGGAAATTGAGTTTCACTGACTTGATTGAGATTTTTTGAAGTAACGAGAAGGAATGATGAGGGCAGAGCGATAGATGTGATCTGTATGGACTTCAGTAAGGCGTTCAACATGGCTCCTCATGGTAGACTGGTTAGCAAGGTTAGATCACGTGGAATACAGAGAGTACTAACTATTTGGATACAGAACTGGCTCAAAGGTAGAAGACAGAGGGTGGTGGTAGAGGGTTGCTTTTCAGACTGGAGGCATTTCATGGTAAGATCCTGGGGAGTGTTGCTGAACAAAGGGATCTTGGAGTGCAGGGTCATAGTTCCTTGAAAGTGGAGTCGCAGGTAGATAGAATAGTGAAGAAGGTGTTTGGTATACTTGCCTTTATTGGCCAGTGCATTGAGTATAGGCATTGGGTGGTCATGTTACAACTGTATAGGACATTGGTTCAGCCACTTTTGGAGTATTGCATGCAATTCTTGTCTCCCTCCTATAGCAAGGAAATTGTGAAACTAGAAAAAATTTATGAGTATGTTGCCAGGGTTGAAGGGTTTGGGCAAGAGGCAGAGGCTGAATGGGCTGGGGCTATTTTCCCTGGAGTGTCAGACGCTGAGGGGTGTCCTTATAGAGGCTTATAAAATCATGTGGAGAATGGATAAGGTAAAGAGACAAGATCTTTTCCCTAGGGTGGGGGAGTCAAAAACTAGAGAGCATAGGTTTAAGGTGAGAGGGGAAAGATATAAAAGGGGCCTAAGGGGCAACCTTTTCATGTAGAGGGTGGTGCAAGTATAGAATGAGCTGTCAGAGGCAATGGTGGAGGCTGGTATGATCACAACAGTTAAAAGGCACCTGGATGGGTGTATGAATAAGAAGTGTTTAGAGGGATATGGGCCAAATGCTGACAAATGGGACTAAATTTTTATGGGATATCTGGTCAGCATGGACAGGTTGGATCAAAATGTCTGCTTCCATGCTGTATATGTCTACGACATCTCACAACAGGGTGGAGTGAAGATGAACTGATTTGAGGGGTTGGGGGGGATTTCTGGATGTCAGAGTCCTTGCCTTCCACCCCAGCTGGGGAGGACTGGGACATGTCCTATAGGAATGTAGAGGCACCAGGTAAATACCAGGTGTAGCTTGTAGTAGCACTGAAACACTAACATTGACCAGGCGGTCACTGTGCTGGATTGGGTACTGCCTCTAGCCATTGGCTGCAATTCCTTCTGCCTTTTGTGCAGTACAGCTGCAGTCTGTGTGTGATTCAGGATGTGGAGGAACCATTTGTAAGACTGTCCACTGGACTCCCCCCACCAAAATAGCCAGTGAGTTGATAGGCAAGGGAATGTGTAATAGAAGGCAGCTGAGGACCTTAGACACACAATTATGCAGATGGATGAGAGAGAACTGCCCCAGGCCATTTGTACCAGGAAGATTACTGGTGACCAGGTATCTCCACAGCCTACAGCAGGTAAAGGCCCCGCGGTCCCAGTGATGAGGGATATTGTGGATATGTTCAGAGATGTGCAAGATTGACGGGCATGCCTTTGGGATACTGCAGCTCTCCTCTGATAAGCCGGAGTGATGCAGCCAGTCCAGTGACAGTCTGTCCCCATCAAGAAGTTGGTGGCTGCAATGGAGAGAAAGGTGCAACATCCTTAGGGGATGCTGGAGTGTTGTACAAACCTGCACTCCATTGCCTCAGGCATTGTCCTCAGGACCAAAGCCAGGGCCAGAGAGGGTTGTGGACCTTAGCCATGATTCAAGTGCCCTGTCCTCACATGGAGATAGGGTGGTGCCAGGAGGTACACATCCTGAGGAGGAATCACCACCCAGGTACCTTGACAATGTGCACTCAGGGGCTGCAGAGCTGACCGGGCTCTTCACCTCCACCCTGTGTGACCTTGCTGATACATGGACATTCAGTTTGGGAGGAATCACGGAAGCATTCCCAGGGTTGCCTCAGCAAATCTTCAGGACCAACAGACTCCACTATATCTACACAATAGGAGAGAGAGGTTTAGTGAGGGGCCCACAACTGACTTTTACTTAAATAGCTTGAGTTTGTGATCAAGTTTGTTTTTCACCATTCATGGGTTTGTCTGTGTTTCTGTGTTGGACATAAATACTTTTAAGCGCCCTGTGACATTGCTTGTAAGTCCCTAAGGATACTCAATGGTGGAGGTGTATGAGTCCCAATGACATCACATGGGAGCAGAGTTAGCAATGCACGTATATCGTATTGACTTACGCTGACACCTTAACTCCCGCATTTTTATATTCCCTATTGTTGGCCTGGCTGAGTGTGTGGGACTGTCCATCTCAGGCAATTCCCCAGCAGTGATGGTGTCAGGAATGTCCTACCCACAGTGAGGGTCAATGCCTAATGATGGCCAGGGAGTACACAGCCTGATGTCTATGCCACAAAATCTCATGTGTGCAACACCAATATTCGTCCTCTGTTAACACCCAGTGACTGTAGATGAAGATAATGGTTCCACTACTCCTCAGCTCACTTACCCTTCATATTGTGCAGGGAGTCCATTGCCATCCTCCTGGATATTGTGCAATTTTTATCTGCTTCAAGATGGAAATGACAGTGAGTGGATCTCTGCCACTAGCTCTCAACCTCAGCACTAATGCTGCTGAGATACCCAACATCACCGTCTTCCCCTCTTGGTGCCCATTCTGACAACCCAACAGGCTTCCCACTTTCCCAGGTCATCATCAAAGATTAGTAAATGTATCTATACCTGCCTCACTCTCCCTCCACAACACAATCCCCCATACCTTCCTTCCCCCTTAACTTCTGTGAACAATGTTGATAGGACATTCGTTGTCCACCTCTTCAGGCAACTTGACTGGTGAACCCTGGCTGAACTCATGCAGACTGATGGCCACACAAGCCCCGACTGTGGTAGATCTTAGATTTCCTCACCTAACCCTAGCCTCTACAGAGATGAAGAACTGACTGTGATCTCCTCCTTGAAGCACAGAGGCACAGTCCCGCTTTGCTAAGCCACCCTGACCACCCACTTCTCTGTATGTTTGCAAATTAGACCTATTAACAGCAGATATTAACTTTGTGGCTTAATTTGGATAGCTAGGGTAGCCCTTTGGAAAGATCAGGTATTCCTTTGTATCTAGTATCGGGACTTTTTAAATGGAGATCATGTGTCCTCAAATGTTAAAAATGGGCATAAATATGTATAAAAAGTGGATGAATCAATTACTGTTGAGTTAATTGGAAATGCCAAAATTAACACAAACCATTGTCAAGAGGACATATCAAAGGAAGTTGTGAAATGGATCTTTCAAAGAAAGCTGTCAAAGCATTTAAAATTCCTGCCCTTTAAATCTTTGAAAAACATGTCTGGAATGTTAAAAAAATGATTTTCTGTTAATTAACTCTGTGTTTTCTCATAATTTCCATGGCTTCCTTTACTGGATTAGTGTTGCATGATTGATGTATATCCATTGTTACAGTTGAGTGCCTGCCAGTCACAGTTTGATTGCCAGCTATAATTGTAAGAGACATTTTCATGAGGAAGTCTAATTCCATTGCTTGTTGTTATAAGGGATTGTGCATTGAAGTCTTTTTAATGATAAGGTTTCATTTGTTAGATGGAATGTAAATGTGGTAAATGGATTTTTGAATGAGCCATTTTTGGTATAGAGATATCTGCAATAGACACTTAGACCTTTGACTGAAATCATCTTTGCATGGGACCTGAAATTTGGCAAGAGTTGGCACCAAGCTGGCATAGGATCCACAAAGGGTCAAGAGGGTGTGTAGAAGTGCATAGCTTTGCATGGCGGATATAGGGTAGTGGGGATGGGTAGAGGGACATAGATTGCCACAAGAGCTAGAAAAGGACATGGGGTATATGTGGGGGTCATAGCTTGGCATGGGGAATGAAGTGCCATGGGGGTTTGGTGGGGGGAAGTGAGATAGCATGGGTTGGTGTGGATGGGGCATGGTGTGTGAGCGATGAGGACAGGAGGGAGGTTTCTTGTTTTATTCAATTTTAATTAAACTTTGGATGTAGTGCCAGATCCCCAAGGAAGACCTTCCTCCAGTCTGCCTCCATACCCAGCATCCCCCTCAGTTCTTCCAGGTTTGCCAGTCTTGACTTCGAATCCAGCCTGTTCACCTGAATTGAAAATCTGAAATATGCGCAGCCATTTTTAAGGAATGGGTTTGTGAAGCTGGAAATTCTCCTGTTTCAGTGCGTCTTATCCACGAGAGTCAATCTGGACATTTTGTACAATTTTTCTATGATATGCTCTTAGTTTCCTACCCCCTGTTATTTACCAAATTTTCTTTATGATGATTCCAATCACATTTTCTTTAACTCCAGAATCCTGCATCTTAATAACTTATTATATGCAAAGTTATCTCTCCCTTTATTCTTTTATACCTCTTTTCCTTTCACTTTCGGATTCCCATGCTATATGGGGGTCACCACAATGATGGTTGAAGTTGAACTTTTCGTATCAACCGCCGCTTTTAAAGTGTTGGCAAGTTATTTTACAGTCGCATGCCCTTCAAAACCCTTAATCCTCTCCATGTATCTGAATTGGTGACTGCTCCCAATTCGTGTAGACTTCCCTACATATTCCCTTTGCTGTTCTGATCATGCTTAGAGTACCTAACACCGCCTTGTGGAACTGTTTCGCTTATTTCAGGGTCTAGGGCTGAACTGTTGAGCAGCATCCCCCTGAGGAGCCACCTTTCAGAATTGTTATTTTAACTATCTTAAAATGTTCCACAGCAACATGGGCCTGATTACACTTGTGCTGTGTTACTGCGAGTGAAGTTATCAGCATCAGTATAGGCAATCTTCCACCTGCGTATTCTCTCAGATATTACATGTCAGTGCCATAGGTTACAGTGGAGTATAAAATTCAACAATTTACATTTATGTAGCACCTTTAATGCATTAAATGTCTCAAGATGCTTCACAGACTTATAATCAGGAAAGAATTGATGCTGAGCCAGAAAAAGCGCAATTCAAAAAGGTAGGTTTTAAGCTCTTAGAAGTAGAGTATTTGAGGGTGATGGGAAGGAATGTCAGATACTGAGACCTAGAGATTCAAGGCACAGCTACCAATGTGGGGTGAAGCAGGGGAATGTGCTAGACCAGGGCTGAGATGCATGAATCCATGGAATGATTTAAACATGTCAATAAAAATTTTTAAAAATTTGGGAGTTAACTGTCAATATTACAGGCCATGGCTAATGGTGAGCGGGGTGCAATGTAAGTTACTTGTGAGTTTTGGCTGAGCTGAAGTTTTCACAGTGTAACAATCAAGAAGACTTGGAATAATCAAGGCTGGAAGTAAAAGCAGCAAAAGGGAGAGTTTCTAAAACTGATCAACTGGAACAGTGCAGAAGGTGAAAGTAAACAGTCTGGAATGGAAAGGATATGAGGTTGAAAAATCAGTGTCAAATTGGACACTGAGGTTGTGAACAGTCTGGCTTTGTACAGAGCTTGTGCTGGGCACCAACAGTAATATCTTTGATTTTCTCAATGTTTAACCAGAGAAAATTGAGGCTCATCCAAGACTGGATGCGTGAAAAGCAGTCTGACAGCGCAGTGACAATGAAATAGCTGAGAATGATTGTGAAGATGGAGATTAGGGCAATTAGACAGTCTTTCAAATTGATCAGTATACAACTTACAACCATGTGATTACCACTGAAAGAAAAAAAAACTTTTTGACAGGCATTAGCATTTAATGATAAACATGACAAATTACATTTCCATGAAAGTCTAATACTATATTTATCTGGATCAGTTGATGGGATGTGCACCAGCCAAGGGCAAGTTCATATTGGTAGATTTTTTAAATGCTCCAGTTAGGTATAAAGTGACAAGCAATAAGTTATCATTAGCATATATAATATTGGAAAAACCATTAACAACATATTTTTACTTTCCAAGTGTGCGGAGCTTGATTTGATGATCAACATAATTTCTTCAAATTTTTTGTTTGTCATTTCTGAGACATATGTGAAAACCAAACACCATATCATAGTCTCCAAAACTTTGCATGCAAACCTTGAGACCGAGAGAGACAGACAGTCAGAGAAAGAGACATACACTTAACTGATTCCATAAGGCTTACTTGCTGGTTGGACAATCAGTATTTGGGAACTCTCAAGTACAGGTAGAGTAGTCTAACCAGCTAATTTTATATTATTCATTTACAGAGTGTAAGCACCACTTCTGAAGTCTAACAGTTATTGCCCATCCCTTGATAACGTGGTAGTGAACAGCCTTCTTCAACTTTTGCAGTCCATCTGGTAGGTACACCCACCCATCTGGTCGGTGGGGCAGTCTAGGACTTTGACTTAGCAATGATGAAGAAATGGAAGTAAATTATCAAATTGGGATGAAATGTGTGACTTGGAGGGTATCTTACAGGTGGTGGTATCCCCATTTGCCTGCTACCCTTGTCCTTCTAGATGATAAGGGGCATCGATTTGGAATGTGCTGTTGAAGGAGGCTTGGTGAGTTGTTTTAGTGAAACTTGTAGACAATATACACATCAGCCACCTTGCACCCATCGAGGAGCGAGTGGTTGCTTATTGGATGCCTCTCAAGGGGCTAATTTAACCTGGATGATGCCGAGCTCATTGAATCATGCTGGGAGCTGCATTTATCCAGGCAAGTGGAGAGTATTGCATCAAACTCTTGCCTTGTGCCTTGCATGTGATGTGACCATGGGAATTTAAAATGTCTGTGAAGCATTGAAGACTTCTGACCTGCTCCGATACCTACAGTATTTATGTTGCTGTTTCAGTCAAACTTCTGGACAATGGTGGTCTCGTGGATGTTGGTGGGAGATTCAGGAATAGGAGATTTAGGAAACCTCTTCAGTGTCAGGAATACTTGCTTCATAATTTGTATGCCTAAGGACATAAACTTTAAATCCTTAGAGTATAAGTTAACTGTAGAGAACTTGGGAAAAACCCAATTTAAAACTTGCAAGCACCAATGTCAATATAAACCAAACAAGACCAAAGAATGGGTCATTTTCATTGAAAGGATATGCTGTCTTGATTGAAAAGATTAGAGTAGATCAGCAGGTGGAAAAATCTAAACCATGGATAACCTATCAGTGGGTATTTTGGTGACAAGTCATCTACAATGCTTGGAGTAAGGGAAGCCTGGAGAATTGTTTTGGTTTCATGCATTAAAAGATATATTTGTTTAAAAGCATTTGATAAACCAGGAAAGATTGTAAAATCAATTTCTTTTTTTCAGATCAAACAAGTAATTTTAACTGAGTGTTACTGAACCTAAAATTTGTTTGAGGACATTTCAGAGTAGGTTACACCATCATAGAGATAATGGAACTTCAGATTCTCTGGTTGCAATCCACGTGAATGTTTGCTGAGAAATGTTGCTAGTTGCTACTAGCCTTTAGTGTCATACAGCTAACTGAAAGTAGCCAAAGTTAGTTAGACTTACAAATTAAACAGAGAAAAGCTAACTTAATCATATATCATGTGGAATGTGGGTAAGGCTTAATTTAACATGGATTTTGTGAGGGACAGAAATTGGAAGATTTATTCTAGCTGGCAGCTAATGGAAAAAAAACCAAAGTGTTCTTTACAGAGCCTTGAGGCAAAGGAAAGCAATCAACAGTTTAGCCAGTTGAGAAAGTAACCAGAACAATGACTGAGGCATCCACAGTTAAGAGATAATAGGTACAAATTTTACTTTTAAGATGGATAGTAGGAAAAATAAAGTCATTTCCAGAGGATTATGGCATATTTATGGATGGTCCCTATAAAGCAAGTAACTTTCAGACTGATGTGTCTTGGAAGGAAAAGAGTTGGGAGGTAGGAGTCAAGGTATAAAACTAAGTGTACAATTGTTGCAATGATTAGTAAATGCTGCTTTTTATTTAATTCTTTGAAAGTACAATCTTATTTTGCTGGTGAATATGAATGTTTTTGGACATAGTTCTCTAATTTTATTTATGAGTGTTCAGATTTCTCTAAATGTTAACAGGCCCTAAATTGATTGTAACAGTACCATGAATGTAACTTTTCAATCCCAGCCCAAGGACTGCTTGCATTTATAATACTTTTCACTGAAACGAAAATAGCAACCTGAAGAGCATTTGAATTCTGTTTTAATTGGTTGATACTTCATATTATTTGAGCTTTGTGATCTTATGGGTGGTCACATTCGCAGTAGAATAATACCTCATACACTAGATGGTCTGTGTGCAACTGATATAATGAGAAGAATGGGAATTCTGGAATCTGGGAAATCAGGGACATGGGGTCAAAATGAGATTGATGTTGGGTTATAGGTGAACTTGGATGCCCTGAGAGGTTTTGGAGGTAGGCTTGGTATATTAAGGTGCTGTTGGAGAATTCCTGGGCCTAAAGAATGGGGGATGGTTGTGTTATGAATGAGATGTGAGGGCCTCTTGGTGTTCAGACATTGCACTCTGTCAGTGCTGAAGGGTCTTGAAGGATTCAGGTTATTGGGAGCAAGTAAACTGGAGCCTAAAGTCTTCCCCAGTTTTCTTTGGTAAAGTCAGATGCCCTACTCCCTACCCAGTGGAGTTATTGAACTCCTACTGATGTCTACCTGACATTTTCCATCTTTCACCCCAATTGTTGTGCTGTAAATAGTTTAGAAAAGAGAACAGATCTTTTCAATATCTTTTTGGCTGCATACAGTTAGGTAGCTTGGAGACTGAAAATTCAATTAGACGAATAGATAGACTTAAGTGCAGCACAAGCACGACACAAAAACTTTGATTAAAAATGGGAATTTATGTCTGTAAAAATAACATTTCCAATAAGTGATCACGATATTCAAAACTGTGTCAGTATGATTATTGATAAATTAGGCTGCATTGTCAATTTTAAGGCGTTTCATGGACGATTTTTCTCAGTGAGCCCTAGCTACTTTGCTTTGGCAATTTTTCTCTGCTCACCTCATTAAGTACGCATCCTGCTTCCATGGTACCAATGTTTGATCATCCTGTGCTTAGTGGCAGCAGAGGATAGTCAGACCTTATAGCATTCATACTGGTGTCCACAGTAAAGAGGAATGTGCAGCAGTGCTGCAAAAATGTTAATAATCTTCGGTGGTCTGCAAGAGTAAGTACCACCATCCCCTCTCTACTTTCTCAAATTCACTCTAACTCTGCCTTTTCAAACACCTCCCCACAAAGCACATGGTCTACCTCCTTCAAAAATACACGCAGCATCTTCCCCCAACAGTTCTCGTTCACCTTATTCCCCACAAACTAATGACCACTTCCTAGCCTTTGCACTTCATGCTGACTCCCGATGCCTCAACATCTTCCTTGTCTGAGGACTGTCATGACTGAGCAGACTCGTTGATTGGGTTAAAGCCTGCTCCCTTTGACATTTGGACATGGCCATTTGGTTGAAGCTCAGGCAGTGTAAGTTTTCGTCACATGCTGTGGCTGTAACATTGACTTAATATGGTATCGTACGGCGGCATATCTACAACATGACTATTCGTTGCTGGCAAACATGACAAGTTGCCTGGCTGTCTGTCTGCACCAGAAGGCAAGGCATGGCAGAGAAGTTGTGAGAATCCAAGTAAGTGCCAAGAAGGCAAGCTAAAAGCATTAACATGCTCCTGTTCCAATACATAGCAAGAGGGTCTGTCATTGCATGCAAAGCTACCTTTCAGCAGCACTACAATGTAAGGTATCAGTGAACTCTGAAGTGCAGAATTGAACTGTTGAACTGTATTATAAGTTAGTCTAAATGTGCCATGATGATATGTTGAGGCTGGTGGTTTGCCAATGTCAACCTCTGTGGACAAAGGGTGGAGGTGATTGATGCCCATGGAGCATGCTCTGAGATTTTGGGCAATGCTAGCCAAAATGGTGTCTGGGGATGTTGGGGAGCGCAGCCACCAAACTACAGCTCTGACTCTTTTCAGTCAGGGATTGGCTCAGTCTGGCTCTCATTGATCAGTGAGAGAATAGCAAACCGCGTATAAATAAAATGAGATGTCAATGAATCTAAAAATGGCCCTTGCTGCTCACTAGGGAGAGTCTCATCTGGCGGTTAAAACTCTGAAAGGAAAGTTGGACTTTTGTTTCTCAACTTCAGGGATTTCAATTTTTCATTCTTGCCACGTTTTCCCCATTCCCAATGTGCCATTGCCCACATTCTTTAGAGGCTGGGACCATTCCATCCATTATGTATATAACAGAGAGAGAGGTATTGCATTAAAATTTGTTAGCATGACTTTCATTTTTGAAGAAATTGATGACTTGCAATGTCAGAAAAAAATGATCATTTATTTAAGTAACGAATTTTGCCGAAGAATTACGGTAAGTGCCGAAAACTCAGAAGTAATTTCCAGCCCCAGCATGTGAAGAACAACTTTCTCTCCAGTGATCCATTTATACAAATTTTATGCTTGATTCCCATTTATGCCATTTCTTCTTTCTGCATTTGTTGTTTTTTCAACATTAGTACAAAGATGCCGATTAGTGAAGAGGATTTGTCTTTCAACAGTAGCTTGTTTTCCCAAATGTAGCAGAATACTATGTAAAAATGCTGTGGTTACCATGGTTACGAGTTGAATTTTCCAGGCTCCTGAGAACCACAGTGAGAGTGTATTATAGTTACATTACATCAGCTTTGGAGCACAAGTACACTCTGCTGGTCGTATTGACACAAAAGCTCAATAGTGATTATTAGACACAAATTGCTGTGGTTACAGCTGCCCTTATCATTGCTGCATACCAATGCAGAGCTGTTGAATTTTCTTTTTCAACTGCTGGTCGCTCCTGCGGCAATATATACAATTGCATTTGTTCTTGCTTAATTATTTGATTTAGCTTGCATATTCTTCAAGCAGGATGCTACAGTTAAATATGGTCCAATAATATTTCGTTGTATACAATATAAAACATGTTCATTCTTTTATAAAACACTGAAATCAGAAATATGTCAAAGATTGCATTTTTATGTTTTCAGTGAGCAGACATTCTTATCTCCATGACAGAGGTGTGATAAATGCTAAGACCGTAGATGGAATCTGAACTAGTCCAAAATTTTACTGTGTATTGTTTCTGTAAAATTAATTCAGTCTGGATTTACATCTGATATTCCATTTAAAAACAAAGAAATGATTGAATGTTTGTTTCTTTTTATTATTTGACATCTGTGAATAGAATTAATGCATACCAGTAAAGATGTTTTCTGGGGTATCAGGCAGCTATTTCCTTTGTGCATAGTACTAGGGATAAAGCTATACACCTAATTCTCTAACAGTTTGTTGAGGAAATGTAATATACATTTGGTCTGTGGAAGTCTTCTGTTCTGGCTGCATTTGTTTTTGATGGTATAAGGTGATACTTTCATTTCAGCTTGTATGTGGGACCTTTGAAATATTCTTCTTTGGGGCAAAACTTAAAATTTTGAAATTACCATATGGATTCATGAGTTTGTGGCAAGACAGTGCATTATCACGTCTGGCGAAGGTCACTTGATGTTGTAATCCAATGGTTAAGTCCTGCAAAAAAATTGACGATAAATTTGAACTGCGAGTACTCAACCACCTGAACAGAGAATGATGACTCTGCAACCGAAAGTATCATGTAAACCAATAACCATACATCAACGACAAATGATATGCATCCACCCACAATGACAGTCCGCACATCGCAGTTAAGATACATAGCCAAGTCATGACAACGGTATGGACTGGATCTGGTTTTGTTGCATGGGGGTCAAAATGTGTAGAGATAATGTATCTATATCCAGCCTTGTACATGTCCTCAGAAAAGGGTTCCCATTCTTTAAAGGGAGAAAGGGAGAATGTTGTATTCTTGCATGGGTTCCAGACCAGTCAAGCAGCATAGCTTTAAGACAATCATCATATGTGAATAAAAGTATATGCCTCATCTTTCTCATTCTATCATTAAAATGGAATCAGTTAAGTGTACTCAGTCAGTCATATCCATGTGATGTGTGGTAACCTCAGTAAGTACAGAAACCTGACTATGTATAAGTCTATGATATTATAGTAATATTAATAGTCAATGTTGTTAATAAACTTCAAGATATCTGTCTCAACAAAAGCCCAATCTTTGTGATATATGTTATATGAGCTAACATATAGAGAAGCACTCAGACTTTTCCATACTGACAATGGTACTTGATCCAAGAAAATATGTCAAGCCTCATAGGCAATTTTAATTGTCCACTTGCCTTGAAAGACTTTCAGCTAAATTCAATTAGCAATTTCCATGTCAAAATGTGGAGCTGAATCAATATCATTATGTGAAAGAACAAAAGCAAATGGATATGTTTCCACAGGAGGAATCCAACCAGTAGTTGAAAAAGACAAGTCCAAGAATTCAGCAACAATGAGTCAGCTGTAACCATGGCAATTCATGTCTAATAATTGCTGTTGAGATTTTGTGTCAATAGCATCAGCTTTAGAGTGTACTTGTGCTGTAAACCTTATAAAATGTGGATGATGTGAAAGCAATGGTTTCAAACCTGTAAATAGCTAGTTGCGTGCAAGGGGAACAGAAACAACAGGGATCATGAAGGAAGAGTTGGAATGGCAAAGTGTGTGGGAGGAGAGGGTTTGGGAAGTGAGAGGGGCTGAGGGCAGTGAGACGCGGTGAAAGGTGTTTGGGAAGTGGCTACATTCTGAAATGACGGTGAAAAATAACGGCAACGGCAGGAGCTCACAAGAGCTACAGGCCAAGGCAGAGGATTTGGGGAACAGGAATTGGTATAACAATAGTACAAACAGCATGGATGGGAGGAAATTTAGCCTCGATGGTAGGGACGTTAGGCAGTGGTTCTATTTAAAATAGATACTCAAATATTAAATAGGTTGCAACACTCAGGTCAGGACCGACAATATCACCCAGTTTGGAGCTGTGGTCCCAGGTGAACAGTCAAAAGTGCCATTTATCTATGATCAAGCATAAAGGACTCAATTGGAAGTAAAATCAATAAAATGTACTAGTCTTACTGAAAGAACAACATGATAAAAAGCACGATGGAAGTACCATTATAGAAAAGGTAATACAGGCATAAACCATAATGATTATAAAAAATATGCACATACATTTTACACAGATGAAATGAATTTCATTTGTTTGAATAAATAATGCAACTTCATGTGCATTTGTATGTTTAGCAGTTTACTGTTGGATGCATTTAACAGATTTTAGTATAAGGTTTCTACCTGATTCTTGAAAGCATCGTGGTGCATTGATTTTGCATCTTGGACAACTTGAGGATGAAATCAAATAATCCTCAACTTTGCCACAATAAAAATAGCTTCAGGTATTGTAAGTAGTCAGTAATGGATAAAAACATCATGGAAAATGTGGTATAGAAAGGATAGAAATCCAAATCTGAATTTTGGACCTGGAAACACAGTAAGCTCTTACAGAGTTTATATTTCCCCAGTTTGTTCAAACTTAATTCTCATAATTATTGTTAGGCAGCTATAATATCAGGCAGTTATTCCTCTAAATATGGTTCTAGTCCTTGACTTGGTCAGCTCAGGAGTTAATGAGGAAGTTAATTTGCACACATTTCAGGTGTAATTTTCACTTTTGCTTATCGCTTGCAACAGCTAAGGACAAGAAGGTGACAGAGTAATAGATGACCATGGTTTAACTGAGATAGTGATAGTGCAGATGCAGCCTGATAGGCTTAACATTTCATCTTCAGCCTGCCACTGTGCTTTGCTGTGGTTTAGATTTGTCTGTCTGTGAGGAGGCCAGGCTCTGCAAATTCACTCATATATGGCAGTTTTATAATGAGGTGATATTTCATTCTCCGAACTAGTGAACTAGAACTGCACAAACAGATGTGGGCCTATGGCAATATTCCGGATGCAGCAAACATTGGAAAACTGCTTTTCTCCATAGAAAGCTGATAAAATTCTTAGTAATAAATTAGTTTGTATTAAGATTTGATTGTCTTCTAGCTCTAAACACAATTCAGAATTCATGATGACAAATTCATAGAATGATAGAATCCTTACAGTGCAGATAGAGACTATTTGGCCCATCAAGTCTGCACTGACCCTTCGAAGAGCATTCTACCCAGACCCACCCTATTCCCATAACTCTGCATTTACCGTGGCCAAACCACCTAGGCTGCACAGCCCTGGACACTATAGGGCAATTTAATACAGCCAATCCACCTGACCTGCATATCTATGGACTGTGGAAGGAAACTAGAGTTGTCACTGTTCACAGAACTGCTATGTTGGTTCCTCCACAAAATCAGGAAAACCTGTAACTTTACAGTAAGGTCTATTTAATGTTACCATACACATCAATATAATTGTTCTCTCAACTAAACCAAGATGTCCTTTGAGCCAGAAAATGCAAATTGATTTTTGGGAAGCAGGGAATGAAGCTGCAATTATGTAACTGCTCTGTGGAATGAAGGCTAATCTCAATTAGAGTAAATTAACATTTCCTTCTCTCATATCTGTTTTATATGCAGAATAAATTGCTGCTTATTTAATTTAAAGTTCTGTAAGGAACGAGTAATTCTTCCTTTGATGTAAATATATATATTGTAGAAATATTATTCTTCCCCATTGCCCTCCTACCAAGAAAATGGTACCTTGCAATTAATTGTACCTATGTTGATGAAAAAAATGTTTGTAGCAATTTAGAATGTAGAAAAAAATTGCTTTAATATTACCCTGCTTTACCACAATGGACTGCACAATGGTGTCAAATGCTATCTCTGCTACATTTTAAGAAAACTATCTAACAAAGACATGTTTGCAGCTTTCACTGCAAATTATGGATAGTTCCAGAATAACAAATGTCTTTGGGTATGTATGTGCTGTCCCAGCAGAGTGATAGAAAGCTCTGGGATAAAAGCAGTTATTGAATTGAGGGGTCCTGACGAGCACTGTAAGCTGCAAGAGTGAAGGTGAAAAGCTTTTTGGGACAAACAGAACTTGATAATTTCATAGATAACAAGCATGGGGCTGGATGAACACAGCAGGTCAAGCAGCATCATAGGAGCAGGAAAACTTGACGTTTCGGGCCTAAACCCACTGA
>JAHRHZ010000065.1:26311280-26359824 GCA_024137785.1 Ginglymostoma cirratum
CTTGACCTGCTGTGTTCATCCAGCCCCATGCTTGTTATCTCTCATGCCTTCAAGTTGTTACCTTTCATAGCTTTCAACCAAAAGTAATCAGTCCGTCAGTCAGTAAGTGACCCTCATGGATCAGACACAGTTAAAAACACATCATCCACATGGAGAAATCATTTCAGAAATGTTCATTTCTTTTGGACACAGCAAAGGTTTGGTCATTCCCATAGTCAATGAAATTGGTTGTATGTATTGTTTGCGATACAATGAGCAGATTAATGTTGTTTTGCAAGCAAAATGAAATAATAGCTAACTCTTCCAAATATTTTATACTTTAAGTCTCGTTGTAAGTAGAAAATATCAATTGGTGCAAAAGGGAAGCATTGCTGACAGAGGGGTGTAATGTTTAAGCCATCCTCTCACCAATGTCAAAAGATCAGCTCACAGTGCCGGGGATCTGGGTTTGACTCCACCCATCTGTCTGTGTTTAATTGATACATTCTCCCCATGTTTGCTTGGGTTACCTCCCACCGTCCAAAGATGTACGAGCTAGGTGAATTGGCCATGCTAAATTACCCTGTGGTGTCCAGGGATGTGCGGATTAGGTGGATTAGCCAAGGGAAATGCAAGGTTACAGGGATGTAGTAGGGGGTGTGGTGTGCTCTTCAGAGGGTCTGTGCAGACTCAATGGGCCAAATGGCCTGCTTCCACCCTGCAGGGATTCTATGAGCTTGTGGCAACTGCGCCCTTTTGCTACAATATAATAGTGATTACATTTCGATAAGTACTTCAATCACTGTAAAACATATACAGCGACAGTCTGGGGCTTGTGAAAAGCTCCATGTAAATGTAAATTCATCATGATACAAGCACAAAGAACATATTGGCGTACTAATGACACTTGCAGCATTGCTGCTGAAGGCAGGGCTGAGGCAATAGTGGCTTTTTAAAATATCTGGACTGATGCAATTGAATTTTTAAGAGTCCTTTCAGTGTACGTAAAACATGTAGCACTTGAAAAGGCCATTCAGTCCATCTGATCTATTCTGGTGGGGCAATTTTCTGTCGAAATACATAAGATTTCTGTTCCCAGCAATTCTCCTTGACAGTACAGATTCCATTTCTCATGTTTGTCGGACCTTGCAGCAATGTTCTTTCTAATTCTTAAGGTACCTGTGCAGACTTCAGAGTAATCTGAGTGATATATTTAAGCCAGAGCATCCATTTAGTGGAAGTTATGCAGCAACTGTTTTGCAGTACATTTATTAACTGATAAGGGTTTAGGCCCGAAACGTCAAGTTTTCCTGCTCCTATGATGCTGCTTGACCTGCTGTGTTCATCCAGCCCCATGCTTGTTATCTCGGATTCTCCAGCATCTGCAGTACCTCTTATCTCTGATAATTTCATCTCTGGTTCTACTCATGACAGTTTGTTTTGTTGTTGTTTATAATGTATATTGATATTACAATTTATTTTGATAAATTTAGCTTGAGATACTGGCTTCCATGTTTTGCTCAATTGTTCCTCAGTAATTGGAAATGACGTTTCTGTATGATTAGGATTAGTATTGGGATGATTCTTGTGGAGCCTAAAGACATACAACATAATCTCTGTGGTATCATAGTTACCCAAGGTGCATTTTTCATGGTGGTATAGTGTAGAAACTGGTACATATTATGCCAATTTTTAGCATGTATCATGGACACAAATGTTGTCAATGCAGCATTTTGTTTAGGCATCCCAAGTAGATTCCTAGAAAGCTGAGACCTAACTTTTATTGAAAAATCAGAAATCTGTTGGCTACATTGGGTTAAGTATCTTGCTTGCCATGAATTTTCATTGTTTATGGTGTCCAGGATGACCCCCAGTTCTGCAAGAGTCCTTATTTCTACTCCCCAAACCTGCTCTGTTATGTCTTTAAGTCAGTATATTGATATACCTTCAAAAGATACAATATTTCACTATAACATTACGAGCCAGAATCGTGGTGTCATCATCACCGTATCATTACATGTGACCTAATGGTATAAAGATTATAAACACCATCTTACCTCAGATCATTTGGAATATGACACACTAGAAGAAGCATGTTCCTCTGCTGTGACATTTTAAATTACTATTAGCCCAGACTATTAGGTGTCTGACAAATGTAATGATGGTATATAATAGTCAGCTGTAACGAATTCCTTGATGGATTTCTCAATACCAGAATATCCACGGCCAGTTTCTTGTATTACGAGGGATCGTTTAAGCATTGTTGCATTGATTAAAACAGCCTGCTGGGGGTAGAATGACATCAAACCTGTTCCATCAAAGCCTATTCCAAACCGCTTCTGGTGTCGGAGTTCCACTGCTGACGGGGGGAGGCCTGACCATGGTGCTTTTTATGATGAAAGTTTTCTGTGGAAGCACAAATAGTACCAGCACCTTCAACCAAATAATGAAAACAATCACTTAAGCTGGCCTGAAACTTTTAAAACCTATCAAAATTTAAGGATTTCATTTAGTAACAAGAACAGGAAAACCATTCATATATGTGTATTGTTTAACTTATTGATCGGTCCCATCTTTGTCTTTTAAGAAAATATGCAAAATGGGTACTTTTAGCGTAATAAAAACAAGTGAAATTGGGGTAATTAATATCTCCAAAACGTACATTAGTGTGATTTCATTAGCAACAATGAAAACTGAGTTACTAATTACAACAACAGTAATCTTAGATGATGTAAATGTTGAAGTTTGTTTATCGTGCTACGAAATGTGAAGCATTTTGGTGTAACATGTCTCAACAACAAGTAAGAAGATCCCAATTTATTGGCAAACCCTGCAAGTGCTGATAATAGACATGAATAATTTTATGGTTTGGGATGACAGCCGACAAGTATGCAGAAGCGTCATGTGCAGCAATCTGTAACTTGGTCTTGTTTGCTCCAATGAACCAATAAAAGAAGGAGATCTGAATGAAGCTGTATGATTTAAAGAACACAAGGCAATATTTGTACTGCTTTTAATTAACAGCACAGAACATGTACAAAAAAAATGCAATGGTTGTTCAAGATGCAAACTAGTGATATGCACAGATGTTAGCAAAACTGTAGCAAATAATGGGGTTAATTTGTGTCAGGTAGCACTGTTTCGCAACCTCTAAAGGCTTCAAAATAGCTGAGAAGCAGTGTATTTACATGTTACTGAACAGAAAGCCATCCCCATGTTGCATAAGGAGAAACAAAAGAGGGCTTTGTAGATTCTGATTTCCTTCACCCCCATTGAAATTAATTGAGACGGTCCCCAATCTCTGTCCTTCTGCCACTTAACATTAATTCAGAGGGCCCACAACCTCATTCCATTCCCTAACACAAATCTGATCTTTCTACTTCACTTGATGTTAATTGTGAGAACTTCTGTTCTCCTTTATTTTATTGTTTACGAGATGAGGGCATTGCTGGCAAGGCCAGCATATATCGCCCATTTCCAACTGCACATTGCTGTGGGTCTGGAGTTCACATGTAGGCCACACCAAATAACAATAGTAGTTTCCTACCCTAAAGGACATTGTCAATGTCAGAATTGTGACTAATGGTTTCAATGTCAGGATTAGATTCTTAATTTCAGATTTTCATTATTGGATTCCAATTCCATCATCTGCCATGACCATTCAAATGGCCATTCAAAACCAGGTCCTAGAGCATTAGCTGAGTTTCCAGATTACCAGTCCAGTGATAATACCACTGGGCCACCACCTCCTCGTAAACATCCATCCTGAAACTCTGATCTCCCTTGCTTCGTCCCTCTGATATCAACCTTCGAAGGTTGATCTCCTCCACCCTCCCTATAAACCCAGTCCTACATCAATATGAGGTCCTGATTTTCCGCTCTGATTCACTTGTGCGACTACCAAACTTTGGCTTAATGCTGCTTTCTCCCAGGATGTCATCTTGATTCTGATGAGTTATGAAGTCTGATAGTCATTGTTTCTTGCATGTTACCAATATGTAGTTGTCCACCTTAATATTCTGCTGTCTAGAGTAGGGATGGCAGGGGTTCATGGGACGACAGAACTAGAGACTGGCCAGAAGCAGATTTAACCCTTATTATCTCATATTTGAACATAGATTTATAATGTGCATGCATTGTGGGAGAGAGAACATACTTCACCATGTCTCAATCCTCATTCTTAACATCTGTGCATGACATTACAATACAGCATATAACAGGTGGTGACAACATGACATAGTAAAATTCAATCCAGAATCTGCAGGGAGAGTTTAGAAGTCACTGGGGAGGTGGAAATTGGAGTTGTGTGGAAACATGTGCATGTACTACTCTTATACACTGATAAATTAGATTACACAACATGCTCAAACATAGTGATCACATACATTATGATGCAATTATGACAGCGGCAACAGAATTGCTTAATAGGTAAGTGTCCTTATATACCTATCTGCTCTTTTCATAAAGAAAGTATTTAGCACAGCATCAACTGCTAATATTTCTGATATTTTGTCACTGAATCTATGGTTCAGCATACATAGACACAGTACATTAGATGTGCTTTACTGTTAAGGATAATGGTATACAGGGTAAGGACAAACCTGCAGTGCACAAGGGCATGTAGGTATGGTAGTTAATGATGGGCCAACTAGTAAACAATGTGCACCTACAAACATATGAATTAGGGGCGGGAGTAGGCCATTCAGCCCCTCAGGTCTGCTCTGCCGTTCAATGAATCCATGCCTGACCTGTTTTTAACCTCAAATCCACATTCCTGCTACCCCTGATAACTTTTCATCACCAAGCTTATCCAGAATCTATCTACCTCTGTCTTAAAAAATATTCAAGGACGTTCCTTTCACCACCTTTTCTGAAAGAAAGTTCCAAAGACTCATGACCTTTTGAGATAAAGAAATTCGCTTCATTTCTCTTTTAAATGGGGAACCCCTGATTTTTAAAAAATGACGCCTAGTTCTATATTCTCGCATAAGAGGGAACATCTTCTCCGCATTTGCCCTATCAAGACTCCTCAGGATTTTGGATTTCAATCAGGTCATTTCTTTCCCTTCTAAATATTATTCCACATTGTACTGCATTTGCTTTATCCTTGCCCATTCTCTTAATCTAGTTGTCTTTTTACATTCTCCTTTTGAACTATTCACTTTCCTACCCAACTTTGTGTTATCATCAAATTTGGCAGCTATACCTTATGTCCCTTCATCTACGTCATTTGTCTAAATTGTAAACAGTCGAGTGCCAGCACCGATTCCTGTGGCACATCAGACAAGATAGTTGTCCAGCATTCATAGTACGGTTACTGAGTTTCATTGAGAACTTAGTGGGCCTGCTTTAGTACAGTTTAGGACTACAGCAGTACTGTATTGTGTCTTCTCATAACTCTGTTCACAATATATTAGAAGGTGGTATGTGTGGTGTGGTGAGTCCAACACACAACCATTGCACAGGACTGACATAATTGATATTACTTATCCTGGAATCTGCCATTAAGATGTGATAGTGGCAGGACAGTACAATGGATATCGTAGGTACAGTGCAAATGCAGGTAAATCATCTGTGTTTTTGAGGGAATCAAATATCTTTGCATGATATTTACTGTTCTATGCTATTGTGTGTCAGTATTTATAATGAGGAATCAACTTCCAGAAATAGCATTTAAAAAGTAATACATGACAATGCCAATGGCAATTGTCCACCATCTGATAGAGAGCCTTCTGTACGGCTAATCAGTTCTTTATCTTAGCCCTTGCGTGAGAACAGAATACCACAGATGCTGGAAATCTGCTGAAAAGCAAAGTGCTGAAAAATTGTGCAAGTCCAGTACTATTTCTGGAAAGGGAAAGAATTAATATTTTGAGTCCTATAAGACATTTCTCAAAACTGAAGGAGGTTCTGAAAATGGTATCTGTTATGCTGCTGGCTGGGGGGAAAGGAGGAGTGAGTAGGACAGATAGTGAGGGTGCCCAGAGCAGAAGACAAAGGTAGTACTAATGGAGAAATCGAGATGTAAAATGGATGTAAATGACGATGTGAAAAGAAGAATCTGTATCTGTTTTGGTGAGAGCAAAGTCAACAAGATACAAACAAGATGTGGCGGGGGGTGTTGGGGATTGGGAAGATTTGGGAGAATGTAAGAAAAGTGGATGACAGAGGTCATGCTCTGAAGTGTGGAGCTTGATATTGACTCCTAGGGGCTGTAAAGTGTCTAAGCAGAAACTGAGATGTTGTTCCTCCAGTTTGTGTTGAGCTTCATTGGAACACTGTAGCAGACTCAAGATGGAAATGTTAGCATGGAAACAGGTGGTTCAGTGAAATGGCAAGTAACTGCAAGGTCGGGGTCATTCCCATGGACAGAGTGGTGGTGTTCCGCAAAGCTCGTCAATGTGAAGGAGATCACATTGTAAATGGCGAATAAAGTAGACTACATTGGAAAAGGTACAGGAAAAGTGCAGCTTCGCCTGTAAGTTGTGTTTGGGGTCTTGAAGAATGAGGAATAAGGAGTGAGGAGATGCATGGGCAAGAGTTATACCTTATGTGATTGTATGGCAAAGTGCCATAGTGGGCAGGTTTGGTGATGAAGTGTTATGAGTGATGGAGGAGTGGGCCAGTTTATTGCAGAGAGATTGATCTCTGCAGAAGCTTGGCAGTGAAGGGGAAGGGCACAATTATTTGATGGTGGTATCTTGCTGGGGGTAGCAGAAATAACAAAGGATGAACCTTTGAATGCAGGGACTGTGAGATGGAAAGTGGGACAGGTGGGAAACCCAATTGTTTTTTCTGGAAAAGTGGAGAAGGAATGAGGGCAGAGTTGCAGGAGGTGGATCAGACATAGTTGAGGGCCCTGTCAACCACAGTGAGGGGGAATCCTTCATTGATGAAAAGGAGGAGATGTCAGAGTTCTGATGAAAAGTTACTGAACTCAAAACATTAGTTCTGCTTTCTTTCCACAAGATGCTGCCAGACCTGCTGAGTTTTTTCCAGCAATTTCTGTTTTTGTTTCAATGTAAACAGTGATGTCGAGGAAAGGAAGGGAATTGTCAGAGATGGAACAAGTGAAGGAGAGGGGAGGTTAGAGATTGGAAGCAAAACTAATGAATTTTGCCAATTCCAGACGAGAGCAAGAAGCAGCACCAATGACATCATAGATGTATCAGATAAAGAATTGTGGTGAAGGTCTGAGTAAGACTGGAACAGGAATGTTCCAAATCCCCTAAAAAGAAAGGCACATCTGGGACTTACAGGTGTTCCTATAACCATAAAGTTGACTTGGAGAAACTGAGATGAATTAAAGGAAAAGTTGTTGTAAGAAAACAAGTTCAAGTCAGCCAAAGGAGGGAAAAATTGGATCTGTCTGACTCCATGGCAAATCTGGCCCATAGACTTAAGTTATTGTCTCATTAGACAGTGTGATATTTTAACCCCATAATGTAGAAGAAGCAAGTTACCAGGCATTGGTAAGATAAATGTAAATCAAATTACAATATGCATACAAAATATGGTAAATGGTTTAGCCAACCTGAATATTAAACTCAGAACTGTGACTTTTAGGAATTTTATCAATTTGGGGAACAGACACAATACATAATCATCAATTACATCCATTCTCTAGCACTGATGCTGTCATGCTTTCTCAGATTATCTCAGCATTAGACAGTTTCTTTCAGTAGAATGAAAACTGCCATTCAGCCAATTATAACAGGCTTGCATTTCATCCAAGTATGTAAATGCATCAAATGGAGCTGAAAATATGTGTATTCACCTCTGAGGTGTCGAACTTACGCGGCAAGTCTATACAAAGTGTAATTTTATATGACAGTCCACAATTTGCAGATGTTCAAATGTTTATGATATGTTAGGTTTGCTACCTAAAAGTCTACATAAGTAATATTACTCAAGGTATTACAATTTTGGCAATCTAAAAATGCTACTTATTAAGTTTTGCTATCTAAGAAGGCTAATACGTTGGCTTCTAAAGTTAAACAGGATGAATAACTTGTCACTTGTGTAATTTTTTTGTACAAACTAATGATAACTAAAAATTACTATACTGTTAATTGTTTGTAGTCAAATATTTTCTTTGAATAAGACATTACTTGCTTAATAAAACATTTCCACCATTTTCCATGAACATACTGTTTCCTAGAAATGTTGTGCTCATGATACAATAAATTGAATATTCTACTCCAATAAATCTGATACCTGTAATTTGATTAAGTTTCGCATTTCCTTGTAAGGGTAATCCTATAATCCAGGCCAAAGTTTATTAAAATTGCATATTTTAATCCTTGTCCGTGGTTGGTTTGTTCAGACTTTTCAGGGGTGGAATTATCCCTTTTGTAGCTAAAGTGATTAGTCAAATAAGATTCATAGTATCTGACCTGTTACAGCTCGGAGTGATTCCATTCGCACAATCTTCCACTCTTCATCTCATTAATTATGCCAGAGGTCGCACGACACCGAGTTGTAGTCCAACAGATTTATTTGAAATCACAAGATTTCAGAGCATAGCTCCTTTGTCAGGTGAAATGAGAGAGAAGCACACAGAACACAGAATTTATGGGCATAGAGACATCAAGTGCAGAGAAATCTAAAGATTATACAAAGGGTGTAAGTGGAGTGCCGAATAATAAGTCCCTGCAGGTCCATCTGAAGCGTTAGATGGTGTGAGTCAAGTGTCAACAGCTGAAAAGCAAACGAAGGGATGACCTGTAAGCTGAATAACACAGAATTGCTGAACAGAAACTCATAGCCAAGTTCCGTACCCATGAAGACGGCTTCAATCATGATCTTAGGTTCATGTCGCGCTACATGTGACCCCACCACACCGTTCTGTATCTATTAAATCTTCCTTATTGTTCTGCTTTGTCACCATCACCTGGATAAATTGTTATGATCTCTCTACCTTAAGTATTTTGTAGTTTTGGATTATTTATGACTTTAGTTAGACCCTCGGTATGCAACTCTTATACCTATCATGTCATTCCAGTCTTTTGGTTTGCACAACCTTATTTGTAATTTTTTGTAATTATCTCTCTGCCTCATTTAATCGGACTATCGGTTATCCCTTCGCTTGTTATTCAGCTGTTGACACTTTACTCATACTGTATAACACTTTGGATCACCTGCAGAAACTTATTATTCAGCACTCCACACACACCATTTGTATGGTCTTTTGATCTCTCTGACCCTTAATCTCTCTGTCTCTCTTAAATTCTGTGTTCTGTGTGCTTCTCTCTCACTTCACCTGATTTGAGGGGCTATGCTCTGAGAGCTTGTGATTTCAAATAAACCTGTTGGACTATAACCTGGTGTCGTGTGATTTCTGACCTTGTCCACTCCAGTCCAACAGCAGCACCTCCACATCATCATTAACTTTGCAATCAGGATCTAGGATGTATTTCTCAGGAAACTGCATGGCTGGAGAGGTGGGGGCGCTTTCCAGTCCGGAACCTTTTTCTTTTCTTTATTCATTAACAAGATGAGGGCGTCACTGGCTAGGGCAGCATTTGTTGCCCATCCCTAATTGCCCAGAGGGAAGTTCAGAGTCAACCACATTGCTTTGGGTCTAGAGTCACATGTAGGTCAGACCAGGTAAGGGTGGCAGTTTCCTTTCCTGAAGGACATTAGTGAACCAGATGGGTTTTTCTGACAGTTGACAACGGATTCATGGTTGTCATTAAATTTTGACTTTCACGTCGCTGGCGCCTTATTTAAAGCCCAGCTACGTACAACTTCAGGCACTTAAAGACAAGTACTGGCTCTTCCACTGTGGTATTCACCTGCTTTTTTCTGAACAATGTTTCAGAGGAATGCCAAGTTTGCTCCGCGCTTCATGGACAGAGCCCTGGAGATACTGATGGATTGGATGGTGGAGGCAGCGACAGTCCTCTTTCTAGCTGTCTGTCACTGTCAGCCGTGGCTCCAGACACAGCCAGCCTCGACGCATACTGCAGCTTGTGTGTCCCAGTTAAGGAAGAACGCACACCAGTTTGAGAAAGAAGGTCAATGACCTTCATCATTCAGCACCATTTTCTTTCTGCTATCTCACACTGACAGGGTCAGCACGTACTTTTACTCTGCCACTACGCACACATATCACCAAAACTCAGAGGCTCCAATTCTTAATGTTGTATGCACCATGTTCACTCAACAGCTCTCATTCATGTCATCTTCCCAAACTACTAACCCCTCCTGCCCTCTGCATTTCCTACTCATTATGGAGAGGACCTCGCCATCTCTCCTGCTCGTACATCACGACTAAATATACTTCCATCCAATACCATCATATTCACTCCCTCCCTTTGTCTCATTGCTGAAAACATGGGGTCAACCCCAGGACTGATGTCTCAACTGTGCTGCAAGTAACCTAGACATAATCTGCAGACTGCTTGCAATTGACCTGCAGGATAGACTGTGGCCCTACTTCTAGTCTGTTGGAACATGTGTCCCTGGACTCTAGTGGGACCACATGCTTGATGGACCAGGGTCAACCCCTGCTAGTGTAATCAGATAAACATCTTGAATGATCATAGTCCTGCCTCACAGCAATTAAGACTTTGACATTCTCACATCACCATTTACTTGAAGCACACGCATTGTGTTTGCCAGATAAGTCATTGGCTCATGCTGTAGGAGGGCCACAGAATGATATGTCTACTCCCTATATGACTGAGAGATTGAATGCTCAGTACTCCCCACCATCACAAACTGTCTGCCTCATCCCCTGCACTATAAAACAATGCTGACCACAGAGGCTGGCAGCCTTTAAGCCCATGTTTAAATGAGTGAATGTGTGCTGAGAAAGTACTT
The DNA here is from genome assembly GCA_024137785.1 of Ginglymostoma cirratum. NCBI lineage: Eukaryota > Metazoa > Chordata > Chondrichthyes > Orectolobiformes > Ginglymostomatidae > Ginglymostoma > Ginglymostoma cirratum. The sequence goes on from JAHRHZ010000065.1 coordinate 26,322,087, forward strand.
TGACACATACAAAGGAATCTGGCAGAAACAGGTAATCATAGGCATCCTTGAGCTCCATTGTTTTTATTTATTCAATGGTTTTGAGCTTCTCTGGTTGGGCCAGTAATTATTGCCCATTCCAAATTGTCTCAGTGAAAGTGGTGGTGAACTGTTTTCTTAAACCGCTGCAGTCTATTTGATGTAAGTACATCCATAATACTATGAAGGAGTGAATTCCAGATCTTTAACCCAGTAATGGTGAAGGAATGGTGATATATTTCCAATTTTGGTGAGCACCTGGAGGAGAACTTGGAGATGGTGGTGTTTCCATGCATCTGCTGCCCTTCTTCTAGAGTAGAGTGGTGTGGGTTTGGAAGGTGCTGTCTGAGGAGCCTTGATAAAGTTTTGCTGTGCATCTTTAGAGTGTTGGTGATGGAGGGAGTGAATGTTTTTGGATGTGGTACAAATCATGTGGGCTGCGTAGTCTTGGATGGTGTCAAGCTTCTTGAGTGTTATTGGAGTTGCACTCATCCAGGCAAGTAGGAGTATTCCATCATATGTCTGACTTGTGCTTGGTAGATAGTGGACAGGCTTTGGGGAATCTGGAAGTGAATTGATTTCTGCAGGATTGCTAGTTCTTGAATGACAGTATTTCTATGGTTAGTTCAGTTCAAGTTCTGGCCAAGGGTAATCCCCAAGTTGTTGGTAGTTGGTTGGTAGTTTCAGGATTCAGCAGCATTTTTGAAGTTTGATGGAAAGGAGTCAGATAATTACATTGGTTTGTGTGTCTTCCTTGTCCCTCACTGAAAAATAAACAGTGGTGGATCTGAACGAAATCTATGTAATTGTTTCGGGGTTGCATTGCTTTATAGAAAGTTGGCAAAATTTAGGAAATTTTACATTTAATATTGCAATATATTTACAATATATTGCTGGCAAGGCTACATTTGTTTTCATTTGGTTTGTCATAAAAGCCAAATGTTTTCTGTTTAAAATATCCTTGTGTCTGTATAGTATGTACGCTGGGGTTTCACCTCTCCATGTTCAGCACTGAGGATGAATTCCATAAGCAAGCTTTCACTCCTGAGAAAATATGAAGGCATTTTGTATGCATAACATCTGTTGATAGCCATTGCCTAGGGGTTGAATTGAAACCCTTGCTTTTGTAGCTTATAAAGGAATTTGCCAAATTACTTTTTCCCCTGAATTGAACAAAGGTTTCTTGTAAATTTATTCTGCTTGTCCCAGGAGATTATTTGACTGTTGGTGGGTGGAAACTTTATGGTTCACAACATTTAATTGAAACATGAGTTCAGGGACACATTCAAGAGACCAGCTGTATCTATTTCGGCTCATGTTTTCAATGTCAGTGATCGCTTACTGAATTGACAAGAACATTTCTTGCACAACAAACAGTGGAAGACTAAAGAATGAATCAGGCCTTGAACCAGTGACACTCTTTGGGTTCTTTTGCCTGCTGGCAGACAGTGAGCAGTTTTTCTGCCACCTCCGCCTCCATGCTTACTTCTTTAACCGTGAACCTAACCCTCCCTCTACTGACCCCTTCTCCCGCCTCCAATACAAGCCCTCCTCCTGGACACCACCCCAAGGCCTCCTATCCTCCCTCGACCTCTTCATCTCCAACTGCCATCGAGACATCAATCGCCTCAACCTCTCCACCCCTCTCACCCACTCCAACCCGCCTCCCCCTCTCTCCCTATTTATTTCAGAACCCTCTTCCCCTCCCCCATTTCTGATGAAGTGTGTAGGCCCGAAACTTCAAGCTTTCCTGCTCCTTTGATGCTTCTTGGCCTCCTGTGTTCATCCAGCCCCACACCTTGTTATCTCGGATTCTGCAGCATCTGCAGTTCCTATAATCTCTGGCAGACATCATACTGGTGGAATGTTTTGTCCATGTGTTCAAATAGTGGAGATTTTTGCTCAATCTTACAACAGTAATCCAATCAGACTAATCAAATTAACAGCACAAATTGCGGTTAATGAGGATGACTTTGCAGAGGGATATAGATAAGTGAAATGAGTGGCCAAAAACATGGCAGAAAGAATATAATGTGGGGAAAATGTGAGGTTAGTCAGGAAAACTAGAAGAGCTGAATATCATTTAAAAGGAGAAATACTGAAGAAAATTGTACAACAAAGGGATTTAGTGGTCCTTGAGCATGCATCACAAAAAGGCTAGCATCCAACTTCAGGTGAAGGGAAGGCAAATGGTTTAGTGTCCTTTATTTCAAACACAATGGAGGATAGAAGTAGTGAAGTTTTGCTGAATCTATGTGAGGCTGTAGTCAGACTATACCTGGAATACTGTGAACAGTGTTGGACTGAGGCAGTCCAGCGATGTTGCAGCCATAATATTGTATTTCTCAGTCCGTTCTGTTACCTGTATGCTCTTTGTATGGCATGATCTGCAAAACAAAACAATTCACTGTACCTTGGTACATGTGACAATAATAATAATCAAATCAAATCATAACTGGTTGACTAGGTTGATCACAGGCACGGATGGATCTTCTTACGAGGAGAGGTTGAGCAGATTTGGCTTGTACTCATTGAAGTTTAGAAGATTAATAGGTAACCTTGTTGAAACTTACAAGGCTCTTCAAGGACCTTGACAGGGTGGAAGCGGAAAAGTTGTTACCCCATGTGGGAGAGTGTAGGACCAGAGGACATAATCTCAGAATAAGGGGGTCACCCATTAAGAACAGTAATGAGGAGATGTTTCTTCTTTTGGAGGGTAATGAATCTATGAAATTCTTTACCACAGAGGACTGTAAAAGTTGCATTATTAAGTGTATTTCCAGGTTCAGATAGACAGATTGTTATTCAATAAGGGAATTATGGATTGTGGAATAAAACAGAAAAGTAGAGTTGAGGATTATCAGATCAGCCATAGTCTTGTTGAATGGCAGAGGAAACCCGATGGGTGGAATATTTTATAATGATTGGTTGTGGGAGGAAGATTCCATAGCCAGGAAAGCAAAGTATGAGATTCCTAGAGGACTTGCAGTATATAAAAGAGCTGCACCTAATTCATAATTTTGAGTTACATTCCGAGATGCATCTAACCAATTTGAGAGTCTGTTTGGCTGTTTGGCAGATATGCACTTAGGGAGGTGAGTTGAATTAAGTTGATTGATTTATTAATTGATTTATTGTCATGTGTACCGGAGTACAGTGACTTGCTTTGTTTACGAGCAGTACAGGCAGATCATAGTAAGCAAGGGTGTACAGAACAAAGGTTGTAAAAAAAGACTTAGATAGAGGCATACAGGTTACATTGCATAGGCCGTGTGCTAGACGTGATCAGTGTTAGCAAGATCAGCATTATTTGAGGTGAGAGAGTCCATTCATCAGTCTAATAATGACCAGGAAGAAGCTGTTCCTGAACCTGCTGATGCATGAGTTCAATCTTCTATCTCTTCTGCCTGATGGAAGAGATGGTGAGAGATCATCACCTGGGTGCGATGGGTCTTTGATGTTGGCAGCTTTTCTGCGACAACGAGTAGTGTAAATGAAGTCCGTGGATGGAACGTTGGCTCCTGTGATGATCTGGATTGTGCACACAACCTTCTGTAGTTTCTTACAGTCCTGAGCAGAGCAGTTGCCATACCAAGCCGTTATGCACCCGAACAGTGTGCTTTCAATGGTGCATCTGTAGAGGTCGTTGAGGGTCCCTATAGACATTTTAAATTTCCTGAGCTGCCTGAGGAAGAAGAGATGTTGATGTGCCTTCTTGACCATTGTATCTAGGTGGGAAGCCCAAGACAGTTGTCGGTTGTCGTCACTCCGAGGGACTTAACGCTGTCCACCCTCTCAACCTCAGTTCTGTTGATGTAGATGGGGGCGTGTTCTCCTCTTTTCTTTCTGAAGTCAATGATCAATTCTTTAGTTTTGCTCAGAGAAGATGTCCTCATTGCACCACATCACCAAGCCCGCAATCTCCCTTCTGTATTTACAGAGGTTACATGCTAAATAAAAATGCTTCCGCGAAGCTCAGGATAAGCTGGAAGAACAACACCTCATGTTCCGCTTGAGGACCCTGGAGCCTTCTGGACTCAATATCAAGTTAAATAACTTTAAGACTTGAACTCTCCCATCTCCTAAACCCCACCTGCACACATCAGGCCTTGTGATCACGTGGTTTATTATTACACACAGCCCATTGTTAATAACTAACAGTCTCCATTAACAGCTATTCAGCCTCCTAGTCAGATTGTTATCCATTCCATTGTCTGTCCAACTGTTCTTCTTTCTCTTTGGGCTCCATCCCAACCTTTCATTTACTCCTTATCATTCTCCCCACCCTAGCTTCTGCATTGAAACCAAAATTTTCCTAGCGACCAACAGTCCTGAGGCAGGATCACTGGACCTGAAATGTTCACTCTGATGTCTGTTCACAGATGCTGCCAGACCTGCTGAGCTTTTCCACCAATTTCTGTTTTTTTTTGAAATAAGTTACACATGATGTATTATTATGGGGTGTGGGTTGAATGGTAATAGTGTTGGTGGGGATGTTGAGGTGAGTTGGATATCAGAGTTAGTGAGTAAAGTTGGACATTGTGGAGGGGAAACACTCTGCAGTTCCAGTTAGTATAGCAGTTGGCTTGGCTTGGGAGTGCAGGATGGGCGGGCTGAGGAAGGAAGGTGATGTAGTATACTGGTGCTGAGGCTGCTAACGCACTTATCCATTACATCCAGATGTTCTCACATCACCTCAGCCACTGGGTTTTCTAAGCCCTAGGAAACCTATGTTGCACATAATAAATTTAAAGGTCAGTGAAATTCAATTTAGAAAGACCTCATTAATATCTAATAAGGATGTTAATTGGTTCAGTAAGTACCTGCTTGCTTACACTAATTCAGAACCTGACTGTGGCAAGTCAATTACTTACAGGCATCCAAATGTGCCTCTGTTAAATGCAGGAGTGAGCACATTGGATCCAGGTTATGTTCATAATCCAAAATTAATTATTTTAACCCCCCATTAATTGCCAATCCAACCAGTCTTGACAGTTCATACCCTTCCATTTTAAAGGACTGGATAGAATATCAAGCATTGAGCCAATGGTCTTCCAGTCAGGACTACCTGTAAGTAATATATTTTGTCAGAAACACTCATCAGTAGAAATTCCCTCTTTAGCCATTAATTTCTGTGTTTGGTACCCTGATCAAATGCCCTACCTAAGGCAGAAGATTTGCAGAAGTCCAAGTGGAACAACATGAACAACGTTTTCTCTGTAGTTTCCACAGATCTTCTGCTGAAGTTATTTCTGACATGTTGGGGAAGCCCCATAAATCCCACCTCATAGTCATGTTAAGACCAGGTCGACCATTCACTCAGGCCAGTCGATCATCCACACATGTGAATCGATCATTCACGTAAGTGAGTTGATCGTTGGCAGACATTACTTCAGGTATTTGTATCACGTGACATGATTTTCATATCATGTCAACAAGATATCAATTTAGTGCCTCTGAAACAGGTTTCCTCAGACTGAGGAAATATTTGGTACAATTTAGTTAGGGATTTTAAAGTTCAGAATGCTGATATCAATATTCAATAAAGTGAATTTAGTATTCATAGGTGCATCGCCAGTTCACTCTGACAAATATTGTGCTGAAATCAATCCTTGAACCTCTGTTATTTCTCATCTTTATGCTGTTTCTCAGTAGCATTGTTTAAAAAACATCATGTAAACTGGTGTCACACAACCCTATCTCACCATTACCTCTCTCAACGTCTCCACTGTCTCTAATTTGTCAGTTTGCTTGTTTGTAATCCAGCGCCGGATGAACAGATGTCTGAACAGAGGAAGCACCCTGAGGAAGGGTCACCCAACCCGAAACATTAACTCTATTTTCTCCTTCACGGATGCTGCCAGACCTGCTGAGCTTTTCCAGCAACTTTTCTTTGGTTCCTGATTTACAGCAAGCGCAGCTCTTTTGGTTTTTATTTTCTGCAACAAGCCATTGTCTTCAGCCCCTGCCATGGAGCCTGTTCCCAAACTACCAACTCAATCCCTCTCCTGAGTTGCTGGGTGAGGTTGAATCAGACCAATTTCCAACTTTGGTGTTATACTTGATCTTGAGATTGAACTTTGAACCGTTTCAGTAGCAAGCTCACCTATTGTAAGATAACAAGCATGGGGCTGGATGAGCACAGCAGGTCAAGCAGCATCATAGGAGCAGGAAAACTTGACGTTTCGGGCCTAAACCCTTCATCCCATGTTATCTCAGATTCTCCAGCATCTGCAGTACCTTTTATCTCACCTATTGTAATATTGTCTGTCTCCCTTCTTGCCTCAAACGATCTGCTGAGATCTTCATCCTTGCCTTTGTTATGGTAGACTTGACAAGTCCAATGCTGTCTTTACTGATTACCCATCTTATATAAACCAGAACACATCCAAAGCTCTGCTGCCCATGTTCTAACTTGTACCCTTCATCAATCACCTCTGTGCTCACTGACCGATATTTGTATCTGGTCTGAAATGTATGATATTTAAATTTCCATTCTTATTTTCAACTCTCTCCATGATCTTATCCCTGTTTTTTTTTTCTGTAACCTCATACAGCTCCTCAATCCTGAGTTCCCTTTACTCCTCCTTTTCTGTCCCTTTGAGCATCCCTGATTTTAATCACTCCACCATTGGTGGCCATTCGCTGCCTAAGCCCTAAGCCTTGAAATTCCTCCCTTTTCAATTCCATCTACTTCACTCTTCTTTCTGCCATTCCATAAAAGCTAGTTCTTTGATCAGCTTTTGATCATCTGCTCTGATGTTTTCTTATATTGTTATTGTTAAATGTTGTTTAGTCCTCCTGTAAAATGCTTTGGCACATTTTACCACATTAACAGTGCTAAGTAAATTGTTGGGACAATTCTTGTGAATAAAAATTTTTGGAGAGTTTTGGATGCCATGAAGTGCAATGTAAATATGTTTGATAGAACATTGGAGAAGAAACATGATCACCATCTAAGGCAGAAATTATGATCCGTGGTAAGGTTAGCGAGGAGGCAGGTGTATAACAGAGACCTGCAGAAGACAAAAGAGCAATACAGAATTTGAAAACACAGAAGTGTGGAGGATAGAACACAGAGCAGAGCAGAGAACAGTAGATCACAATCAAAAGCAACAAAGTCACCAAGGTTGCTGGAGGCAATACCAATTCTATCATATCCAATCAGCGATACCATTTTAAACCAACTAACAAAGACCCTTTCTAGGATAATACAAAATCAGGGAACAACTTCCTGTCCACCATGCTATCGATCTGTCTGGAGAGTGGTGGCTCCATAGGACCAGATTGGTGTAACATATGGTTTGAGATGCCTGTAGCTTCTCTCAAGAAGAGCTGCTGTCTATTGGATTGGTAACGTCTCATTATTTGTCACCATCAAAATCAACACAGCAACCTTTGGTTCCTTCTATTGTGCCATGGAAATGTTTTCGGGGCCCCTGTAATGGCTACATATGAATTAATATAGCATGTTTGACTATTTCGAAGAGGTAGCGATTCAGTGACCTTCTGTCTGAACCTTGATTATGAAAAGAATAAAGCTGTATGACAGATTGACAGAATTATCATGGCACAGAAGGAGGCCATTCAGCTCATCATGTCTGCAGTGCTTCTATTACCTAGCGCCAATTTCCTTCCTTTTCCCCATTTCTTGCACTCCATTTCTATTCAAATAATTGTCCAATGCCCTCTTGAATGCCTCATGGACTTCATTTTTCCATAAGGCCTGAGTCGACTTTAGGGTACACAGGCTTGAGTTCGTATCATACTTTCAACAGTCCAGTGAAACAATCATCCTGCTCATAGGCAGGTGTCAATGTAAAGGGACAGAATTTGATTTCATTAAAACCAACTTAACAGCTTGTAGAACTGGCCATTGCCTTCTAGACAATGATCAATATGATCAATATGCTGCTGGAAGAAGGATGCAAGTTTGAAGTAATTGCAGCCGGTCAGCAATATTTCAGGTGTTGATTCCACAACAACTATTGCAGCCACCAACAGGTTCAATAATTGTAAATCAACGTCCAAATATTGAATTAAATGTGGCTGTCTCCCCCTTAAAGCCAGTGTCCAGTATTTTATTATATATACAAGCTGTGTTCTGCAAGAGGATACTGGGCTAAAATGTGCAAAAAATCTAATTGCCCAAATACTAAGGATTTTTTCAAAGTTCAAACCACAGAACATAAGCATTTTAATGAAGTTCAAGAAGTATCTGCAGTGTCACACCTTACAAACTCAACTTAGTACAAGTGGTTAATTTGACACACTGTATAGATGTCATTAGAAAATTGATAATTGAAATCTCTACCTTTATCCAAGTGATATATCTCAACAGGAATGGACTATATGCATTAAATGCCAGAAATGATACAGTGAAAATGTAAGTATCATCCCTTTATACACTTTTCATGTGATGTATTCGGAAAACTGACACTACATAGTGCTGGAGATAGTAGGAACTGCAGATACTGGCGAATCTGAGGTAACAAGGTGTAGAGCTGGATGAACACAGCAGGCCAAGCAGCATCAGAAGAGCAGGAAGGCTGACGTTTTGGGCCTAGACCCTTCTTCAGAAATCATAGTGCTGTCCACAAATGATAAGTTAACTGCTTACATCAGGTCTGACACCCATGCATTGACCATATTCATCTTAAATGTCAATACTGACCATTAGGATGGACACCTGAAAACCTTTACATCATTGACACAGCTGTCCATCATTGGTCTGCCAGGATGCACAGAACTATGTATCAACATGATCTATGTGATAACTACACCATTAATTCCAGCACCAGAGATCCCAGACTGCAGCTCTGAGCCTAATCAATATCATGATCCATCTAAGCTTGCCACGTTGGAAGTTGATATATCCCAGGGAGGCCTCTAGGCATGTCTGTTACACTATGACAAACTTATTGCATTTGATTCTAAAGTCCTTGTGATAACTCAGGCAAACTACTTCAATACGGAAAGGGAGCATCTTGCTTCAGGTTTTGAAATACAAAGGTTCCACATGTATCTATTTAGCAAGCATTTCATTGTTCGGACCAGTAACAGAGGACTGGAAATGATCTATCAAGAATGTCTAAGTGCACCTCAACAATTACAATGTATAGTTGTGAAGCTCCAAGGGTGCAATTTGGAAATACAAGTACGTATGTACTCTATCCAACTGAACAACACCTCCTCCCTTAACACAAAAAGAACCATTATTATGAAAAGGTGGTTTCATTTTTTCCTTTTAAAACCTTAACTGCATTATATCATTAATCGAGAGTTAACATTTTTTACAAATTCTATATATATAATATTGAATACTACCATTTCTATCTTATGTAAACATTTTTCTTTTAAAACCAGTGACAAAACATCCGCGATGTTATTTTCATGACCTGCAACATGTACATTCTGTAAATTAAATGCTTGTAACATGAGACTCCAACGAAATAATCTAGCATTCATGTCCTTATATCTATCCAGAAATATTAAAGAATACTGGTTCTCACTTTTGGTTTCAGGGAGGGGACCTACACAAACAATTATAACCTGCGTGAAAGGTTCTTCAAATGTGGGAATTGGCATCAAAGACGCTGGTTTTATTACTGCCTGTAGCTTTCGTACCATCTGACATGTATGTCAGGTACGGCAAAATTCAACCAGAGCTTTATGTAATCCAGGCCAATAGAAATGCTTCTGTATCTTAGCCTGAGTCTTCCTCACTCTTAGATGGCCTCCTACAGATAATTTTTGTGCTACCCACAATATTTCCTGACTGTATTTTTCCAGCAACACAATCTGGTGAACTTCCGCCCGTTCCTCACCTGTGGTAACCTGCCAAAGTCTCCACTTCTACCTTAAGATCCTTAAGGTAATAGCATTCTGGAATATGTTCTTATTCCTTTTCAGGGTAGGCTTTATAATATAAATCCTTTATCGTCTCATCTTTTTGTCATTAATCTTTCAGAACTAAACGCCTCTGCCTAATCCTCTGCCTGCTTAGGTTTTTCCTTTCCCATTTAATCAAACAGGATGCCAGCTAACTGGATCTCAATTCCTTCAGCTTTTTCCCTTGTTTTCCCTTTTTGTTTTAGTTTATGGCTGTAGGATCTATCATCACGCAGTCCAGGAAAATTCCAGAGTAGTTTTCTTTTAACTCCTCAGTTCTCTGGTTTTCTTTTGGCTTCTACACTGTAATTGGCATCACTCCCACCTGTGATCCAGCTGTATCATTTCCAAGAACAAACTGTATTCCTGGAACAGCCAATGTTTCTATCACTTTCACTATCACTTCCCTGATCTTGATTGGGCTTTCTAGCCTTATCTTACACAGGGGAACATGAATTCTCTCTCCATCTATTCAACAAATTATCACTCTCTTGGGCAATATTTCAGAAGGAGTACAAATATTTTCATCTCTTACTGTTAGAGACTGACCAGCTGCCATATCTCTCAATATTTTAATTTCTTAACCTACTCCTCCTGTTCTACCTTAATAAACCTTACCCACATGGGTGAAGTCTTTGAAAAGGTAAGGCGCTATCTTACTATCCAGCCCATGACTAGGCTGTGCACCCTCTTGTAGCTCCTCAGCTTCTCTTGGGATTTCCTTCACTAGCTCAACTAATCCCACTGGTTTAGCTTCTTTCACCAAATCCTTTTTTCCCGATGCCTTTCTTAAACCGCCAGCACTGTGACTTTGTGTGTCCCACGTTATTGCAATGAAAACCTGAGGTCTTTCACCTGTTTTCCACTCTCTTGGGTTTCTTTTTTCACATGTGGTAAATTGTTCCCAGTGTGATCTACTTTTTGTTTCACATTGAAGGATCTCCCTCTTTCTCAATTTCTATCCCTCATGGAATGAAACTGCTGTCGGAAGCTAGATTTCGAGTTAGGCACAAACATGTATTCACCTGCCATCTCTGCAGCTCTTCTTGCTGTTTTAACTTCCTGTTCCTCAACGTGAGGTCTTATCACTTCTAGAAGTGAGTTTTTAAACTCCTCCAGCAGAATAATATTCCTAAGATCTTCATATGTCTTTTGTATCTTTAAAGCTCTCATCCATCTATTGAAATTACTCTGTTTAATTCCTTCAAATTTGATATAAGTCTGACCTGGTTCCTTTTTTACATTTCTGAACCATTGTTTATATGCTTCTGGTACCAATTTGTAGGCACTCAAAATAGCCTGTTTTACTTCTTCATATTCTCCTGACACCTTCTCTGACAACACTGCAAACATCTCACTAGCCCTGTCTGCCAACTTGATGTGAATTAACATTACTCGCACAGTCTCTGGTCAGTTCATCCGTTCAGCCAATTTCTCAAAGGAAATGAAAAAACTCTTCTATGTCTTTTTCATCAAATTTTGGTAATGTTTGGGCATTTTGTATATATCCCTACCAGGCTGTTGGCTCCGAGCTTGCTCATCATCACTTCTATCTTGTACTTTTACTTCTGTCATTTGAAGTCTTTTTGCTTCAAGTTCCAGCATCATCTTTTCTAACTTGAACATTCTTTCCTTTTCTTGTCTCTGTTTTCCCCTTTTTTATTTCTTCAGCTAGGGCAATTCTTTCCTTTACTTTTTCCTCTGTTGGATATCTTTCCCTTTCTTTGTCCTCTAGTTACAATTGTCTGATCTGCAATTTGATTTTTTCTAACTCCATTGCACTTGACCGTTTCTCTAATATTCCTGAACGCGTAGCAAACTCCATTACAATTTCAGTTTTTTTCTAATCCCCAGTTAAAGCTAATTCTAGCCTGTTTGCCAATTCTAAAAGTGTTCCCTTTCTCTGTCTTCCTAAATTTTCTTGGGAAAGAGTATAATGTATCTAAGCTTGCTGATGATGGAAAAATAGATGGGAGGGCATGTTGTGGTGAGGCTGTAAGGAATCTGTAAGAGGTTCAGATAAGTTGAGTGAGTAGGGAAAAAGCTTTGCAGATGGTGTTTAATGTAGAGAAGTGTGAGGTCATGCACTTTGGTAGGAAATGTAGAAGGGCCACAAGAAACGTGCAGCACTGGGGGATGTGGGTGTTCTTTTGCATGAAACACAAAAGTTAGCATGGAGGTACAGCAAGTAATTAAGAAGGTAAATTAAATTTTAGGTTTTATTTGTGAGGGGCTTAAATTTTAAATGTAGGAAATCTTGTTACAACTGTGCAATGTTGGTGAGGCTGCACCGAGAGTATTATGTACAGTTTTGGACTCTGTATTTAAGAAAGGCTGTACTGACATTAGAAGTAGTTCCTAAGAGTTTCACTGGGCTGATTGCTGGGATGAGAGGTTGACTTAACAGGAACGGCTGAGCGGGTTAGGCCTTTGTTCATTACAGTCATAGACCCCATGCAGTCATTCAGCACAGAAACACAGAGCCTTTGGTCCAACTCGTTCACGCCAACCAGACATCCCAATCTGATCTAGTGCCATTTGCCAGCATTTGGCTCATATCCCTCTAAACTCTTCCTATTCACGTACCCATCCAGATTCCTTTTAAATGTTGTAATTGTACCAGCCTCCACCACTTCCTCTGGCAGCTCATTCCGTACACGCATCATCCTCTGCGTGAAAAGGTTGCCCCTCAGGTCCGTTTTAAGTCTACCCCCCCACCCCCACCTTAAACCTATGCTGTCTAGTTTTGGATAAAGGAGGTAGATATACTATTGAAATTTCAGGGAATTGATGGCTATGATGAGTTGGCACAAAAGAGGAGCTGAGGGCTTTGGCAGATCAGCCATGATCTTGTTGAATAGTGGGGTAGGGTTGGAGGGGGCCAGAAGGCCTATTCCTCCTTGTATTCCTTAGTTCTTATACAGACTGCCCCTAATGGAGATGTTCAGGGAGCCCTCAATCATTAGAGTAGGAATCTATACGTGTGTCTTTGGCAGAAGGGCCAGGGCATCGGCTGTTGACCATCAGGTCTGCCCACCTCAAGACTTGTCAGGCCATAACCACACTTAGGGGCTGTCTAGGAGCATGGTTACACCTGCGGGTCTTCTATGCATCAGTCTCAAATCAATGCAACTATGCTCCAGACTTCTAGCCTTTGAAGTTACATTACAGAGGCCAAGTTGATGTTCCCAATCAACATCCAATTATTGGCCTTGTGTATATGAGCCCCCATGAAGGTGCCCTCTCTTTCCATGGAGCTGTTCAGGCTCTTATTGAATTCAGGAATGGCAAGACCTCATGGAGTGTATAGACTGTCCATCTTCTAGCCAAGGACACAGACTAGCTTTCAAGAATTCTGCCAAAGGTTCAGATGTCTCCCTTTGCTGTGCCCTCTTTGTGATTGCTCCCTCTTTGTGATTGACCCTCAAGGCTCAGTGTTTCTTATGACCTGAATAATGATGCTCCCTCCACCCTCCGATGGGGACTGCCACCCACTTCCATCATCTTTATCACTTTCTCACATATGCTATGCTCCTCACACCGTGACAAACATTTTTGCAAGGTCATTGTATCTATGTTGGTAAATTGTGCACTTGAGTTGTGTGAATGCATCCTCTGAGGTGTTGCTGAATTGCCTGTCATCTCCTTGTGTTCCTCTGACCTTGACCTGAGAGCATGTGGAAAGGCAAGTTAATATTTCTCTACATCCCTCTGGCTGCAATATACAAAATCAAACACACAGTAGTGAATCTATGTTCCATGAACTAGGCGTTCACTGTTGCTTAGACAAAATCCCATTTCATCTTTGTAATTGCATGCCTTGTTGAGAATCTTACAATAGCTAAAGTTTCAACTTTCTGTGGCATCAGGACTGCTACCTGATTTGTGACAAGTAGTGATTGAAATAAATATTAAAAAAGTATTAAAATAATTTTTAGATTTTAGATTGTTGGAATTTGGTGTATGCTTGGGTTACTTTCATAAAGGATTCTAATTTTAAAAAACTAGGTCAGACTGTCATTTCAGAACAGTGACCTAATCCACTGTGTCTGTCAGAGAGCAGAACTCCCTGGAGTGTTAATGAAAAGTTGTTTTTACTGTGGTGGTTTATAAAGGTGAGGTAACAGTTGAAGGTCTTGTTTTTGGTTCAGAATAATCAAGAATTGATTTTAGTTCAGAAACCTCAGTAAGTGAATGCTTTAAGGGCAGTCCAGAGGAAACCCAACTGAGGTCAGAAGCAAATATTGTTTCTCTCTGAGAAAAATGGTAGGAGAGGTCAGGGAAAGCACTGTCACCTTAGCAGAAAATGGCCAAAGGAATTTCCAAACCAGGAGTGTTTGGTTAGGAATTGTACGAATTATTAAAAGCTGAGAATATCTAAGTTCTCAGTTTTGTGAGTATTCCTGTGAGAAATCTTCACAGTTCATGGAAAAGATCTGGAGAGAATCAATAAAGTCCAACTTAATTATTTGATTTGTAGGAGTGATTTCTTTGGATTTCAGACTCTGAATAGATAATGTCAGAAAATAGGATGAGACTTTGTTTTAAGATCTTTTTAACTGGATTCTTAAATTTAGATAGCTTGGTTTAATTGCATTCATTTTCATCTTTTGTGTAACAAACTTCTTTCTGTTGAAGAAACACTCCAGACTTGTGCGATAACCATCATTTTAAGAGGTTAAAGAAACATATGATCTATTTAGTCAGATTTCATTCTGGAATTTAAACTATACAGCAGTGCCATTCCACTGCCCTTCATAATTCGTCTCCTCGGTATTGTGTGCTCCATTTTTGAAAGGTGAATGAGAAGAGTTCCATGAGTGTTGCAGCTCCCATTAACATCTATGATGGCATCAAACCAAAGAATGTGCTGCACACTTTCTGGGTTAGTATTATCACCCTCACATCTTCCATGCTTGTCCTTGTAAAACATTCTCCCAGGTTCGATGCCAAAACAAAGAACTTTGATATACTGAGAATATTTTGGCAGAGATCAAAACACAAATCATAGATTATTAAATAAATTTAAGTAAGTTAAGGAAAACAAGTGATTTAAAATCAAGAAATTAACTTAAAGATTATGATGTAGTAGCCGTTATAAAGATGTTACTACAAACTGAACATGGTTGAAAGCAAAACATTCCAGGATGTAAAGTTGTATGAAAGGCATGGAAATCATGAAGGGTTTTGGAGTAGTAGTATTTATAAGGGACATAACAAAACCAAAAGGAAAGCAAATATTTTACTGAGGGTGATTTTGTAATGGGAACGTGTTGATGTTGAAATTAGACGGGGGAAGATCATGGAATCATTGCAATCACCATATACATTTTTAGATTAATCACCCTGATTCACACACATAGTATATGTCAAGCAGATAGAACATCAACTTTCCTGCTCCTCTGATGCTGCCTGGCTTGCTGTGTTCTTCCAGCTCCATACTGTGTCATCTCTGACTGCAGCATCTGCAGTTCTTGCTATCTCTCTGGAACAACACCATGCTGTCCACTCACAGCACTCTTGAAATGTTTTACTAAGATATATGTTCATTTCTGATCTTCGAACTGTAACAAATTTATAGATTTGGTGCAGCATTCATGGGATATTTACTCATTTGAGAACAAGATTTCTGAAATGTAAATATATATCTAAAGCATACTTTTTAACGGCACAACATTTTCAGAATGTTAATTGACTCCTTCAGGTGTTGTTATACATGAAATGTAAAATTATTCAATTTTCAACAGTTATGTTACTCAATTAATACTTTCTTCCGGTCATCTATTTCAGATTTCCTGTAACTCATTAGTATATATTATTTCTGTCTTGTTTTAAAAATACATTTATTAGAACAGTTGTCATGATTAGTTTTTCCCTATCACTTTTTCCATTGCTTTGTTCTCTGTGTGACTGATCCTCAACTGCACCCCTGTTTAACTTGTCTTTCATTTGTACTGATTTTTAACATGAATTGTTTGGATTTTCCAAAATCATTCAAACTTGAACTCCCTCTAGCTCACTTTTGGCAGGTTATTACTAGATGCTCAGTTATCTTGAAAAAAATGTGACCCAAAAGCATGAAAAACATTAAATGTGCTGACAGTGAAGTAGTGGTTTTCTTTTCCAAGTGTTTGTGTGAAATGATCTGGTAAAGTGGATGCTGTTGAAGCAATGCTTTACTGCATCCCCGTCAAAAAATGATAAATGTTCTTGTGTTAGAGCCTAAATCCCTACCAACCAGAAGCATTTCCCACTGAAACACAGCAACTTTCCAGCTGTGCTTCTAATGTACCAAAGAAAAACTTGATTAAGGAGTATTTACTTCTCATTTGCAGAAGCTATTGTTCATTTATCTTCCTAAAAGAAACTGATTTTATTAAAATGTTGTAACGCTGATGTATGAGTTTGGCCGTGTTACTATACCCTGATACAAAGCAGACTGGCCACAATTATAAATTGCAGGAATTACACATTCTAGCTAATGGAACTCAAAGGTATTTATTGCTTTACTGTGAAAATTAAGGTTAGATGACCTATTTAAAGGAGCTGGTCACTTCAGAAAGGGGAGTTATAACTAATATTTCCCTGTATGAGCCTATGGCAAAAACTGTCAACAACCACTGACAAAGCATCGCCCTCCATGGCCTAAGGAGGTAGAAAAAAGGTGTATGGGTCAGCAACAGCTAACTCAAAGCATGGCCTCCTCAGGAACATCTACCAAAGTTAGACTTGGCCTTTAAACCCTGTGGACTGGACAGTACCTTCTACAAGTATTGTGTAAGGGGTTTAGGACACCAGAGCATCAATTGTGATGATGTCACAAAACTGCTTTCCACTGGGCCTAAACAACGGAGTGTGGGCAGGGTTAGTGTGAGATAGCAAGAGAGAATCATGTGCAGGCAAGCAGGCGGAGTAGATCAACTAGAGTTACGTGATGGCGTTATGAAATAGTCTTTGTCCCTGATTACAATGTTTAGGAGCATTTAGTCTTATTATGCAACAAACTGTTTATAAAGAAGTTGAAGCTTGAAGATACTTCTTAACCTTGCCTTCTCCTTGTCCAGTCAGTCTTGAACCCAAACTCTTGGATGTGGACATAAAAGCACACGACAAAAGAACCTGCTGCTTTCTGCCGGTTCTGAAGGATCAGGCTGCTGTTGTTGTTGTTATTCATCCTCTAAATGTTTATCGATCCAGATTAGAGAATTGAAAATAATACATTGTAAACACGATAATCTTAATCAAGGTAGGAATTTAAATCCGATGCAAACATGAACCGCAGGAAGTCTTGAAAGCCTCGACTCTGCATAGCTCATAAATACTACTGCCCACAAATGCTTGTCGGTGAGTGTCCCTTCAAATTCAGCTTCCAGATGCATTACTAAATGTGAATACATACTCTGAGCTACTGTAATCTCAATTTTGGCCTTGGTATTTGGCATGGCAGCATTTCCTTTCTGAGAGTGATAGAAGCACAGATGTGATAAATTACTCACTGTGAGTAATTGATTTCAATGGAAAGAAAAACTGGATGGTTTCTGCACCAGTCACCCAACCTTCAGTGCCAGTTTTACACTTCAGTGGTAAGTAAAAATTACACACAGTGTGTAATTTCAGGCTGAGAAAAATACTGGGAAGAGTAATTCATGGCTCACATTGGGGTTCTCCTGCTGTTGCTAATCTCTCCAAATTACTTGAGTGTAGAAATTGGATTCAGTTTGGTCACAAATGCAGATGCTGAAACTTGGAGTAGGATAGACCAGTTCGGACCAGTACTATGAGAACATTTGCACGAGTTGGAACTTACGTTCCAACTAGCATTTGCATGACTTAAGCATGGAAACCAGAAGTTAAAGTGTGCTAAAAGAAATGGCCCCAAAACTTTCAAATTGTAATTTTTTTAGTTTGGCTGGAGGAGACAGGACTGTTTCTTCTGGCTGCACAAAGTAATAGTGGGCTTCTGTCAGTCTGCCCTTACGCCCCTCGCCACATTACCAAATACTCATCCTTAGCTGTACCTGTAGGCCTCAACATGAGGCAACCTCATAAAGTCCTGAGACGAGTTGCATCAGGATGTGTGGTTAGTGCCCAAGACATAGCTGAGTTATTGTGCTGACAACCAGGGAGAATATAAAATTATCCTTCTCCTGGACACTATTGAATTACTCTGGTTTTGAATGCAAACGTTTAAGGGCCTTGAACATGCTAATGTAACAAAAGTGAAGAATTCGAAGGGTAACTTGATGAAGAGTTGAACTCGAGCAAAATACTGCAGGTGCTGGATACCTGAAATACCCAGCAGGTTGTGCGGCATCTGTACAGAGAGAAAAACAAAAGATGAAATCTTTTGGGGTGTGACTGATATAGGTTATGGTGAGATTAGTGGCAGAGTCAGACAACAGGCCTGGCAAGGTCTATTTTAATGTCAGAAACATCTTCCATCTTTTAGATATTTTCTAATTAATCTTTTCAAAGATATTATTACATACCTCTGTGTGATCTGAAACTGGGCCTCCTGACCCAGTGATAAGGATCTACCAATGCACCACAAGAGCACATTGTGACATCTTTTATGCTTTTGATGAGCACTGAGGTATGTTTTCATGCCACGTAGTGGCGAATTGCCAATTAAGGGGGATTACATCTTGCTAACCGACTTACTAACTTGCCTCTTTAATATTCAGCTTCCTATCTTACCAAATGTGCCAAGCAAGTTAGAGATCAAGAAATCTCATCATGGCGGTCAAAACAGGTCCCTGGTGACTCTAGCTCACCGCTCACTGTGAGGAGTCACCGTTTTGCTCAGCACCAAGCAGCATCTGAGGGTGCAATTTATGGGCACTCCTCATCCATGTACATTAGCAAGTAACATCGAACCTTTCACGGTTCCAAAACACTTGCAGAACTCTCAGGAAGCACAGACTTGCATTGCCCAATACACTGGCAACTATTATTGAAGGCTCTGCTGGGACATTGAGTACACAGGAGCAGGCACCCAGCTCATAGAATGAACCAGGTTATATCTTGGAGTGTCTCACTTGCATTTGTAGCATTCACTCACTTAGCATTTACCTGCGTGCTGGCACCATCGATACCTTGCTGTGCCAGTTGGTGCAGTCATACAACTTGCATTACAGCTCAGCAGCCCTCGGTCTAGGGGGCATACGTCTTGTTCTACAGCTATGTGCTAGCCAGTCTCACACCTGTACAATGCGGCAGCAACTTATGTGCAGAGATACTGCATGGACACCATGTCAGCCATGTCTCAAAGTCTTAGAGGAGTAGTCCTCACCAAAGTCCACGGAGGCACCTGTCAGCCTGGTAGTCCTGGCAGAACAAGTGAAGGGCAGCACTCGATACCCATCTAAGGGACTGGTCACAGTCAAATATTGGGTCAGAGTGCTCTCGGTCATGTGTCTGTATATCTGCAGTCCAAGAAGTGGTTCATGGTTAGTCCTGTGGCACCTCAGTGGCCAGTCTGGGAGGTAAGATCCAATCTCTCCAGTCAGGGGTCTGGGCACTTATCATCCAGGGCTGCCTGCGTAAGTCAATTGAGGGAGTGGACAATAGTTATTCACTGGGATCTGTCCACAGAAACTAGAAGATAAGAAGTTGGGAGAGAAAGATGGTACAATGCTGAAGGAATGAGACCCGTGAATCAATCCTTTTGAGTTGGGCTGCAAGCTGGGGAATGAGGTCATGAAAATAATGATGGAGGGGGCAACAAAAATTGCAAAAGGAGGACATGGTAAAGCATCCATGGGAAGTGTGTCAAATGGGAGGGGGTTTGTCCATGATCACGAGTACCCTGGCTATGAGGTAGGGAGAATATAAAACTGTATGTGGCACAGTTACCTCATATACCAGTGAAAGGGTAGGCAGATGCTGACTCATGTAGAGGGACCGGCTAGGGACCTGTGGAGGTGCAAACAAGCACAAAAACGTTGGACAAATTCAGCAGGTCTGTCAACAACTGTGGAGAGAGAAACAGGAATAATGTTCGAAATCTGATATGACTCTGGTTTTCAGAACTGAAAGAGGTTGGAAAATGGAGCCAGTTCAGAGGACGTTTACTAGATTGATACCTGGAAGAGGCAGGGTGCCTTAGAGAGAATCGTCGGTGGGTAGTTAAAACCTACTACTTTTTTAACTACTAGAGTTTAAATGGTTGAGGGGTGATTTGATTGACGTGAATAGGATACTGAATAGTCTAGACAGGTAGGACACTAGTAAGATATTTACCTGTATAGGTTGAGTCAATAACTCAGAGGCCCTGTTTTAAAACTTTGAGTACAGAGATGAGGAGAAGTTTTTCTTTAAGAGATTGTGTGACTTGGAACTCTCTGCCTCAGAAGGTAGTGGACAAAGGATTGGTGCATTTTTTAAGGTGGAGATCGATAAATTCTTGTTAGGCAAGAGGAAAGTGGGAAAGTGGGATTCAAAAAACAAACATATCATTAAATCAGAACTGGTGAGGTGATCAAATTCATCCTGAAGCCAGTTGTCACAAAACTATAAATGTATATTATTTTTAATTTTCATGAACTGTAATTTGGCCAACTTCCCTCTAGTGATCTGTATTTGTGTGTGTGGACATTGAGAGTGTGCATAAGAGTGCATTTTATAATTTTGTTTCGATCATTTTATGTGTAGCAAAGAAAACTTTCTTTGGTAAACTCAAGGAAACCTATCTTATTGGTTCTTTCATAATCACAGTACAGAAACAGATAAGTACTCACTGAATAAGCAAGTACAGCGCATCCTTTTCAAACAAAACAATTCCTGCTGCTGCCAAACAAGGACAGGGTAACAATGGGAGCCATTCACCATCTTGTCACCTGTCTGTAACACATTCTGGTCAGTGACACACAAGAAAAATACCTAAACTTTGAAGATGTTATGGAAACAATTCACAATGCTGTTGGAAGACTGAATATGAAGTAGGCTTAAAAAATTGTGATCCCTTCAATTTTAAAAGCATGCGAAACAAGGTCATGTTATGGAGGTGTGTTAGAAACTTGGCACAATAGAAAAAATAGATCTGAAGCATCATCTTAAGTTAAATGTCAAGTGTGAAAGATGAGTCCAGGACAAATGTCAAGAAGTAGTTTTCCTTGCAATAATTTCAAAGAGCAGCACAATGGAGAACAGTAAAAAGGGTTTTTCTCTATCAAGTAATGGAAGCAAACGGTCTGGGATCATTCAGTACACAATTATATGCTGAAATGGGATTGCAGATTTCTGTGGAAGAAAAGATATGACTTTTTCAGCCACAGCCTGAGAGTTCCAGGAGAAAATGCGGGCAAATCAGGTTGAGCGTTTTAAAAAAATGGTTTTAATCAAAGTTTGAATCATCAAGATACTGAAAGGTTAGCTCCACTCTGAATTTGAAAGATTGATGTGAAAATACTAGCAACTTAAAATTTTTACTTCAGCAATTAGAAAAGTATTAGAAGTAAATTAGTTTTCAATGTTGAGTTGAAATCTAGTATAGATTGTTTGGTTAAATTCTGATACAGTTTATGGAATATAGAAGAATCTGAGAAGAAATCAGGATAATGGTTTAATGTTGCATTTTGTGGGGCTGTAATTTCAATTAATTAATGAAGGATTCTGCGTGAGAGATGGCTGATGAAGAACGTAATCATCAACTGAAATAAACATTTTTTATCAACTTAATGAAGAGTATGTAGACGAAGATGCAATGATTTGGCTATTATACGTAAGTGGACTGGAGTTTGTGATCATACAATCAGATATGTGAATGCAACGGGGAATCCAGAATCAATCGGGTTAGGTTGAGTGGAGAAAAAGCATTCATATGAACAGAACATAGAAGGGAACAAAAAGAATGCTGGCACAAATTGCTTAAGCTAGTGGAAAAAGACTTACGGGTATATTAGAGAAGGAGATTTGGGAAGAAAATAGTCAGTAATGAATAGTTGGTGGGGGACCCAATTTTAACTTATTCAAAACCCATTTGTTTACACAGAATTGAAACTGGGCCATGATGTGAATACTTGTATGTGTTGAAAATCTGAATAGATTGTCATACTTTATAGGCAATAATGAATAGACAAAACAATTTCAAAATGCCGAGGTGTTATCACAGCCAACATGACTTTCAAAAGAACTGCATAATAATTAGAGATAAGTATTAATTTTTAACTCACCTCAGCAGCAATATAAATCTCTCAGAAGTGTCAAATTATATTATAAATTTAATATATTACACAATTAAAAGAATCATTAAACAAATGATGCATACTGTTTTGGCTGTACGTAGTGCTATTATCAATCATGTGTAATGGATTATAAGGTTTGTCTCATGAGGTCAATAATAAACCTGGAATATTTATGACACAAAAATATTTTGGACCAAATAACTAAAAAAAGTTTTTGCAGACTGTTTCTTGTTCATGAACTTCACATTTAATTGTAAGAACGGCCATCAACTCATATAGGTCAACTGTTGTAAGGATTAGAAATGCTAGAAAAATTATTTCCTAATTCTTGATTCAGGAATGCCTACTTCCCAAAACAAGGAAAAACTTCTTTTGTCAAGTTGCAGACTCTTTCAGTAAGTGCGATTTCTGGGTCATGGAGCTGCAAGGGTTGCATGTCAAAGGGAATCACTCAAATGAGATGGAAAGTGGCATCCCTTGTCTTGACTTGTGCCTGATGTTCCTATTCTTCTTGATGATAAAATTTGCCAAAGAACAGTGCAGTGCAGAAGGATGCTGTGGGCCATGTAAATGAGCCAGAAAAGAAATCTTGGCACTTCTGAGCCAGGACAGGAAGGAGCAGTAGATAACACAGTGTGGAGCTGGAAGAACGCAGCAAGCCAGGCAGCATCAGAGGATCAGGAAAGCTGTTGTTTTGGGTCGGGACCCCCTCCCCACTTCTGAAGAAGAGTCCCGACCCGAAACATCAGCTTTCCTGCTCCTCTGATGCTGCCTGGCCTGCTGTGTTCCTCCAGCTCCACGCTATGTTATCTCAGACTCCAGCATCGGCAGTTCGTACTATCTCTCAGGAAGGAGCAGTGCATTTTGGGTGTGCTGTTCTTGTCCATTTCAGGGTAGGAAGACTCAAACTTTGTCATAAAGTCCTGGTGAGAACTAAATTGAAATAAGAGAGACTGGTAGTTAAAAACTGTATCTGGCATGATCTGTTTTTGTGACATCGGCAATTAAGAATTGGTGTGGGATGAAAATAAGTCTATTATTAACTGTCAAATATTTAAACGTTGGATAGAAAATTTGGAATGTAACCTAAGTTTTTATTGAATGAAAATTGCCCATTTCACTCAAAACATTATACATGTTATTTGTCCCCCATGCTTGAGATAACTGCATCTAGACAATTTGTTAATTATGAAAAAGGTGGAAAAAGTTACCAGTCACAAATCAGCAAAGTACAGAAGAAAAACTAATCATATTATTTATTTATGTATCAAGGAGGCAATGGCCCAATGATAGTTTCACTTGACTGTTGATCCAGAGGTCCAGTAATAGTCTGGGGACCTGGCTTTGAATATTGCCACAGCAGATGGTGGAAATGGAATTCAATAAAAATCTGGAATTAAGAGACAAATGATGACTATGAATCCATTGTTGATTGTTGTGAAAAAACCCAACTAATGTCCTTTAGGGAAGGAAACTGCCATCCTTACCTGGTCTGGCCTACGTGTGACTACAGGCCCACAGCAATGTGGTTGACTCTTAATTGCCCTCTAGGCAATTAGGGATGGGCAATAAATGCTGCCTAGCTAGAGACACCCTCATCCATTGAATGAATAAAAAAAATGTTGTTTTAAACTACCGTCATAAATCAACAGCTATCACTAAACATTACAATGGATTTGTCATAACTATATATGACTGAATCTCATTTTTTTAAGGCTAGGTGTGCATTGCATCAAGTTTTTGGAGCATTTTTCACTGTGAGGCCTAATGAGTTTCCTAACAACTATCTCACCAAACTCACCTCATGAGCTACCTCTCTCACCCTATGGCATATGGGCACACATCTGATTCCAGCCCACTCCTATCCTGTAGTGTTCTCAGAACAAGTCACTGCTGTTGAGATGTCTCGGAATTCACCCGGATCCCTTGTATCCATGCCATCTTCAAAAGCCTGTTGTTCATCTGGACAAGCTCTGTCAGTCAAAAGCCCTCTGCACTGTTTCTGACAGTTGCCCCAGACATAGCTGACAAAGAGAAATTTGTGCCCTGCTTTGTGGGTTGGACCTGGAGGTCCTGCTGGATGGGGTCGTGCAGAGACAGGACATCGTCTTCCTCCAGAAACAGCAGAGAAAGCCTGGATACCAGATCATGCCAGGTTTGAAGCTGCCATCCAGGTTAGAGCAGCCTTAGCCATCTGAAATTATGCCAGCTGTGTAGGAAGCAGATCAATATTCTTATCCATTCTGCAACATAGTGCCATCATCCTCTCTACAATATTTCATACTCACTGTATCTCTGATACTGTGCATACCTCTCATCAAGGCTTACGCTCGACTACTTTCACAATTGCCTGCAACGTCTTCCCTCACTCACTGTCATCCACCCAACCACTGATAGCTCTAACCACTGATAGCACTGAAAGATGACAGCTAAAGAGACAAAATGACTTCAATTGTAAATTCAATGGTTGTCTGGAGACAAAGTGTCTGGAACCGGTAGAATATAACACTGAAAAGTGTCAAGGAACTTCAAACAGAGAGAGAAAGCGACTTGAAATAATGAGGGGCTGACTATTCCCCCATCTAGGCAGACAGCCAAGTTTTACAGACAATTTTTGTAGTTTTCCCTTTCAGAAATATGCAAAAGAAGGGGATAAAAGTGAGCTAACAAGGTGTAGAGCTGGATGAACACAGCAGGCCAAGCAGCATCTTGGGGGAAGGAAATCTTGACGTTTCGGGCCTAGAGCCTTCATTCTCCAGCATCTGCAGTTCCTATTATCTCGGATAAAAGTGAGCTTCGGCACTTTTCTCTGTGTTATCATAAGGCTCTTGTGGACTAGAGTGTGTTGAGTATCCTATGGAAGTTACATCTTGAGAACAGCTAGTAAGCTACAAATCACTTGAAAAAGGATTCAGGACAAAGAAACTTCAATCAGCCTACTGAACTGGAATCTGAAAAATCGATTGTTCCACTTCCAACAACAGCATTACCAGTGCAACCCAATAATGGACACAGCATTATCTTATCTGCTCTTCACGAACAATTCAAAGATTGAGTCATGCAACCTTTTAAGTTAACTTTTATCTTTTTGGACTGACCTCATATTTCTAATCTCTGTGTTATGCATGCTGCGTTAGCATTTCCTCTTGCAGGCAGAAATTAATAAAGTTACCATTTTGTTAATTCAAGAAATCCAGGATAAGTTAGCTCTTTCTAAAACATAAGTTTGGTGGTCTGGGGAAAAAAGGATCTTTTTAAAATTAACTCTGTTGCAGCTGAGGAGGTGGGTCAATAAAGAAGGAGAGCTATTACATTCCCTTCTCAACCGGGAGTTTAAATTATTTGGCATATCCCGCTTGGAACCCTAATGAATTGAGGGACCTTTTATGGGGCCTAGTCATAAGTATAATAAAATATTTTATTATTTGTCCAGTTAAATGCGCTTAGTATTTTCTTAGCTTGGTTTTGGATTTTTTTTTTCTGATGAAGCACTTTCTATAATTTTGTTTTTCCCAATGTATTTCAATTTACTGGGCAAGTACTAATGACACTCTTTTACCCCCAAAAGAAAAAGAAGTGAATTTACGTGAAAAGGATCTTTTTCTTGGATTTTATTTGTGCATTAGAAGTTAGTTCAGTACAGTGACTGAATTCAGAAAGATTTACATACTAGATGTTACAAAATGACTAAATTCAAATTCTTTACTTCCTTGAAAGGAGTTAACTCATTTATCAAATTAACTAATGCCACCATTGGAGAGAAGAATTTGATACAAATACATTAGAACATTATTCATCATAGTAATTACAGGGTTTACATCATTGAAAGAACTAACTTTCATTTATAAATTTCTTCCGCAGTTCCAGGACGTATCAATGCATTTCACAACCAATGAACTATTTTTGAAGTGGAGTCATTGTTGTAGTCAGGATTATGCAGGAAGGTTAGAAGATAAATGCAGTTCTGTCTAACTAAATTAATTTTATTTTCCCAGTGCCTGTAACCTGGAATAGGGATAGATACTTTTATTAATCTCCTTTTTCTGTTTTTTTGCAGAAATATAAGGAACATGAGAAAACAGTCTCTGTTCAAGAAATAGATGGACTCCAGCTTGTCAAAAAACTGGCAAAGGATATGGAAAGAATGTTTCGCAATAAAGCTGAAGCAGTAAGAGTAAGTACATCTCAAAGATA
The DNA here is from genome assembly GCA_024137785.1 of Ginglymostoma cirratum. Lineage (NCBI taxonomy): Eukaryota > Metazoa > Chordata > Chondrichthyes > Orectolobiformes > Ginglymostomatidae > Ginglymostoma > Ginglymostoma cirratum. The sequence goes on from JAHRHZ010000065.1 coordinate 26,348,375, forward strand.
GGTAGAACAATTTTTATGACAATTTGCATCCCATCATAACCCAGTTTGCTTTTCATTTACCATTGTAAAGGTATTCTCGGTCATGAAAACCTTCAAAGGAAATTTTCTGAAATTATTAATTGTGACAGATAACCTTTACTTCAGTCCAAGTGCACACAGAGAATCAGAGAATGGTTGTAATGTAGGAGGAGGGCATTCCGCCCTGTATATCCATACCAGCTCTTTGTAGGAGCTAGTCCTGGATTCCCAATCCCCTGATTTTACATTCGTGTCCTGCATTTTTTCTTCTATTCAGATAATGATCCAATTTCCTTTGAAAGCTGCAAGTGAATCTGCTTATATCAACCCCTCATTATAGATCCTGGCCACTCTCTGTCAAAATAAAGTTTTCTCACGTTGCCTTTGGCTATTTTGTCAAACACATGAAATACGTGTTCTCAATCTTTCTGCTAATAGAAGCATTGTGTCCCTATCTACTCACTCCAAACTTTTGATGATTTTGAACACCCCTATAAAATCTCTTCTCTACTGTCAGTTTTCTAAGGAGAACTGTCTCAGCCTCTCCAATCTATGTAACTGAGGTCCTTCTTCTTTGGAATCTTGATCGTTCATCTTTTCTTTACCCTTTCTAATGCCTGCACGTTCTTCTTAAAGGGCAGGTGCCCAGAATTCAGTATGATACCCGAGTTAAGGATGACCCAGTGAATTATGAATTTCACGTAACTTGTGTGTTTTTCTACTGTAAGCTATTACTTTTAAAGATCGGGACCCACTGTATTTTGTTAACTGCTTTTCAAAATCCAGCTGCTGTGTGTGTTGCACATTTGGTTATCCAGGGTCGGAGACATTTCGTGGATATTTCACATTGACCTGTGTGTGCTGAACTAGTTTGAGTGCTCTGTCATGCCTTCAGTTATGAGACTATTAAATGATTTAACAGAATTAAACTTAAGAATTAAATAAATAAGATGGCACAATGGCAGCACACTGTTCACATGATTGATGAGGAGTGAATCTGCATTCTACTGATAAGAATGTAATCCTTCTGCTCGGAATTACCCAGAAGCTACATCCAAATATGAAAAATATTAATTTTATAAGGCAATTAATGCACATTCTAAGCTAATCAAAATATGCGTCGCATATCCTCTTCAGGGGCCTGGCAGTAAAGCCTGTCTTTTCTGGTGAGATGAAATGACTGCAACTATGAATGGGTACCCATTGCAGCCTCACTAAAACGATTTCTTTTAGATTAACAAAGCTACTTGTAATACTGTACATGCTTACAATTGGTCAGCATTACTGAGCAACTGCAATGGTACATCCTTTTGTAGCCCGCCCAATTGAAGGTCTCATGTAAGTCATCTGCAGAAGTTTTTATGTGCAGTCTCATCTGGCATCTGCATTATCCATGCCCTGTGCTGCATGTCTGAGGCATGTCCTCACACTGGTTCATGAACTTTTGAATTTGTTCGATCGTAGCCTCCTTTTATTTTTCACGTGTTTCGATTTAAAATATCCAGCAAGAGTTTTGAGCTTTAGTTAAGATTAAAGGTTAACTTATTACGGAATGCTATTAAGTAAAAATCACAAAGTTATTCGCTAAAATACACAGACAAAGTGCTAATGAAGGGAAAGGTAAAAGACTCTTATAGAGATGAAAATAAGATCAGTATTGAAGATTGTAGCAAGCCTGTTATTTGCTCGAAGACTCCTTTTCCAAAGTAAAGGGATTGAAACATTGAAGTCAGAGCTCAGCAGCTGCGATGTCTTCTGTCATCAAATAATTGGAGGTTGTTCTCAGAGGTGGACTGAGCAAAACAGGTCTTACAAGTAAATGAAGGCTCCTCTGCTTTGCTTTTATTGTGTTTTAGGTTGTGTCTCTTGACAGCTGGGTTCAGTACAGCAGGCCTGGAATTCTTTCTCTTGCTTGTCTATTGAGAAGCAATGATTGCTTCAAAGTATCTCTCTCATGGTCTTTACACAAAATTGTTGCTCAAAACAAGACTTTTAAACGGATTAAAACTTAAAATGGTTGTTAAGTCAAAACTTGTACCATTCTTCTACTTTAGATATTGGGTTGGCCTAGGTCTAGGCACAGATCCATCCATTATCCTTTAGTCAAAGCAATTAATGTCTGTCTCAACAATTAGTTTGATAGCGCTCATCTTGTCAAGTTGTTAGTAAAATAGGAAGAACCATTCACACCTGCAGGGAAGTGTGATCAAGGAATTACTGTTTATCCCTGGAAATATTCATTGAATTTCAAAAGCTGTCTTGTAATGTTTTCTTGAGATAATCACATTCTGGTCTCAATATCAGCTGAACTCACGGGGTAGTCATGTGACGTCTGTAAGCCATTTCATAGGATTCTCTGTGTTTATTTTAAATGCAGGTTAGTCTTCTTTGAAAAATATGTACTATTACTACACATTTATGATACCTGACTGCAGTGCATTCATGGTCAGTGTCTCAGCTTGTGTGGATCCCACCACTAAGATACTGCCACTATATCTGAACTGATGCTGCCACTCCAAAACAAAATGATGGGGCTGTGCTTTCTTCATCAGACCATCACCTCTTCTCGGTGTTCATCCACACACTAGCTAGACTGCAGTTTTCTGAAAGCAAAACAACACAAAAGCCAAGTTGTGAAGGTAATGTAAAAAAGCAAGAGGTGTATGTTTACACCATCTGCAACTTGTAAATCAGAAGAAATCATGGAATGAACAGCAAATAGGATCTGCCAAGAGTGGATTTGATATGAGTGTACCGCCATTTTCAAAGGTGTTGTACCTCCTGTTGACAAAGGACTCAGCAGTGGTCAACACTGACTCCTTTATGGGGTAAGGACATTCAGTTAGCTATGCTGCTTCTATTGTGCAAGGTTACGCACCTTGTCCTGCACTAAAGACGGATGTATGTGAATGTGTGCAGTCTGTTGCTTGATGTAACTATTATGATTGAATAGCTGGCAGTGTGTGCATGTGGACGATTTGAGAAATAGTTGAAGCTACTGGTATGGATGGTGGGATATATATGACTTGAAGATGCAATTGCTGATCTTGACCACTCATGCAAACTCATTTACCTTCCAGCTGCACTGCATGTGGATGCAGTGGATACTTAGGCTTAACTTCCAGTGTTGACTACCAAGGCTACTGGCTCCCATTGTCTTTTTACCTTGTGTCTGGAGGGCCTCCTGAGAACCCAGGATACCTCTCTTCTTTTCTAGTACCTCCTGGCAGACCTTCACAGTGCGGCATTTAAGCACTTTGGATCCTTTTCTCTCCCATGTTGTGATATTCTTTTTTATTTCCTGGTCAGATTTACTTGCAGCACAATCATCAGCACTAATCCAGCCTCAAAGGGCCTCCTACAGTGCAAACTAGCTTGAGGCAATGCAGCCTAGCATTAAGTATTGTTTGCGAGTTGCAATAATGGGCCTTTACTGCTGAAACATCCGCTGAGCAGTATGGTTGCCGCTGGCTGCATAAACAGACAACATGAAGGTTATGTACTGCCTGCAGTTCAAACAAAGGACACAGAATAATCATGCACCTATTTTCAGACGCTACCCTATTAAGCCCCCTATTTGCAAATGTTATCAAGCTAACACCTGGGGAAGCCAGTGTCCTGGGAAGCAATGGCCGGAAGTATCATTGCTAGACTATTAATCCAGAAACTCAACTAATGTTCTGGGGACCCGGGTTTGAATCCGGCCACAGCAGATGGTAGAACTTAATCTGACAAATCTGGAATTACGAAGCTACTGATGATGACGCTCGTCGGAAAACTCCTCTGGCTCACTAATGTCCTTCAAAAAAGGAAATCTGCCATCCTCACCTGGTCTGGGCTACATGTGACTCCAGAGCTACTGCAATGAGATTGACCCTCAACTGCCCTCTGAAGTGGTCTAGCAAGTTGTATCAATCACTACAATGTCTCAACAAAGAAATGAAAACAGACAGACTCTCTGGCATTGACCTAGGCACTGGAAAAGACAATGGCAGAAATGGACTTGCCAATCTCTCCTTACTAACATTTGGAGGCAAGTGTCAAAATTGAGAGAGCTATCTTACAGACTAGTCAAGCAATAGTCTGACATAATCATACTCACGGAATCATAGCTTACAATGTCCCAGAACATCACCATCATCATCAGTGTATATGTCCTGTCCTACTGATAGGGTAGACGCAGCAGAGGTGGTAGCACATGGTCAAGAAGCACTCCTCAACATTGACACTGGACGCCATGGAGTCTCTTGGCATCAGCTTAAACATGGGCAAGGAAACGTCCTTGCTGATTACCACATACCATCCTCCTGCAGCTGATGAATCAATACTCCTTTGTATTGAACAATACTTGGAGGAAACACTGAGGGTGGCAAGGATGCAAAATGTACTCTGGGTAGTGGATTTCAATGTCTAACACCGAGAGTAACACAGCAGCAACATTACTGATCGAGTTGATCAGGTCCTAAGGGACACAGCTGTTAGACTGGTGGTGAGGAAACCAACAAGAGGGAAAAGATATTTGACCTCATCCTTACCAATCTGCCAGCTACAGCTATATATGTCCATGATAGTATCATCGGTAAGAGTGACCACTGCACAGTCCTTGTGGAGACAAAGTCCTGCCTTCATATTGAGAATACTCTGCATTGAGTTGTGTAGCACTATCACCATGCTAATGGGACAAACTTCAAATAGATCTAGTGACTCAAGATTGGGCGTCTATGAGGCGCTGAGGGCCTTCAACAGCAGAATTGTACTCCAGCACATTCTGTAACCTCATGCCCCGACATATCCCCTACTGAGCCATTACCATCAAGCCAGGTGATCAACCCTGGTTCAATTAAGATGCAGGACGGCATGCAAGGAGCATCATCAGGCATACTTAAAAATGAGGTGTCAACCTCCTAAAGCAACCAAACAGGACTCCTTGTATCCCAAACAGCACAGGCAGTAAGCAATAGACAGAGGTAAGCAATCCCACAGTCAACAAATCAGATACAAGTTCTGCAGTCCCTGCCACATCCAGTTGTGAATGATGGTGGACAATTAAAGAACTCATTGGAGAAGGAGGCTCCACAAATATCTCCATTGTTAATGATGGAAGAGGCCAACACGTCAGTGTAAAAGATAAGGCTGAAGCATTTGCAGTGGTCTTCAGCCAGAAGTGCCAAGTGGACGATCCATCTCGGCCTCCTCCAGTGGTCCCCAACATTACAGATACCAGTCTCCAGCCAATTTGATTCACTCTACGTGATATCAAGAAACGGTTGGTGACATTGGATATTGCAAGTGGTACAGGCCCTGACAACATTCTGTCAATAGTACTAAAGATTTGTGCTGCAGAACTAGCCAAGATCTTTCAGTGTACAGTTATGACATTGGCATCTATTGACAATGTAGAAAATTGCCCAGGTATATCCTGCACAGAAAACTGGATAAATCCAACTCGGCCAATTACTGCCCTATCAGTCTACGCTTCATCATCAGTAAAGTGATGGAAGGTGTCATCAACAGTGCTATCAAGCAGTAGCTTCTCAGTGATAAAAGGTACTGCAGATGCTGGAGAATCCGAGATAACAAGCATGGGGCTGGATGAACACAGCAGGTCAAGCAGCATCATAGGATTAGGAAAACTTGACGTTTCGGGCCTAAACCCTTCATCAGAAAATCAAGTGCTACAGTGGCTACAAGAGGTCAGAGGCTAGGAATACTGCAGCAAGTAACTCAGTTCCTGAGTCCCCAAAGCCTGTCCACCATCTACAAGTCACAAGTCAGGAGTGTGATGGAATATTCCCCACTTGCCTGGATGAGTGCAGCTCTAACAACACTAAAGAAGCTTGACACCATCCAGGACAAAGCAGCCCACTTGATTGCCATTCCCTCCACGACAGACACTCAGTAGCAGCAGTGTGTACTATCTCGTAGATGCACTACAGAAATTCAACAAAAGATCCTCAGACACCGCCTTCCAAACCCCACAACCACTTCCATCTGCAAGGAGAAGGGTGACAGATACATGGAAATACTACCACTTGCAAGTTCCCCTCCAAGCCACTCACCACCTGGACTTGCTAATATATCGCTGTTCCTTCACTGTCACTGGGTCAGAATCCTGGAATTTTCTCACTTAGGGCATTGAGGGTCTACCTACAGCACATGGATTGCAACGGTTCAAGAAGGCAGCTCACCACCACCTTCACAAGGGCAACTAGGGATGGGCAGCAAATATTGGCCAGCTAGCGATGCCCATGACCTATGATTAAAGAAATAATAAAAAAGCTAATGCAATCTGACAGTGAACCTCGTGTAGCACAGGGTCAAAGGTATGTGTATAACCTACATGGGACAACAGATTTCCATGTCATTAGGACCCATATATCACCTACATGAGATCTCATATGCAAGGTCATGGAGATATTTCAAAAATATTTTTAAAATTCTCTTGTCCTATGAGAGTTTGCTCATCACTTGATCTAGAGCCCTTGTTTAGTCCAGGTGAGGATATGATAGGCCAGTATGTCTCTTTCACTTGATATGTTGGCTTCCAACTGTATACCAGATGTTTCTCAGGCATTGAAAACTTTGAAAACTCACAGCATTGGGTATCTAAGCCTTTCGCCTTGGTGGCTTTGTATCATTGGCACTTCTTAGGAAGGGTGGCTACTGGATACTCCCATGTAAAATTTTTGGACTGGTTTGCAGTACTTCTGTCAAATCCCTAAAATTTCAGGTCCTATAAATGCAGGCTTTCACATTGAAATGATTATTGCATTTTTAACCAATGGAGCATGTTCGCTAGGGGCAGTAAGAAAAGCAAAGTCAAAATCAGAGAGATAAAAGGGTTTCCGTTCTCACAGAGCTAGGTTAGAACTCAGGACCAGGCGCAAAGTTGTAAAATAGCATGTTGGGTTGGCATTACAGTCACCAAGTTACCTTGCTATAGCCATGGTTAGTACAGCTAAGGTTTAGAGCCTTTGGACAGCTAAATGGGGAAAACCTATATCACCAGTGAACTTTCCTGATGAAGTCTCAAGCCTGGCAAAGAACTAGAAGTAGCTTCCCAGCATCTTACTTGGGGAACAGCAACGCCTCACCTCACTCACCCAAAAAGATGCGACCATCTGAGCTGCAGACACAGGCTAGCTGTGGCCATGCATGTTCTTAAAAGAATTTTTCACAAAGCTGCAGAGAGCCTTTCAATTCTGAAATGGATTTTTGGTCTCTGATGTACCTCAGCTTCATCAACTTCTTCCAATTTGACATTGTTATCAGCCCTCATCTTAGTCTTCCAGCCTTCCCCATCTGTATTTGCATGGAACTACAGAAAGTGGCTTCTTAATTTAAAATGACACCCAAACAGACAAATAAAATTGCATAAATAAAAGCAGAAAGCACTGTGGATGCTGTAAATCAGGAACAAAAATAGAAGTTGCTGGAAAAGCTGAGCAGGTCTGGCAGCATCAGTGAAGAAAAAATCAGAGTTAACGTTTCGGGTCTGGTGACCCTTCCTCAGAAGTGATGGTGGCTAGGAAAATATCAGTTTATATGCAAAAGATAGGGAGGTGGAGGGGGTAAGAAGTAAACAATAGGTGTGGATAGGTCCCAAAGGGAGAGAAGAGCAGTTGGGTAGACAAAGGAGTTGATAATGATCTGGCTAGGAGAGTGAATAGCTGATAATGGGGACTGTTAGTGACCAACAAGAGGTAATGTGTAATGGCAGACTATGTGATAGCAAGGACTGGTGTGTGGGATAGGGGGCTAGGATATGGGAGATTTTAGGCTTGAAAATTATTGAACTTAGTTTTGAGTCCAGAGGGCTGCAGGGTCCCCAAGTGGAAAATGAGGTGTTGTTCTTCCAGCTTGTGCTGAGCTTCGCTAGAACACTGCAGCAAGTCGGAGACAGACATGTTGGCCAGGGAACAGGGTGATGTGTTAAAGTGGCAGGCAACTGGAAGCTCAGGGTCTTTTTTGCGAGCAGAACATATATGTTCTGTGAAGCGGTCACCCAGCCTACGCTTTGTTTCCCCAATGAAGAGGAGACCACATTGTGAGCAGCAAATGCAGGAGATTCCTCTGACGATTTACGCCAGTTTCAAAATTTCCGGTTTACAGGCTGCAGCCCCTCGTCTTTACCTTGTGCATATAATCCCTTTATGCATCCATCCCCCACAAGGATGGTCTCAAGGCTGTCTGCCTCTTCCTGGAGCAAAGTCCTAAACCATTCTCACCCTCCTCTGCTTGGCCAAACTCATCCTTCACCCTCAACAACTTCTCTTTTAACTCCTCTCATTTTCTTCAGGTCAGAGGGGTGGTCATGGGCTTCTGCATGGGGCCTAGTTGTGCCTGTCTCTTTGTGGGTACAGGGAACATTCCTTGTTCCAGTCCTATGCTGGACCCCGTCCACAACTCTTTCTCTGATATATCGATGATATCGTTGGTGCTGCATCATTCCCTTGTTTGGAATTGGAAAAATTCATTGATTTTGCTTCCAATTTCCACCCAGCCCTCATTTTCACCTGCTGTATCTCTGACTCCTCCCTTCCTTCCCTCGACAACTCTGTTTCCATTTCTGGGGATTAATATCCACTGGCCATTAATATCCACTATAAACCCACTGACTCCCACAGTTACCTGGACTATACATTCTCACATCCTGTTTTCTGTAAAGACTCCATCCCATTCTCTCAGTTCTTTCATTTCCTTCACATATGTTCAGAAGAGGCCAACTTCGACAAGGATGCCTCCAAAAGGTCCACCTTCTTCCTCAAGTGAGGATTCCCCTGAACCATTGTTGACAGGGTCCGACCCATCTCTCACACTTCTGCCCTCACCCCCTCTCTTCCCTCCCACAATAGCCCTTGTCCTTACCTACCATCTCACCAGCATCCACATCCAGAAGATCATCAGCCACCATTTCCGCCACCTCCAGCAAGATGCCACCACCAGACACATGTTCCCCTCCCCTCCCTCGTCTGCCTTATGCAGGGACTGTTCCGTCCGGAACACCATGTTTCACTCTTCCTTCATTCCCAACACCACCCTCCATAGCCAACACACCTTCCCCTGCAACTGCTGAGGTGCACCCCACCCCCGACCTCATCCCAAGACCAGCCATCCCCTTATCCCTGCCTCCTTGACCTGTCTGTCTTCTCTCCCACCTATCCGCCCCTCCCTTTTCACTGACCAACCACCACCCCCACTTCCTCCCTACACTCACCTTTACTAGCTTCATCCCCGCCTCCTTGACCTGTCCGTCTTCTCTCCAACCTATCCACTCCACTATCCACCTTTTATCACCGCGCCCCCCTCTCTATTTATTTCAGAACCTCCTTCCCCTCCCCCATTTCTGAAGAAGGGTCCAGACCCAAAACATCAGCTTTCCTGCTTCTCTGATGCTGCCTGGCCTGCTGTGTTCGTCCAGCTCCACACCTTGTTTGTCTCATACTCCAGCATCGGCAGTTCCTACTATCTCCGAGGTGCAACACCTGCCCCTTTACCTCCTCCATCCCAAATATCCAAGGATCCAAAGATACTTTCCAGGTGAAGCAGCTCTTCATCTGCACTTCCCATAATCTAGTCTCCTGCATTCGCTGCTCACAATGTGGTGTCCTCTACATTGGGGAAATTAAGCGTAGACTGGGTGACCGCTTCACAGAACATCTACGTTCTGCTCGCAAAAAAGACCCTAAACGTCCAGTTTCGTGACACTTTAACACATCACCCTGTTCCCTGGTCAAATCTCTGTCTCTGGCTTGTGTTCATCCAGCTCTACACCTTGTTATCTCAGATTCTCCAGCATCTGCAGTTCCTACTATCTCTGCTCTTCTCTCTTTTTGGGATGTATCCCCACCTATTGTTTACTTCTTACACCCTTCCCCTCCCTATTTTCTGCATAAAAAACAACTTTTTCCTAGTTACCATCAGTTCTGAGGAAGGGTGACCAGACCTGAAACGATAACTCTGGTTTTTCTTCACAAATGCTGCCAGATCTGCTGAGCTTTTCCAGCAAATTCTGTTTTTGTTTTTGAATAAAGTGGCGTAACTGTGATTATAGTGATATAAAGCACCAATTTAATAATATACTTATATTTTTCCATTCATAGGCCTTAGATTATTTATGATTTCTCTTCTCAGAGGAAATTAAAACACATCTGAAACATTTAAACTGATCAGACTACTCACACCACCGGTACATTTTATAGTCAGTGTCGTCTGTTGAGAAGGTCGTTGTTGTAATTAATTGTTTGCATTTTGAGCTGTTTACATAAACTCAGTATCTACATGGTTAGTTTGCAGTTTTTACAACCTCTGAGAGAAAAAAACCAGGCGTTGTTTACAACCAGCTGTTGATTTGCTGGAACACATCCCGTGTTATTGGTGAAGACCAATTTCATCTCTGGTATTGTTTTTCAAGTTTGTAGTATTTCCTTAGCACCAAATATAAATTACAGCTCATTTGCTTCATCCTGAATGCTGAGAAAGTCACAGGACAAGTTAAACATTTCACACCTTTGGACAGCTAATTGTTTAAACGTACAATACCTTTTCCATTCTCTCCCTAAAAATGACAATTATTTTTCTTCCTTTGCATCACAGCCTTTCATTCTGACTGCTTTTTTGCAAGTTAGTTGTGTCACATTGTTAAGTTTTGAGTCACATACATTTTCTAGTTTTAGGTTCTTTTCTTGCTCATTTATCTTTCTCGCTTGCGTTGCTCATTTTCATTTCTCAGCAACCTGACTAACCCTGAAAACACTTCGGAAAATGTACTGAGCATGCCAACTGTGTGGAGATTTGGTTGAACAAACACAAATTGACTTCTGAGCTTGTCGGCATCAAGCCATATCACTAAATCCTATCAACATACTATATGGCAGCTGTATTAAATGTACACAGTTCATATAGTCAGAGAATATAAAAATAAATTGCTTAGTAGGATGGTAACTTTATCAGAAATTAAGAGAAAATGAAATTGGTGAGATTTTCTGCCCGCAGTAATTGCTCAGAAGAAAACGTCCCATTGTTTCAAATTCATTTTAAATATATTGCGAAGCATATGTTCTTTATGAAAATAATTTCTACTCACAGTTTGTGTTTTACTGTAATGTTATATATGGCCTTTAAAGAAAATTATTGAGTGGCATTATGACAAAGTGGAATAAAATTAAGCTTGCTAATAGAAATCAAAACATAAGAGGATAAGGTTGTTTGGAAGCAGTGCCAAATGGAATACATGGATATCTATTCAGTAAACATTGACATCTTCTAGTTTGTACTGTTTCAAATATTAAACATTTGAATTAACAACATAAGTAGACCAGGATAACAAGCACGGGGCTGGATGAACACAGCAGGTCAAGCAGCATCATAGGAGCAGGAAAACTTGACGTTTCGGGCCTAAACCCTTCATCAGAAAAATTTTCTGATGAAGG
>JAHRHZ010000065.1:26360224-26492780 GCA_024137785.1 Ginglymostoma cirratum
GAAAATTTTTCTGATGAAGGGTTTAGGCCCGAAACGTCAAGTTTTCCTGCTCCTATGATGCTGCTTGACCTGCTGTGTTCATCCAGCCCCGTGCTTGTTATCTCGGATTCTCCAGCATCTGCAGTACCTTTTATCTCTGATACAACATAAGTAGACCATGCAGTTTCTTGAACCTCTTCTGCCATTCAATCAGAAAATGGCTGATCTAATTCCTCCATATTTCCGTCGAACCCTGATAACGTCTCAACACCATGATTATCAAGAATCTATCTACCTCTGCCTTAAATATATTCAAAAACTCTATTCCACTGTCTTCAGAGGAAGAGAGTTCCAAAGACTCAATAACATCTGAGAAAAAAAGATTGTCCTTTTACTTAAATGGGTGCCCCATTATTTTAAAATAATGACCCCAATTCTAAATTCTCCCACAACTTAGACTCATAGATTAATACAACGCAGAAACAGCCCCTTCAGCCCACCATATCTATGTTGAATCACAAACACCAAACCATATTAATCCCATTTGCCTGCACTTGATCCATAGCTTACTATGAACCAGTATTTTAAGTGCTGATCCAGATGCTTCTTAAATATTGTGAAAGTACCTGCTCCTACTATCTCTCTAGCAGCATATTCCAAATATCTACTTACGACCCTCTAGTTGAATTTTTTTTCTCTCAGATCTCCTCTAAACTATTTGCTCCTCACCTTAAATTTCTGCTGTCTGGTGTTAAACATCCGCCATGAGGAAGAGATTCTCATGACCTACTCCATCTATGCCTCTCATAATTTTGTATTTCTCAATCAGATTTTCCCCTCAGCTTCCCCTGCTCCAAAGAAAACAAACCCAGCCTATCCAGTCTCTCCTCATAATTGAGACTTTTCATCCTAGGCAACATCGCATCCTTCTCATACTGCGGCAACCAGAATTGCACACAGTATTCCATCTGTGGTCCAATCGATCTTTTATAAAGTTGTAACAAGGCTTCATTGCTTCTATTTTCGCTGTCCCAGCTCATGAAGGCAGGCATCCTCTATGTCGCCTTCACCACCCTGTATACCTGTGTCGACACCTTCAGGGATCTATGGACTTGTACACTTGGTTCCGTTGTCCCTTTATTGTTCAGTACTCCCTAGGAACCTGCCATTCATTGTGTATATTCTTCCCTTATTAAACCTCGCAAAATGCATTGCCTTGCACTTATCATGAATAAGTTCCATCTGCCATTGCTGTGCCCATTTTACCAGCAGATCAATATCATACTGTAGCCTGAGATCATCCTTCTTAGAAACAATAACACCATCAATATTAGGGTCATCTGCAAATTTACTAATTAAATCTTTTACATTCACATCCAAATCACTAATGTATGTAACAAACAGCAAGGGTCCCAGCACTGAATTCTGTGTCCAATTATAAAAACAACCCTTCCCCATCATAGATAACAAGGTGTGGAGCTTGATGAACACAGCAGGCCAAGCAGCATCATAGGAGCAGGAAAGCTTGATGTTTCGGGCCTAGACCCTTCATCAGAAAGGTCTAGGCCTGAAATGTCAAGTTTTCCTGCTCCTATGATGCTGTTTGGCCTGCTGTGTTCATCCAGCTCTACACCTTGTTATCTTGGATTCTCCAGCATCTGCAATTCCTATTATCGCTGATACAATTTTAACCCTTCACCATCACTCTTCGCATCCTATTTGTAAACCTATTTTGGATCCAGTTCGCCAATTACCTTGGATCCCATGGGTTCTTTCCTTTCTGACTAGCCCTCCATGTGGGTCCTTGTCAAAGGCCTTACTTAAGTCCATGTAAACCACGTAAACTATATTTAGTCACCATTTCAAAACAAATTCAATTAAATTAGTCAGGCAGGATCTCCCAGTAACAAATCCATGGCGAACATCCCTGATCAATCCCTGACTTTCCAAGTATTGATTGATCCTGTTGTTCAGAATTTTATCCAATAATTTCCCCCCAAGTGACATCAGACTAACTGGTCTGAAATTACCTGGCCTATCCCTGCTGTTATTCTTGAACAAAGAAACCACCATTAGCTATCCTCCAGTCATCTGGTGCTTCAGATTTAAGTACTTCCTTCCATGGCCCCAGCAATCTCCTCCCTTGCCTCCCATAGCAGTCTTGGATACATTGCTTCAGGCCCTGGGGATTTATGCACCTGAAGGCCCACAGAACATCTTATTCCGCCTTCTTATTAATCTTAATGTGTTCCAGAATGGCACCATCTCAAGTGAAAGCCACAATACAATGACTTTCTCCTCTGTGAATTTGTTCACTTTTTTATTCACTTAAAACCTCACTCACGTCCTCTGGCTGCGCCTTTGGCCTCTAATAGGTCCCACTCTTTCCCTGGTAATCTTTGTACTCTGAATATACTTATAAAAAGCTTTGGGGTTTTCGTTGATTCCATCTGCCAAAGATTTTTTATGGTCCCACTGTGCCCTCTTATTTTCCTTTTTAAGCAACCCCTTATACTCTCTATAATTTTGAAGGGCCCCCCCTGTTTTTAATACACTGTACCTGACATATGCTTCCTTCTTCTTAATTAAACTCTCAATCTGCCTTGGCATCAAGGGTTCTCTGTGTGTCAAGGGATCCTTTCCACTTTAACCCTGTCAGGACTTGTCAGGATCTTACGTGTTTCAATCAAGTCACCTTTTAACAGTCTGAATTCCAGTGGAATAAAACTAATCTGTCCAACCTTTTCTCAAAAGGCAGCCTGCCCACCCAGGTATAGATCTAATTATTGTCTCTGAACTGCCTCCATGCATTTACGCCCACCTTTAAATCAGGAGACCAGCGCTGAATACAGTACGCCAGAGATAGTAGGAACTGCAGATGCTGGAGAATCTGAGATAACAAGGTGTAGAGCTGGATGAACACAGTAGGGTCTAGGCCCGAAATGTCAGCCTTCCTGGTCCTCTGATTCTGCTTGGCCTGCTGTGTTCATCCAGCCCTACACCTTGTTATCACAGTACGCCAGAAGTGGTCTCACCAATGTACTGTATACTGAAGCATAACCTCCCTCTTTTTGTATTCAATTCCTCTCGCAATAAATAACAACAATGTAGCTTTCCTATTTACTTGCTGTACCTGAATATTAACCTGCAATTCATCAACTAGAACATCCAGATCTAAATTAGAAGGTTGGCTGATAAGATCAAATTATGTGACAGTGAAGATAATAACACTGAAAGGTCATCAGAAGGAACTAATTGATATACAAGTTTGCAACTAGAAATGAATGTGGATTAATATAAATGTAGTTTTTATTCATCCATGGAATGGGGGCTTTGCTGACTGGGTTAGGATCCCTAGTTGCCCTTCGGAATGTGGTGACAAACTGCCTTCTTGAAGTGCTGCAGTTTATTTCTACAGGTGCACCTACAATGCGGTTAGGGAGGAAATCCAGGATATTGATCCAACAACAGAGAAACAGTGATATATTTACAAGTCAGGTTGGTGAATGGCTTGGAGGGGAACTTGCAGGTGGTGGTGTTCCCATGTAACTACTGCCCTTGCCCTCCTAGGTGATAGTTGCAGGGGGTTTGGAAGGTGCTGTCTAAGGACCCTTCATATGGCAGTGCCCCGTGTAGATAGAGACTGCTGCTACTCATTAAATGTTTGTGGATGTGGTGTCAGTTAAGTGGGCTGCTTTGTCCTGGATAGTGTCATGCTTTTTGAGTGTTGTTGGAGCTATGTACATCCAGCCGAGTATGAATATTTCTATCACACACCTGACTTGTGTCTGTAGATGGTGGAAAGGCTTTGGAAATTCAAGAGGTGAGTAACAAGCTGCAAAATTCCTAGCTCCTGCCTTGCCTTTGTAGCCACAGAATTTAAATGGCTAGTCCAGTTAAGATTTTAGTTAATGGAAGTGCCCAAGATTTTGATAGTGGTGAAATTCAGTAATGGTAATGCCACTAAATGGCAAGAGGTGAAGGCTAGATTCTCTCACTGGAGATCACTATTACCTGTCATTTGTGTGGTATAAATGTTACTTGCCACCTTTTAACTCCTTCCTGGGCATGTCCAAGCCTTGCTGCATTCATGACTGCTTCAGTATCTGACGAATTGTGAACGTTGTGCAATCATCAGTAAACATTCCACTTTCGACATTGTAATGGAGGGAAGGTCAATGATGAAGCAGCTGAAGATGGTTAGGCCTAGCACACAACTTTAAGGAACTCCTGCAGAGATGTTCTTGTGCTGAGATGACTGACCTTCAACAACCACAACCATCCTTTGTTACGCCAGGTATGACTCTAACCAGTGGAGAGATTTTCTGAATTCTCATTGACTCTAGTTTTGCTAAGGATCCTTCATGCCACACTCAGTTAAATGAGGCCTTGATGTCAAGGGCAATCCCTTTTACCTCACCTCTGGAGTTCAGCTCTTTTGTCTATGTTTGGACCAATGCTGTAATGAGATCAGGAACTGAGTGGCCTGACGGAATCCAAAATGAATGTCAGTGAGTAAGTTATTGCCAAATAAATTCCACATAATAACACTGTTGATGACCTCTGCCATCAGTTGATTGAGAATCAAAAGTAAACTGCAGGGGCGGTAATTGGCCTAGTTGGATTAGTCCTGTTTTTTGATGACTTGGGCATTATTCCACATGTTTTGTAGATGCAAAGTTATAGCTATACTGGAAGAGCTTGGCTAGGAGCACAACAGGTTCTGGCGCATCCATCTTCAGAACTACTGCTGGAATGTTGTCAGGGTCGATAGCCTTTGAAGTATCTAGTACCTTGTTTTAACATCATGTGGAATGACTTGAATTAGCCAAAGACTGTCATTTGTGATGCTGGGAACCTCTGGAGAAGGTGGAGATTGTACATTACAATCTTCAGCCAGAAGTGCTGAAAGTGTGATTCCATGATTCCATTAAATTTCGTCAGGGTTTATAAGTAATTTTAATTATTACTTCTGAAAATGTTATGAACTTGTGTGGATAAATTATAAAGAAGCAAAACACAACAATATGAAGTGTAAAATATTCAGAAACTTATTTGCTGATATAAAAATTGCAACATAATATTTCAAAAGAATAATTATTTGCATGTGTAACAGAGATCAAAAATAATTTCAATTTGCAAGGCCAAGAAGTGTGATTATCTCATTTTTAGAATAAACATAAATTGATGTAAAAATGTTGGGTGCAAAAATCCTTTTATTCAGAACAGCCTTTTGACTGCTTTTCCTATGCCAGATGTTCATTATTGTTTTTGAATGAAAAGTAATTGCCACTGTACAGTAATTCAATTCCGATATGTACATGCTTCAGTTCGCTGATGTGCTATAGATGTCTTGGTTGAAGAATTTTGTCATGAAACCTCAGTGTGAAACAGTCACATCCTATTATTTTGTACATGCCATTTGCATTAATGTATGGTTTCCTGCATTGATTTAATGCTTTCTTGATATTATAAATGGACTTTAGTTTTTTAAAAATTCTGTATTGTGCTGACCAACCTTTGAATTCAATGATTGCAAACAAGAAAACTATCTATCAGCAAAAAATTGTGTTTCTTCCCTGTATGTGCTGGTACATGTCATTGGGTAATTTTATATTAGTGTAGTGGTCAAATATATCTTTAGCTAGGTATAGCCATGACAGACATGGTCACATGCAGGGAATATTGTTATTTTGATAAACAAGAGAAAATGCCCTTGGGCTTTTCTTTAAAATTTTAATTAAATGCAGTTGATTGGAGACATGAAGTTCAGAAGGATCAATTTTTTCAAATATAAGGCAAAGGGATTTTGATTTTAAACTTTATGAATATTCATAGGAATTTCTACGACTTACATAGGAACATATAAAATAGGAGCAGAAACAGGCCATTCGGCCCTTTGAGCCACCTCTGCCATTCGATATGATTGTGGCAGATCATCCAGCTCAGTACACTGTTACTGTCTTCACTTGTACTCTTGATCCATTTTGTCCGAAGAATTGCATCTAATTCCTTCTTGAAAATATTCAATGTTTTTGCTTCAATTACTTTGTGGCAGAGAATTCCACAGGCTCACTACTCTCTGTGTGATGAAATTTCTCCTCAACTCAGTCTTAATTGGTCTATTCTATATCCTTAGGCTTTCCCTTTGTCATAAGGTCAGAAGTGGGGATGTTTGCTGATGATTGCACAATGCTCAGCACTATTTGCAATTCCTCTCATGCTGAAGTAGTCCATGACCAAATGCAACAAGATCTGGACAATATCCAGGCTTGGATTGAAAAACGGCAAGCAATATTTGTGCCACTCAAATGCCAGGCAATGACCATCACTAATAAAATACAATTTAACCACTGCCTTTTGACGGTCAATCGTGCTACCATCACTGAATACCCCTATCAAACCCCTGGGGGTTACCATGGACCAGAAACTGAACTGGACTCGCTCTATAATTACAGTGACTATGAGAGCAGATCAGAGGCTGTGAATATTGCAGTGAGTAACTAATCTCCTGACTCCCCAAATTCTGCCCATAAAGCAGAAGTCAGGAATATGAAGAAATCACTTGCCTGGATGGGTATAATTCCAACAACATCCAGGACAAAGCAGCCCGCATGATTGGCATTACATCCACAAACATTCAATCACTCAAGCACTGATGGTCAGTAGCTGCAGTGTATACTACCTATTAGATGCACTACAGAAATTCACTGAAGATTTTTGGACAGCACCTTACAAACCATAGTCACTTACATCTAGAAGGACAAAGGCAATGTATACATAATAACTCTACCATCTGCAAGTTCCTTGTTCACACTGATTTTCTTCAGTTCCACCGTCTCACTAGTCCCTGTGATCCCCAACATTTTTGGATCATTATTTGTGTTGTCCTTTGCGAAGACAGAACCATATTATGTATTTAATTGATCTGCCATCTCCTTGTTCCCCTTTAGATTTTCTCATGCTTCTGACCTTAAGAGACCTACTCTTGTCTTCACTGACATTTTATCTGCATATACCTATAGAAGCTTTTACAGTCAGTTTGTATGTTCCCTGCAAGTGCACTCTTGTACTCTATTTTCCCTCTCCTTAAAAATCCCCTTGCCCTCCTTTATTGAAACTTGTACTATTATTCTGTAACAGAGTCAAATCATATTCTAGTAATTTCATTGTAATATAAGAGAACCTTTCTGCTGACAAGTACTGTTAGAAAGTGCAGGAATGTTTCAGTAATTCAATAGTAAACAGGAAATATTCTGTCCAGTATTGCTGGGCTGCGCCAGTAATAATTTACATACTTGCAGGCTTCAATGAGGGAGTGAAAGTCATGTAAATGAGGTGGAATTTACCGAAATAACTCCACAGAGATTGGTATCTCATCACCAAGTCACTCTTTACTTATCTGTGGAGATTCCTTGACACTGATTCAGCTTCCTTTGAGCCAGGTCTTAGAGTGAACAGAACCTCTGACACTCCTGTTTTTCTATGACAGCCAGGGCTCCCTGATGGGACCAGATTAACAGCCCCAATCAGCGAATTTATATTCTATGAGATTCACCTGGCTGATGTTGTTACAATCATTACATTGCTCCCCCTCTGGGTCCAAGGACATAGGCGGGTTCTTTTTTTTTTGTAGCTCTTCCTGGAGTGTTTTAGCACCGGGTAAGGTTAGTCTAACTGCACCTCTGATACGGGCGATGTGTAATGCACATTAGTTCGCCTCTTGCACTTGGACTGTCTCAGAAGAAATCCATTCTCCTCTTCAGGTGGTAAAGGCGGTGACATCTGCCATATCCATCTCAGATTCCAAGGTATCTTCAATGCTTGATGGAGATGAAGAACCCATGGGTACAGGAACAGTTGGGTAGGCAGATGAGAAGCCAGGCACATTTTACTCCCACACTGAGAGTTTGCAGCTTTCATATGGTCCATGTGCTTGTTCAGGACCATTGCACCTACCCGAACTTTATATATCATTGGACCTGACCTAACATTGACATCCACATTAAGACATTGAAAGAACCTGCAGAATCGATGTGTAATTGAATCCAGGGTTTACCTGGCCATTCCCATGAATGTGTGGGTGCTGCTGGTGATAATGCTTGTCCTTGTTGGCACTCTGGGCACTGCCCACCAATGCAGCTATGTCTGAATCCAAGCGTGACACCAGACTTAACTTCTCACCAACACCTTCATTTTGGACACCACTGGATGACACTGGTGGAGTTCAGCCAGTATCTGGCAGTGATCTTTGCTTGGGACAATCACCCCTGCTCTCCGTAATAGTGTGTCATCCCGTACTGTGAGCTGGCCTGTCCAATCCTGGTATTCAATTCTGGTTGTGACGGCCCTTTAGATTCCCCCATCATCACCAGCTGTTTCAGTTTTGCCGGGACCAGATCTATCTGCGTCTAAAGTCTGACGTTATCAGCTGTGACTGGAAGTGTGTCCAGAAAATTTGAAACCAATATGGATGCTTCCAGTGGCAGTACGACCAGTGGTGGGAGGCGGCTCAATGCATCCACATTCGCTACTTGGCCTCCCAGAAAGTGTTCCAACTTGTAATTGTACACATGTATAAATTGACTCAGTAAATTTGACCAGAAGCTTTAATCAGCATGGCTTTGTCCTCTTTAAGTTGACCTAGCAGGGGTTTGTGGTCTGTTATTATTATAAATTTACGTCTGTAAAGGTACTGGCGGGATTTCTTGACTCCAAATGTGACCGCCAAACCTTCCTTCTCTATCAAGGCATATTTACACTCTCAATTAGCCAAAGTCCTGGATGCATATGCTGCTGGGCAGTTGCCCCATTGAGCCACCTATGAGCTAATGCCACCTCAGTGCCATATGTGGAGGCATCGCATGTCAATACCAGATCTCACTTGGGATCACAGTGTACCAACGCCTTAGAGGATGATGATAACAAGGTATAGAGCTGGATGAACACAGCAGGCCAGGCAGCATCAGAGGAGCAGGAAAGCTGACGTTTCGGGTCTGAACCCTTCTTCAGAAAAAAGCTGTTTCTTCACTTTCCTGAAGTCTATGGCTTGGCTACGTGACCTTTTCTAAGACTGACCCTTTTTTAAGAGTTGATGCAAAGCGAGGATGGAGACCAGCTTCTGTACGAACTCTCCAAAATAATTCATCAGCCCAAGGAAAGACCCAAGCTCTGGTACAGACGAGGGAGCTGGGCCACCTTTGTCTGCCCTCACTTATCTTCAACTTTATCTCTTGGTCTTGTTGACTCTATAGCTCAAGTTGATCACTTGGGATGTCTGGAATGCATATTTTTCCCTTCTAAGGCATATGTCTAGCTGGGAGACATCCAAGGATGATGTCCAAGTTCTCTAAGCGCTCCTTGTTGGTCTTCCCTGTTATTAGCATGATAAATGGCGACCTGGGGTAGACCTTATAAAATATTCTCCATCGTCTGCTGAAAAATTGCACAGGCTGACCATACCCAAAATAATGGTTTCATATATTGGTACAAACTCATATAGATGTAAATGGTGCATAAGTCTGGGAATCCTCCTCTGACTGCAATTGCAAATACGCATGGCTCATGTCCAGCTTCTTGAGGGACGGTCCCCCTGCCGGTTTTTCAAATAAGTCCTCTATGTGAAGGATTGAGTATTTATCCAGCTGTGAAAATTGGTTTACTGTATGGGTTAAAATCCCTACAAAGGTGAACCGATTCGCCAGGCTTCAGAGGTGTCGCCTATTCCTCAAACTGTACTGGTTTGACGATTAGAGATAAAAGGTACTGCAGATGCTGGAGAATCCGAGATAACAAGCATGGGGCTGGATGAACACAGCAGGTCAAGCGGCATCATAGGAGCAGGAAAACTTGATGTTTCGGGCCTAAACCGAAGGGTTTAGGCCCAAAATGTCAAGTTTTCCTGCTCCTCTGATGCCGCTTGACCTGCTGTGTTCATCCAGCCCCATGCTTGTTATCTCTGGTTTGACGATTAATTCGCTTTCCAGCCTTCAGGTTTCTGTGAGCAAATGGCATTGAGCAGACCCTGCAGAATCGTGGACTTACTTCCTTGTCAACATGCGAGGTGTTCTTGGCTCCTTTGATAGTCCCCAGACCTTCCTGAAAAACTTTTGGGTACTTAATTAGGACTTCACTCAGGGAGCAGAACTTCTGACACTCCTTTTCATATCCATCAGCCAGGGGTCCCTGATTGGACCAGATTGACCGCCCCAATTGGGGAACTCATATTCTATGACAACCACCTGGGTAACCTCATTACAATTGCTACACTTACCTCTCCTGTGTTTTCCATGATTTGTTCCTGAGATGTGATATTTTCAATCAGCGCCATTACAAAATGACACAGTTCCCAAAATGAGTTCTTAGCTTTCAGAATGGAATGCTTTTAGCATTTTTACATCTAATTGCTTAGAGACTGAGTTGCTTTCAATATTTTCCCTTTTTAGTTTGCTTTTGCTGTAAAGAGTTAAATGCATTTTTTACATATTGAAGTTCAATGCTGTAGTTTATTCAGTGTTTTCTTTGCCATTTACTGTTGAAAGAAGTTTCATTGCAACAATCTTTGCTGGTGTTTGTCTGGGGAAGGAAGTGTGCTTGCCTCATGGTGGTCTACTTTGATTTGCTGTTATCCAAGACAGCAAATATATTGACACAGTGTGTGTCTGCAAAACAAAAAAATCAATTTAGATGGCATTCTTCTTCCATCCCTCAGATAATGGAAGCATTTTTCTCCTGGAGAGCTGTTGTTTAATGTTATTTTTTAAAGCTGTTGGTTAGCTTTGGTGAGATTTCTAGTAGAAATCTAAAATATCTAAAGGGCAACTATTTCAATGAATATTCAAATCAACCCAGTCTGAATATTTCCGCATGAGAGAAAATCGTTACACTTAGAGTCATGCAGTGGAATCTTCCAAAGCCCCTGAATAATGTAGGCCAGGACAACAGTGCAGCACTGTACTTGAGGGACAGTTCTAGATTACAGCCCGTGAAGTGGTATGCTCACACGAAGAGTGCACTCTTTCAGACAAAATAATACTCCTTATGTGTGGGGGCAATCATTTATCATTTTCATTGCTCATCTGTGATTTGGATGAGAATGGAAGGCAATAAAGTCAATGCATCTCAGATTGAGTTCGAGGCCCAGTCTGTCAATATAGATAACCCTCCAATTCTTAAAAAAAAAAACACCCTGAAAGAACTGTGGATGCAGAACTGTGGAAATCAGAAACAAAAAACAGAAATTGCTAGAAAAGCTCAGCAGGTATAGCAGCACCTGTGGAGAGACATCAAAGTTAACATTTCAGGACCAGTGACCCTTCCTCAGAACCTTGAAACCTACCTTATTCCCACCCAACGATTTTTTAAAGTCTTCATCTTCCCACTTTACTCCCGGAGCCCCGGGCCTATGTCAAACATCATTTTACAATGCCCCTCCCCCACTGTGATGGAGATCATCGATGACACCGCCACACTTCCTGCAATATCCTATCCTTTCTAATGCTTCATCATCTTCCACCCTTAAATGCTCATCTGTCTTCTCCCCTTTACAATTATTGCCCCCCTCAGCCAGCATGCTACCTCCAGTCACAAGAATTAACATCTCCTGAAGAGGCAGAGACCATTAGCTCCACCGTCACCATCTCTGAGGAGGCTGTCCACTCAATCCTTAGAGGGTTTATTGGCAAGGCTTTCACCTACACCCTTCACCAGGCCAGAGACTTTATCTCAGGAGCACAATTTCATGAGCAAATCACTGATTTGTTTCCACAGCAAGTTGTGAAAGAAACGTTCCATCTCTCTGGCATTCAGAGGACTGCTGGGGACCAGGCACTTGCTCAGTCCAAAGCAAATAGCTGCATGAAGCATTTTTGCTGTGTCTCAGGTTCAATGCTGTCCTACAGAATGCTCAAGCATTTCAGGGAAATTTTACAGTGTACTCAGACTCTGAATCATTCTGAAAGTTAACTGATGATGGAAGGTCAACGGGAGATTCCTCAGGTTTCTTCAATCTGCTGCCTCTCATGAGAGACTTTACAGCGCAACATTTGGATGTAATATACTGATGACAGCATTCTGAGGGACTTAACCTCAGTGCCATGTGATGTTAGATCGCTGTCTCACTGACTATTGTTTCTCCCTAATGGTCACTAGGACTGTAATGCATGGGATCAGCTGATGTTTACAAATATTCAATCAAATGAATAATTAAACATTTATTCAGCACAGAAAAGGTTAAGGATTGAAAAAATAATAAGGTTCTTATATCCTTTGCACTAATCTGGAGCTCTTTGCCATAATACCAATAAAATCTTGCACTATTAAACCAAGTCCAAACCCAACTCATTCATCCAGGAAACTGGGTTCAATTAGGTTTTCTCATTATTCTATGGTGTTCTCTTGGGTCACCCTCATGGATAATATGCTGATTTTCATCCTTTTTCTCATTCTCACCCTTACCTTTATCCTCAGAAGATTGCTGTTGATCACCATTTCTGGTGCATCTATGACATACCCCCTTTGTTGGCTCCAGTTGAGAAGGGTATAGCATGCCCAGCACTAATGTAGCATTTTCTTTCTGGGCTACACTGCCAGGCTCCATTGGAGTGATCTAGGCATGAAACCTCATTTTCAGAACGCCTATGGTCTGTTCTATTATTGCCCTGGTGGATGCATGAGCAGTGTCATATCTCCATTTTGAGTCAGTCTTAGAGTTTTACAAAGGTGTCATGAATCATTTCAGAGGGGCTGGTTCCTGGCTCCTAGGCAGCCCTCTGTGTGGCCCAAGGACCTTGGAAGGATGTCGGAACCTGTGAGTTGTCTGGTATGTATACATCATGACAGATCCCAGTATATCTGGCACAAGCCCCCAGGAGTTTGCATCGGGTATCATGTATAACTTGATGTTGAAGCAGTGGAAGCTTTTTTCATTGACAAACTCTATAGAATGATAGGGCACTCGCAAAACAATGGTGGAGGAGGTCTGAATTACTGGTTTGCAAAGTAGAGTGATGCCAAAATCATGGGTTCAATTGCTGTATGGTTAAGTCATAATAAAGGCCCCACCTTCTCAACTTGCCCCTCACCTGAGGTATGGTGAGCCTCAGGTTAAACTATTACCAGTCATCACTCTGTAATGAGAGAGCAGCCCTATGATCCCCTAAGATTATGGCAACTTTCATACACCTGGGATAAGTCAGGGATGGGTGGAGATTCCCATTCTCCTGCATGCAAGGACATTGTAGTGAGCCCATATTAAACGAAAGCCAAGACAAGCAATCGGCAAGATATAACTGCCAGGCACCCACTCAGATTTGTACATTGTGAATTTGCACTGTCTAGAAATTCAAGCACAGAGTGGAGAATTGGAAATGGCATGCATGTAAGGCAAGAAGGGCTGATAATGAGATGAAAATCCATGGAAATAAGGTCATCAATGTTCAATTGATGGTGGCATGGTGGCTCAGTGGTTAGCACTGCTGCCTCACGGCGCCAGGGACCCAGGTTCAATTCCAGCCTCGGGTGACTGTGTGGAGTTTGCACATTCTCCCTGTGTCTGCGTGGGTTTCCTCCGGATGCTCCGGTTTCCTCCCACAATCCAAAGATGTGCAGATTAGGTGGATTGGCCATGCTAAATTGCCCGTAGTGTTCAGGGATGTGTAGATTAGGTGGGTTACAAGGGGATGGGTGTGGGTGGGATGCTCTGAGGTTCGGTGTGGACTTGTTGGGCCGAAGGACCTGTTTCCACACTGTAGGGATTCTAGGTTCTAGATTCAATAGCAACATTACAACATTGTCATTTAAGATGGAAAATTGGAAGAAACATTTCTCAATGTTCAGATTCTAATTGTTTTCATTCACAGCATATTTTGCCAACTTTCTTGTCATTGCCTACACCTCTTCAAGGAGAGAATAATTCTGCCAATAGCTACAGATACCATTAATTTGATGTACCTGGTCTGTGCAATACATCGCTCATTGCTGTTGCATTATTACTTTCAATACCTTTGTTTAGATTTAGTTTTACTTTTGGTTAAAGAAGGCACCATTTGAACACTAATTTTTGTAAATGTCAACTGTTCCCTTCTGTACTTTCACTTTTAATATTTGTTTTTGTTTCTCTTTTTAATTTCTGTTACTTCGATATCTTAATTCTGCTGCTAATTTATCAGGTTTGACCCAACAACTGTTGCAATCGCTGACATTGGTTTGGGTTGTAATTTGTAAATAATGGGCTGAATTTCCCCAAAATTTAACTTGTCAATTTTGGGGATTTTCATGGAGGGTTTCCTCCAGGAGCCCTAGCTATTTTGTTCTCATGCAATTGTACGCTGCCCACTTCATTAAATTATGCACCATGCCTCCATAGTGCTGGTCTTATGCTGTCTTGCCCTCAGCAGCAGCAAAATAATTGCTAATGCCAGCTCCTTTCGGCATTCACTGTGTGGGTGTTATATTTAAACCCCAATGGCACACTGTTTGAAATGCTGTCAGCTTGGCCTTAAGTAGTCACCTGGGTTAAGGAGATGGACTGTCTGGGGAAATGCACAGCAATAAAGCAAGAATGTTATTGACCCGCTGTACTCTGCAACATCTTCCCTCTGTTACCTTACATTCACTCCAAATCTGCCATTGCACCCACCTCCCTATCAAGGCTTATGATCCACTGCTCTCAATATCATGTGCAGCATCTTCCCTCAATGGCTCTCATGCATAGCAAACGCCTAAACTATTAGTTTTTCCTACCCGCTTTGCTTGCTATTCTCACACCCAGGACACCTCATTATTTTTTCTGACTGCTGATAGACCAGCTCCCTGAACGACCATGGTCCCCCTTGACTGTTCATTGCTGCCCAGAATGACAGGCTGCCTATGTGGCTGTCTGAGTGAAAACTCAAGGCAAGGCACAGATGCTGTGAGCATTCAAGTAAATGTGAGATGGCTGTCTGTCCTTATATATAAAGTAGCCTGACATCAACATTGCAATGTAAGGTGTCATTGAGCTCCAAAGTTCAGGACTGAAGCGGTGAACTGTATTATAAGTGAGTTGGAGATGTGTGATGATGATGTGCTGTGGTTGTCCATATGCGCGATCTGAGATGTTGGTGATTATTGCCCAAGATGGATGGTGGCAAGCTGCAGCAAACCAGGTACCTGCTCTGATATCACTGTCTAAGTTCTCTCCACTACCTGGGAATATAGCAACCTGCATATAAATGAGGCAAGATTAGACAATACTGAGATGGCAACGCTTACATAAAGGCCCCTCGGCACTCACCAGTGAGATTCTCATCAAGTCATTAAACTTTAGAAAATTGGACTTCCTGTTCTTGAAATCGGCAATCTATTTTGCCATTTGTGCCATATTTTCCACATTGACCTGCCATTGGCCATGTCATTCAAGGCTGGGAAAATAATGTTTATGTTTTTTTTCTGATGTTTTGGTTTTGTGGATATTCCATAAATCACTGTGACATGATCTGATGTCATCTTTATTTTACTAAAGTTTGTTTTGTGATTTTTGAAAGAACATTCAGATGATTGCTCCGGTATCCCTAATATGTGATATGATGATAACCTTCCAGCAGCACTGCTGTTTGTGCACTGTCTATGCCTGTCACAATCTGAAGTTGATCCAGCTGAAACATTAATTGTTGCTGTCGGCCTACTGCTTATGACACAATGGGAGAACAATGGCTTTGTGATGTTACGTACAAATAAACACTCAAAATTGGTTGTGGTAATGACCAACTGCTTTTATTTCCCAGATTCCCTACAATATTCCGTCAAAACCTAAGAAAAGCACCACAAGAGAAGGCTTGCAGTGTAATTACTATAATCTGCTGACTCACATCAGGGGGCCACCTAGTGTTCTGTTAATGATGTTCAAGTTCCGTGCATATCTTATGATGGGGGCAAATGTGCTAAGCTGACATTTCCGCTCAACATTTTGAGCACTTGAAGGGATGTTTGATGCTTCAGTGCAATTCTGAAAAGCACCTCCTGTAATTTTGTAAATTTACTTTGAAATCGTAAACTTCCCATAATTGTGAAAGTATCTTTAACCACTTGCAGTCACAGATTAAGAGAGTGAAATTTTTCCTTTCTTTCAATGAGATAGGTGGCGGCAAACACACCACCCACACAGCTGAGGAACCAAGACCTATTGCCTGTCAAACGGCTCATTAAGAGCTAACTGATGCACACGGGTGGATTTCTTGGCCTATCATAGCCTCAACACTGGCCTCCAGCTTCCCTGAAGCTGTTGGGCAATCAGGGACTGGTATCCTCTACGTCCTAGAGTTGATGCCTATCCCTTTAGGATAGAAGGTAAGTAGATTTTATCCTTTTGTCATGGGGTGGGATTTGTAGGGAGAGAGGGTGGGTGAGGTCAGAGGCAAGGGCAAGTAGGTAGTTTTTAGGTACGATCCCTTTGCTCCTCATCTGTAATTTCTCTTGCGCCTAGATTGGGGCATTTGAAAGGCCCTCCAACCCAGCTGTCAGGTCACCCTGGTTCCCCAATTGGGAAAGTAACAAACTTTCTTGCCCACTGTGAAGGCAGATAATTGAAGAGGTGGCAGTTGAGGTCCTAAACAGCCATTAATTAACCAATTAAGAGCCTTAATTGGTGATGGTTCAAGAAAGTCTCCAATGGACCTTCTTGCCCAGAATTTAATTGGTGAGAAGATTGTGGCTTAGTGGAAAAGTCACTGCCCCCTGAAGCCCGGGCTAATGCTCCAGGGACATGGATTCAGTTTTCACCATGGCAGTTGGTGAGATTTGAATTCAACTAATAAATCTGGAATTGAAAAATTACCTCAGCAATAGTGGCCGTGTAACTATCATTGATTGTTCTAAATGCTCATCTGGTTCGTGTATGATATCAAGAAACAATTGAAGGCACTGGATACTGCAAAGGCTAGGGGACTTGACAGCATTCTGGCAGTAGTACTGAAGAGATGTGGGTCAGAAGTAGCCATACCTTTAGCCAAGCTGTTCCAGTATAGCTAAAACATTGGTATCTGTCTGACAATGTGGAGAATTGCTCAGGTATGTCCAGTAAATAAACAAAATGAAGGACAAATCCAAGCTACCACCCTATCCTATCAGTCTACTTTTGATGATCAGTAAAGCAATGGAAGGTGTCATAAATAGTGCTATCAAGCAGCACCTGCTTAGCAATAACCTGCTCAGTGACACCCAGTTTGGGTTCTGCCAGGGCCACCCAGCTTCTGACCTCATTACAGCCTTGGTTCAAACGTGGACAAAAGAGCTGAATTCCAGGGGTGAGGTGAGAGTGACAGCCTTGATATCAAGGCTGTATTTGATCTTGTGTGGCATCAAGTAGCTCTAGCAAAACTGGAGTCAATGGGAATCAGTGTGCAAACTCCCTGCTGGTTGGAGTCAGACATGGCACATTGAAATGTGGTTGTGTTTCTTGGAGATCAATCATCTCAGCTCTGGGACATTTCTGCAGAAGTCCCTCAGGGTTGTGTCTTAGCCCCAACCATCTTCAGCTGCTTCATGAATGTCCTTCCCTCCATCATAAGCTGAAAAGTTGGGATGTTTGCCAATGATTGTACAATGTTCAGTACCATTTGCAACTCCTCAGATGCTGAAGCAATCCATGTTCAAACGTAAGAAGACCTGGACAATATCTAGGAATGGGCTGACAGGTGGCAACGAACATTTGCTCTACACAAATGCCAGGCAATGACCATCACCAATAAGAGACAATCTAACCACTGTCCCTTGACATTCAATGGTGTTACCATCACTGAGACCGCACTATCAACATCCTGGGGGTTACCAGTGACCAGAAACTCACTGGACTCACCATTTAAATGCAATGGCTGCAAGAGCATGTCAGAGACGAGGAATACTGCAGTGAGTAACTCAACTGCAAGGCACAAGTCAGGAGTGTGATGGAACGTTCCCCACTTGCCTGGATGAGTGCAACTCCAACAACACTCAAGAAGCTTTACACCATCCAGGACATAGCAGCCCCCTTGATTGGCACCACATCCTCAAACAACCATTCCTTCCACCAACAGTGCTCAGTAGCAGCAAGTTGTACTATCTACAAGATACATTGCAGAAATTCACCAAATATCCTGTTGTAGATAAACTACCACAAGTTACCTTTAGTTCGGCTACTAATGAAGACATCTCACAAACAATCAAGTACTGAAACAATAATCCAAACTTTATTGCATGTAGCAAATAAATAACAGGCCCCTCAAGTAAGCAAGAATAAACCTGTGACCCGACTTAGCTATTACCTGATCAATGGTGAAATCTGGCCAGGACTTCAACCAATGGTGGTCTGTCTCTGAAAGTTTCCAGTGTTCCATCCTTCTGCAGTGTTGTTCTTTAAAGTTCTGCTGTGGAGTTGTTTTGGTGTTCAATTCTTCTACAGATTTTCATCCTTCAGTCTCTGAGGTGATATATTGATGATATCTTTACATCCTTTCATTTAAGTTACTGTGGTCTGCAGCTGGCTTCCTAAGCAAAAGTAATTTCTTTGTTTCTTGTTATATTTGGCATTGACTGTCTGTTCAAAGACACAGTTTTTCTGTTGTTAACCCCTTAAGTTCTTCTGCAGGATAATCCCTGTCTTTTGTGGCAATAAAGTATCTGGTTTATCAAGCAGGTGTCAGGGAATTTTGTCTACATAATCTTGGCAAGACATGGCTAATTGCTTGAGTCTCTGTGTAACAGCTTGTCTTTATTCCAGACAGAATTATTGCTGCGTGTAGTAGTTTATCTTTTGTTGATTGATTTGGTCCATGAATAGTTATTAAAATTCTGAAGTCGATAATATCACATTCCTTAGACAGCACCTTTTAAACACAAGACCACTTCCATCTAGAAGTATAAAGACAGCATTACCTTCAAGTTCCCTCTGAAACACTCACCATCTTCATTTGGAAATATATCACTGCTCTTTCACTGTTGCTGGGTCAAAATCCCAGAATTCACTCCCTGAGGTCTTCTTCTAGCACATGGACTGCAGCAGTTCAAGAAGGTAGCTCATCACCAATTTCTCGAGGGAAATAAATGCTGGCCCAGCCAGCAATGCCCTTGGCCCATGAGTGAATAAAAAAAATTGTTTCCAGGCCAGCTATCTACCTTCCTTTCCTGGTCAGGCTGCAGTTGACTGCAGAACCACAGCGATGTGATTGACACCTAACAGCTCTCTGAAAAGGTCTAGCAGGTCAATCACTTCAAGGCAAATTAGGATGAGCAGCAAATGCCAGCCTTGCTACCGTCACCTACATCCCCGGAATGAATAAAGGAAAAAATGCTGATGAGAAGGTGGTGAATATCTCTCAAGGGCCACCTTGCCCAATTATTTCCCCTTCTTGTCACATCTCTCACCACCTCCATGAAGGGAAAAATTGCATCCATATAATAGTAATAGCAACGAAGGAAGTTCATCGTGGCTGTGTAGGCTGTCTGCAAGAGCCTAGCTTCCTAGCTGTGCTTCCCCATCCTTTCCCTGTGGATCTGCAATTGTTTTCTCTTCAGATAATTATCAAATTCACTTGAAAGCATTAACTGAATCTGCTAGCACCACACGCTTGAGCAGTGCATTCCAAACCCTAGCCCCAGCTATGTCATTCACCTTAAGTAGGTGCTCTTATATTGTCAACACTTCCATCGGTGAGAACAATTTCCTCTATTTAATCTGTCCAGACCCTTCTTGATTTTGAACGTCTCCATCAAATCTCCATTCATAGTTCTAAGAAAAACAGCCTCAGTTTCTCCAGTCAACCCAGGTAACCGTGTAGTCCCTCATTCCATTTTCATATAACTTTTCTGCATTCTTTCTGATGCCTTCACATCCTTCCTACAGTGTGGTGCCTAGAATTGGCACAGTACTCCAAATGAGACCAAACCAGTGTTTTCTAAAAATTCACCAAAATATATTTGTGTTTTTTCACTCTGTCCCTATATGTAAATCTTAGGATCCCGATAAGCCTAATTAACCTCTCTCACAATAACCCTTATTAACTCGCCCTGCCACCTTCAATGATTTATACATATATAACCACAGTTCTGTTGTGGTACTGGCTGGTCACTTTGGTCCCTCCTCCTGGTTTTGATGCTGACATCTAGAGAACGTTGGTCCACTGTCTTCTGGGACAGAAAGACACAGTGGGTCACGGCACAGGTTCTGAATCTCCATATTGAGGAGGGTAGTTAGTTGATGGTTGCATCTGCACCTAGGTGGTGACTTCTTACCTTCAGACCTTGCATGGATACTTTTATGTTGATCCTCCTCCTCGGTGGTACGCCCTGGTGATGTATTTTTTCCACCAGATGCGTAACCTCAACTATGACATGCAGCTCCTGTTTATCGACTGTGAATGTTTGGAGGTTGCCCTCAGGACACTGCCTGTCTTTAACCAGGACCTGATCACTGTCTGCAACGTGGTCGACTCACA
This sequence comes from Ginglymostoma cirratum, assembly GCA_024137785.1. Lineage (NCBI taxonomy): Eukaryota > Metazoa > Chordata > Chondrichthyes > Orectolobiformes > Ginglymostomatidae > Ginglymostoma > Ginglymostoma cirratum. Next base: position 26,380,651 of record JAHRHZ010000065.1, read on the forward strand.
TTGCACCTACCCTCTGGCAGGAGTAGTGGCTATTGTCAGGGAGCCGTTGTTCAGGGATCTACATCTCAGTGGTCATCGGTTCAACTGGCTGTCAGGGAGGAGGGCCACGGCTGTGGGGTGACCAGAGTCAGGGAAGTGTTGGGTGGCAGGGGCCTGGCTGGATGCTGCTGCAGGAGTTGGCATGCTGGGCCATGGTAGATGTCCAGTTCGCAGCCACCACCATTCAACGCCTTAAAATGGCAGTGATTGGACCCAGTGTTGTGCACCAGCTGGAGGATGCTCAGGTGTACCGTCTGTGTGTACCCCTGCTCAGATGAAATTTCACGTTGGCCCCAGAGTCCCCGTACCTCCCCTGGGAGCCTGTGCCCCACATCCTGAGCCGCCTCCAGTATTTTAATCTTGTGTCTTTTAAAGATTTAAAATGGCGGGCCCTGTACAGACTACTGCTGCACACCATCCACCTCTTCTCCTTTATCCGCCACCCAGACATGCCTTGGCATGCCCACTTACCACCGAGTGGCGGGGGTTGCCAGCTGAGGGCTCTCTATGTGGGGGTCCTGCCTCAATCTCTCAGGAATCTGGGTTGGAGGGCGTTGCACGCAGCGATCCCATGGAACCACAGATTGTGGTGGTTCACAGACTCCCAGACCAATTGTCTGTTTTGTAGCACTGCAGAGTCCGTGAACCATGTGTATATTGGGTGCGGGTGCTTGCACTCCCTTGTCAGTTATCTTAAAGACCTCCTTTTGTATCTCTGGCTGCACTTCAGCCTCACGTTCCTGATCTTTGGGCACCTGGTGCGAGGGGTGGGCAGGTCAGAGGATCTCCTCATGGGTCTGCTCTTGGGCCTGGCTAGGCTGGCCATTAATAGTTCCAGGCAGGGGTCCATGGAGGGGATCAGTATGGCTGACTACCTACCCCTCTTTCTTGGCTATGTGCGGGCCCGAGTGTCCCTGGAAAAGTAACACGCAGTATGCACTGAAGCTGTCAATGCCTTTCGGGAGAGGTGGGCATCGCGGGGTGTGCAGTGCTTTATTTCCCCCTTGAACTCTATTTTGATTTGATCCCTACCCTCCCCCTCACTTTTTCATTCACATAGGCATTGCCCCCAGAGGGGCTGTGCTTGCTGTTGGTTCTTTGGTCACTTGAGTGTTTTTTGTCCTGGTGGTGGACTATCAATAAGGTTATTTACATGAAACAAAATAACCACAGTTCCCTTTGTTCTTGTATACCCTTCAGGATTACATCCTTTATTTGGTATTGCCTTTCCTTTCTCTTCTTATCAAAAATACTTCACATTTCTGAAAGTCAATAAAGACTTGTATTTACATAATCCTTTTTACAACTCTTAGACAGCTCAAAGCACTTTGGAGCTAATGAATTACTTTTTGAACAGTGACGGTTGTAATATTGAAGATATGGAAACCAACTTATCCACAGCAAACTCCCATTAACACTATTGAGATCATGATCTGCTGGTCTATATTTTGTATGATGTTGAGTCACAGATAAGCAGTGACCAGGACACCAGAGATAGGTTTCTTGTTTTGCCTCAAAATAGTGTATGGGATCTTTTACATTCAACTTGAAGAAGTATATGGGTCATTGGTTTAATGAATTGCTGCATTACATTTGATCTGCTATGTGTTGACCTATATCATCAGCCTTACTATGACCTCTTGAATCCATCACGGTCTTCTTCACAGTTCACAACAGTATTGTATCATTTGCAAATTTTGAAACTGAGCTGTCCTTACCAAAGATCAAGATCATTAATGTTGTTAAAGCAAAGCTGTGGTCTTAGTACCGATCCCTGGGAAATGCCACTATTTGCCTTCTTTCCTCAGTGGAACAACCATTCACCATTAAAAACTGAAAGAACTGCAGATGCTGTAAATCAGGAACAAAAACAAAGTTGCTGGAAAAGCTGAGCAACTCTGGCAGCATCTGTGAAGGAAAAGACAGAGTCAATGTTTCGGGTCCGGTGACCCTTCCTCAGAACTGATGGTGGCTGGGAAAACGTCAGTTTATATGCAGAAAATAGGGAGGGGATGGGGTAGGGAGTAAACGATAGGATAGAGCCTAAAGAGAGAGAAGAGCAGTTGGACAGACAAAGAGTTACTAACGATCTGGCTAGAATGATGAATAGCTGTTAATAGGGACTGTTAGTGACTAGTAACAGGGGATGTGTAGTGACAGGCTATGTAATAACAAGGCCTGGTGTGTGGGGTAGGAGACTGGGATTTGGGAGAGTTTAGGCCCTAAAATTATTGAACTCGATGTTGAGTCTGGAGGGTTGCAGGGTCCCAAGCGGAAAATGAGGTGTTGTTCTTCCAGCTTGCATTGAGCTTTGCTGGAACAATGTAGCAAGCCAGACACAGATGTTGGTCAGGGAACAGGGTGGTACGTTAAGGTGGCAGGCAACAGGTAGTTCAGGGTCTTTTTTGCGAGCAGAACGTAGATGTTCTGTGAAGCGGTCACCCAGTCTATGCTTTGTTTCCCCAGTGTAGAGGAGACCACATTGTGAGCAGCGAATGCAGTAGACTAGATTCTGGGAAGTGCAGGTGAAATGTTGCTTCACCTGGAAGGTATGTTTGGGCCCTTGGATAGTAGAGAGGGTGGAAGTAAATGGGCAGGTGTTGCTTCTTCGTCAGTTACAGGGAAAGGTGCCGTAGGGCTGTGGGGTGTGAACGAAGTGTGGACCAGGGTGTCCTGGAGGGAACGGTCCCTGTGGAAGGTGGACAAGGGAGGGGTGGGGAATATGTGTCTGGTGGTGGCATCTTGCTGGAGGTCGTGGAAATGGCGCCTGATGATCTCCTGGATGTGGATGCTGGTTGGATGATCGGTAAGGACAAGGGGAACCCTATCGCTGTCGTGGGAGGGAAGAGAAGGGGTGAGGGCGGAAATCCGGGAGATGGGTCAGACCTGGTTGTGGCCCTGTCGACAAAGGAGCTGGCGAATCCTCGGTTGAGGAAGAAGGTGAACATTTCGGGGGCTCCCTTGTTGAAGTTGGCCTCATCTGAATATATGAGACGGAGTTGGAGGAACTGAGAGAATGGGATGGAGTCTTTACACGAAGTAGGATGTGAGGATGTATAGGGTGTGGGTATTCATTTTTTTGTTATTGTTCATGGGATACGGGCATCGTTGGCGACACCAGTATTTATTGCCCTACCTTGAAAAACCATCTTCTTGTACTGCTGCCGTCTGTGGAAGGAGGGAGTTGTGGAGGGGTAGTAGGTGCAGCCAAAGTGCTATTAGAAAGGGAGTTCTATGATTTTAACCCAGTGACGGTGAAGAACAACAACGTAGTTCCAATGGTGAAATAACCTACAGGATTTTGAAGCCAAATACCAAGCTATTACCTCATCATTTCAAGTGTTTATTCGTACATAAAATGTAATACACAAATTGCAGCTGTAACATCAGTTTGTAGCTTCCCAGGATTATTTTAGGCAGTTAACTGTCTCCTCAACATTACTTGCAATAGATTTTCAGAGAATTAGCGCTTCCCCTTTTTGTTGGCTGCCCTGATGTGTGGAAATAAAGCTCACATCTTAGCCCACACACTGAAAACAAAAAAACTCATGTAAAGCAGTGGGTTTTATTACTGCCAAAACTGCTCAGTAGCCCACAATTAACCTTACATGAACAGCAATTTCTATGTTTGATGCTTTGTAGGGTAGCACTGTGCTGCTAAAAATACCTTTCTCAATCCATGAGATTAATGCTAACAAGATATAGTGTTGCACAGAAAGCAGCTCCTTGGTACAGAAAAAATCAAACTGAAATAGATATTGAGAATGTAAAACACAAACAAAGAAACAGACTCAAAAGTGGATCTATTATTTTGGTGGAAACCATTTCTATAATGCATCTCTCCAGGTAGCGCACAATAAGTACCTCTGAATTGGAAGAGAATAGTAAATAAATAAATTCAAAAACTCATCTGAATTGCATCTGGAGAATGTATTATGCAGAGATAATTATTTTAATGACAGTAATCATGGAAATAAAAGCCATCTGGTCAAACCAAGTTCAATAAAAGCAGTTCCACCTTTCACGTTTTGCTAATCTTTTCCATTTCGATACATTTTATTTACACATGGTGAACAATTGGTTGGGTCTTACATTTTATTAGTTTTAAGTGTGTCTGGTTGTTAAAATTGTGTAGAGTACTAAATATTAAATTTTGGAGTCCTAAGTTGTGACATATGTTCCTAAATAAAGTAGGAAGCCTGAGATTGATACAATCTTACAGAATGGCATAGTGGAATAGCATTAAAAAAAACCTTTGAAATAGTTTCATTTCGGGGAGGCAGTGGCATCATGTTAGTGTCACTAGACTTGCAGTCTAGAACCCCAGGCTAATGTTCCTGGACATAGGTTTAAATACTTCCACAGAAGATGATGAAATTTGGATTCAATAAAATCTGCAATGAAAAGCTATTTTACTAGTGACCATGTAACCATTGTTGATTATCATATAAAAAAAACCCATATGGGGTTTGCTACTGGCTTTAGGGGAAGGGAAACCTGACATCCTTACGTGGTTCAGTATACATATGACTCCAGACTCATAGCAATGTGTTTGACTCTTATTTGCCCTATTAAATGGCTAAGATAGTCAATATGTTCAAGTCATCTAGGGGTGGCCAACAAATGCTGGCCAACTTTTTTTGGTGACATCCACATCCTACCGAAGAATAAAAGAAAAAACTGTAATCAAACGCCATTGACTGTTTGATATGGTCCAAATGCTGCCCGTTATGTTAACTCACTTAACATGCCACAAAGGTCATGTTCTTGTTGAGAAGGTTGCCTTGGACTTAATTAATAATGCCAACTATTTGCATTGTAAGCTTATCACTATCACAAATTTAGACTCAGGGTGGAATTTTCTGCTCCCTTGAGCAGAGTGGGCAATGAAGAGTTATGTGAGAAAATATTATGATAATGAGAAAAGCCAGAATCTTGGTATCAAGAAAAGAAAATCCTGAATTTCCCCTTAAGGTTTAAAAGCCAATCTCAGAATCTTGTTAATGAATAGCAAGTAACTTATTTCTGTGCATTAGCATCTCATTATTAGCTTAGGTGCCATCTTAGGTACAAAGTTTGCCTAGGTACAAAATCTTAAGTATAATTTAGAAAAATAAAGAAATGAAGTTAAAAGCTCAGCATTACAGTCCTTCTACAGCAGAGAAAGAGCGAGGAAAAAATAAAACCAAATGGAGGAGAAGAGCCTGCACTGGGCTTCACCTCGAGTCCAGGAGTCCGCACTGGGCTTCACCTCGAGGTCGGGATAACACTCTGGGCTTCACCTTGAGGCTGAGATAACGCTCTGGGCTTCACCTTGAGGTTGAGATAATGCTCTGGGCTTCACCTTGAGGTCGGGATAATGCTCTGGGCTTCACCTTGATTTTGGGATCCCGTGCTGGGCTTCTTTGTACATTTTTCATTGTACTCATGTACCCTTGTACTTGAGTACATATGACAATAAAACCTAATTCGAGTTCTAATTCTACTCACCTCATTTCTATGCAGCTTTCAATTCTCCCATCCTTTCCTGAGGAACAATACAGCAGCAATTCCTGACATTTAGAGCAGTTACCTACAGCAGCAGCTCATCACTTGATTCTCTAGAACTTCATGCAGCTCTGAAATCATCTCAATGACCCTGCAGCTCCATGGATACCATTGTCCTCCACCTTTCATCCATGCAAGTCAATGATGGCAAACTACCAGACTCACCATAACACCATGCCTGGATCCATGCCAACCCACCAGATTTCCGAAACTGAGCTAGTCCCCTTTGTCTGCATTTGACTCATCTCTCTTGAAACCTTTCCTATTCATGTACCTGCCCAAATATCATTTAAATATTGTGACTGTACCTGCATCTATCACTTTCTCTGACAATTCATTCCACACATGAACCACCCTCTGTTTGAAAAACTTGCTCCTTGGGTCCCATTTAAATATTTCTACTCTCACCTTAAAAATATGCTCCTTAGTTTTGAACTCCCCCACCTTAGGGAAAAGATCTTTGCTATTCACCTTATCTATGCCCCTTATGATTTTATAAACCTCTTTAAGGTCAATCCTGAACCTCCTACACTCCAGTGAAAAAAATCCTAGCCTATTCAGTGTGTCCTTATAACTCAAACCCTCCAGTCCTGGCAACATCATGGTAAATCTTTTCTGAACTTTTGTTCAATTTAATAATATCCTTCCTATAGCAAGGCAAACAGAACTGTACGCAGTACTCCAAAAGTGGCCTCACCAATGTCTTGTACAGTGTCAACATGACGGCCCAACTCCTACCCTCATTGTCTGAGCAATGAAGGCATGCTAAATGCCTTGGTCTACCTGTGAAACAATTTTTGCTCTGAAGCCCAGAGTGGACCCCTGGCATCGAGCTACCTGAACCCCTAGATTGCTCTGTTTAACAACATGCACAGGGCCCCACCATTAACTGTATAAGTCTTGTCCTTGTTTGTTTTGCCAAAATACAATACCTCGCATTTCCAAATTAAACTCTATCTGCCAGGCTTCAGCCCGTTGGCCCAATTGATTGAGATCCCTCTGTAATCTTAACTACCCATCTTTTTTTTCGACTGTACTACCGATTTTGGTGTAATCCACAAACTTACTAACCATGCCTCCTAAATTCTCATCCAAATTGTTTATAGAAATGACAAACAACAGTGGACTCAGCACCGATCTTAGCAGAACACCACTGGTCACAGGCCTCCAGTTCAAAAAACAACCCTCCACCACCACCCTCTGTCTCCTATTGTTAAGTCAATTTTGTATCCAATTGGCAAGCTCTCCCTGAATCCCAGTGACCTAACTTTACTAATCAGTCTACCATGCGGAACCTTGTCAAAAGCTTTACTAAAGTCGATGTAGACAATGTTTACCCCTCTTCCCTCATATATCTTTTTGGTTACTTCTTCAAAAAAACTCAATAAAGTTTGTGAGACACAATTTCCCACACACAAAGCAATGTTGAATATCCCTAATTGGTCCTTGCCTCTCCAAATGCATGGAAATCCTATCTCTCAGAATCCCCTCCAATAACTTACCGACCACAGATGTCAGGGTGACTGATGTATAATTCCCAAGTTTCTCCTTACAGCTTTTCTAAAATAAAGGTATAACATTTACCACTCTCTAGTTCTCTGGCACCTCACCTGTGGCAGTAGATAATATAAATATCTCTGCTCGGGCCTTCGCAATTTCTTTCAGGACTTTGGTTTGGAGTTCGGGGACACTTACAACTTGCATGCTTTTTCCAGGTCACTTTGCATACAAGGATACACACAAACATCTCATGCATCTACACTGGATCCATATAATGGTTCTTGTCTTGATTTTGTAGTTCTCACTCACTTTGTACTTTCTTGGAGGCGCCAGCCTCTGAGGCTTGCTTTGCTTTTTTTGTTCAGAGGGAAAAGGAGGCAATTGGTCATAATTTAGAACACTGAACGTTCAAGGGAGAGGACATTTTGCCGGAATGCACCATGTAACATGAGTGTCACTTCTACCGCTTGTGCCAGTAGCTTACATGGGAGACACACTGCATGTGCTTCACGCAAACTGCCATGTGTGAAATCAAAGGGGACCAGTCTTTAGTGGGGTCAAGAGGAACTACAGTCAGTCAAGGGCTGCCACCAGTCCAAGGACTTGGCCATGACCAGTGTTGCAGCTTAAGTGTGACAAGTCTGAAGATTACAGGTATCTCAGTCAGCCTATTGGGAAGACATCTGTTGGGGACTGGGGGAGGGGCTCATATTTTACTGCACTGAGTCAAAGGGAAGGGCCAAGTATAAATTGTGTTTGAAAGAGCGGATAGTGGTAATTCAGAGGCAACAGAGGTTGGTGAGGTGCCCCCAGTGAATGACTGGGAAATGTAGAGGGTACGAAATGTTAGTAATTTGTGAGGATGAGGTGGGTCAGAACCTTTGAATAGACATGATGCATGTAATCATGTAATTTATAGTCCATGAGCCTTGGTGCGATGAGTATACATTTGGCAGGGCTTAGGTGGCCCTGCAGTATAGAGGTAGCGAGTAGATGGTGACACTTACACTTTCAGAGTTCAGGATATTACTAACATTCTCCCAGCATTGCTGTTCATTGCTTTTCACTTTGGGAACTGCAAAGACCCAGGCCACTATCTCGGCACAGGCTAGCTGAGTCTGATGGTGTTTCATTCTTTGCCTGTCAGCAGGAGACAGGACAGTTTTCATGTCTGTCCTGTCCGCCAGCATCTCCAGATCATCGTCAGCAGCCTGAGGATCTAGCCTGCTATCCTGGATATTTTCCTTTAGGATAACATTGGAGGACCATAGTGACAAGAGCAGTTGCTAACTTCTAAGGGCTGAAGCTCTGTGCAGCTTGGGTGTGAGCAGTGTGAATGTGCCAAAATCCCAGCTGCAGTGGTCAGCACTTCCATCACTTCTGCCCCAAGATTCCACCAGATAGGCACTGAAAATGCTGGTTACATAATTAGTGAGATAAAGTGAGGAAGGTTACATGAGGAAGTTGAAGAGACCAGAGCTGACCAGATGTCATGAACCTCATTTGAAAAAGTACTTTGCCTAAAAATGGGAAAATTCAACCCAGAGTCTGGGTTCTGTGCTTTCTGATGGTAAACATAAATAACCAAAACACTGCATTGACTCTGTTTTACTGACAAAGTGACTGAAGGTGTGGCAGTACCGTGAACATCAGATGGCATGGTGCCATGTAACTGTCTTAAAGGTACACTACAGTCTGATATGGAATCTGTGCAATAACAAAACAACATTCTTCAAAAATGTGGGTGTTCCTTTTATTTATTACCCTGTAAATACCCTGTTAGTTTCAGTATTGTGAGGTATGGAGTGCGCTTTGAGCAGTAGTGCAAAATAAACAACGTGCAAGGTTTCACACAAAACCCAATTTGTTTTCCAAAACAGACATTTATAAAACAATTGTAGCCCAGAAATAAGAATGTACATTTACTACCCTTCTAACACTTATTTGCCAAATTACCAGCCTATTTGAAAATGTGAATCTAAATCTAAGGTATGTACAATGTAAGATATTGATTGTCATTTTACAGTAGAATTGATTGGACCATGTGCTTGCACTCCCTGACAGCTAAAGATCCCTGGAAAACAAAATATTTAAATTATCCTTGTCTGGCTGACAGGACTAGGCCTGTTCTTCTCAGCCCCATTAAAAATGATCTGGCCTCCTGTTGCTCGATGTTCCTCTATCTACCGAGGCTGCACATCACCCCAGAATTATTCGGCTGCCTGATATTATGCAGGCAACTTGAGCTTTATTTAAAAGAGGCCTGGGTCTCTGGCTTCCTTAATCTGGCTGGGCTGCTACACAAAAGTTATCATTGATTCCATTATATTTTCTAATCAACCTGTTCAGAGATGTTGGAACAGGTCAGACTTGACATAGGAGGTATGGTTAGTAAATTTACAGGTGACACCAAAATTGGAGGTGTAGTGGACAGCAAAGAAGGTTACCTCAGAGTACAATGGGATCTTGATCAGATGGACCAATGGGCCAATGAATGGCAGGCGGAGTGTAATTTAGATAAATGTGAGGTGACGCATTTTGGAAAAGACTTATACACTTAATGGTAGGGTTCTGGGGAGTGTTGCTGAATAAAGAGACCAAGGGGTGCAGGTTCATAGTTCCTTGAAAGTGGTGTCACAGGTAGAGGGGATAGTAAAAAAGGTGTTTGGTACACTTGCCTTTATTGGTCAGTGCAATGAGGATAGGAGTTGGGAGATCAGGTTGCGGTTGTACAGGACAATAGTTAGGCCACTTTTGGTATACAGCGTGCAATTCTGGCCTCCCTGCTAGAGGAAGGATGTTGTGAAACTTGAAAGGGTTCAGAAAAAATTTACAAGGATGTTGCCAAGGTTGGAGGGTTTGAACTATAGGGAAAGGCTGAATAGGCTGGGGCTATTTTCCCTGGAGTGTTGGAGGCTGAGGGGTGACCTTATAGAGGTTTATAAAATCAAGAGGGGCATGGATAGGGCAAATAGACAAGGTCTTTCCCCGGTGTGGGGAAGTCCAAAACTAGCGGGCATTGGTTTAAGGTGACAGGAGAAAGATTTAAAAGGGACCTGAGGGGCAACTTTTTCATGCAGAGGATGGTGCATGTATGGAATGAGCTGTCAGAAGAAGTGGTGGAGGCTGGTACAATTACTACATTGAAAAGGCATTTGGATGGGTATATAAATAGGAAGGGTTTAGAGGGATATGGGTCAAATGCTGGCAAATGGGACTAGATTTGTTTAGGACATCAGTTTGGCATGGACGAGTTGGACTGAGGGGTCTGTTTCTGTGCTGTATATCTCTTTGACACTATGATTCTATGACCCAGGGGTTCTGGTCTAGAGGTCCACAAGAGTCCTAAAATTTACTCCATTGACATGGCCCTTTAAGTTGTTAAAGCTGGGGGAAACTGCACAGTTAAGGGGTTTCCCCCATCCCAACCTGACCTCTACTTGAGAACAGGTGTAGCCCCAGAAAGCCTAGCTTATTACTGTGAAGACCAGAGGAGTTACTCTGCAAAATAAATTTACAGCTTATCGTTTATTTTGTACTTTTGGCCTTATTGCCAGTGGACCTGGTCATATTATGCACGTTGCATGTTTCAACTATTTCCTTGAGCCCTCCAGGAGTGACTGTAGCCCACTCTCCAGAGTATAGTCGGATCTATCCCCTAACCATAATTGCCCCAAGTGAGTGATTGACCATCTCCCGGCCCCTTGAATGTTTGTGAACTTCTGCCTTTGATTTAAGTGACAGGTAGACTTCTCCCTGCATATTTTTAGACAAGGCCATTTGGTGGAAAAATCGTGCAACGGGTTTGCTGTACAAGCAGCTAGCATATGCTGTAGGTTCGAGAATGACATGTCACTGTGACATATAGTAAGATGTTCACCCCCTGGACTGATCACTACTGATAAATATGACAAGCAGCCTGGCTTTGCGTGTGTGCTAATCAGCAGTTTAATATGACAGTACCGCGAGCCTTCAGGCTCTGGCTGAAGTTTCACGATACTAAAAGGCATGACACAGCAAGGTATGGATGCTTTAAGAATCCAGGTAGACAATTAGTAAAGTGAACATAAGAGAATAAAGGTGCTGCCTTGAGATGCCACCCAGTCCAACCCATGAGCCGGGTGCCTGTTCCTGTATGCACAGTGTTCTTGTAGCAGCCATTCAATGCTATTTGCTGATTTGTCCTGGAGTGCAGCTTTAAAGCACAGAAGTGTCCTGTCAGTGGATGGGGGAGCGATACCATGAATGTCCTGAGAGGCTGACAAGTGTCAGATGCCAGGACCGGTGGATGTGGAATTTGTGCATCTGGTGCCCTGAGACATTTTTGCTGGATGTCCAAGATGGTGGACCGGAGGAGTAAGCAGGGAGTTCAAGCCGCCAGGTTATCTGCATTGACTTTCATGTCGGGAATTGTCAATATCAAGTCTCCTCGCTTCTGGTAGTAGGATAGGAAGCTGCATATTAATGAGGTGAGATTCATCGTTAATAAGAACATAAATAGGAGTAGGAGTAGGCCATCTGGCCCAACGAGCTTGCTTTGCCATTCAAAAACATCATGGCTGATCTTTTCGTAGACTCAGCTCCACTTACCCAGCTGCTCACCATAACCCTTAACTCCCTTACTGTTCAAAAATCTATTTTTGCCTTAAAAACATTGAATGAGGAAGCCTCAACTGCTTCACTGGGAAGGGAATTCCACAGATTTGCAACCCTTTGGGTGAAGACGTTCCTCCTCAATTCATGCTGTTAACAAGCAATAATCCCCTTTAATAGGCAACTCACTACTCATGAGCAATAATCCCTTCTCAATGCCCAGAATGCTTTTTGAAGATGCAATGAGTTTCTCCCATTGACCTCGCCAGACTTCTTGTGCAATTCTTACATTTTTCTCACCGTAGCAGTATTGTTCAGGTGCTTGTAAGATTCTGCCCAGAGTAAATATACTGTTTATTTCAGATTTCTTTCATCTGTCCTATGGGGAAAATAGTTTAATCAGCTAGGAATCTGGGCACATCTTATAAAAGATGGAAATGAAATGTCAAATGCAAGGTAGGTCATAATATTTGCTTAATACCTTAAGCATACAGATGTATCTTTACTTTGAATGTAACTGGTCATCATACAGAGTAAGAAGAACTTGACAAAGCCATTATGTAGTGAAGCAGAATTGAATATAACTAAAGAAATTTGTATTTCTGCACCACTCTGAAGACCTGGTGACAAAGCAAGAATAAAACTGTACTTTTGAAACAGAGGTGAATATTGTGATCTGTGATGAAGAAGGAAGCCATTGTTTTATGATAAGACAAACATAAATGTTGCCATCATTGTAAAGTAAATCCTTGCATAGTTTTGTGCAGGTCATAATAATAGGTTTCACTTACAAGTTCAATTATAATCGATGATTCAATTCAATATCTGTATTAACAGAAACTTAGATAACTGCTCACTTGGTCAGCATCAATTGAGACGGTATTAACACGGTCTGGTGTTTGCAAACATATGTTGTTTCCCCCATTGCTTGTTTTATAAGAATACTGTACTATAGAGTATATAATCAGAATAAAATCTGAGGTTTATTCGAGGTTGTGAATTTAAAAAGTTAATATTCATCGATTGATATATGTGAACTGTTTTGTCAATCTACATAATAATTGAAGTTTTAGAAGTCCAAAAGTTATTCACGTTGAATAGTCACAAATAAACCCAATAGGGAATTTATTTTGCCTAAAAAGTATTAAGAATGTGGAACGCACTACTTTTGGGGTTGGTTAAGGAAAGTAACATAGATGCATTTAAGATAAACTAATAAAGATATGAGGGAGAAAGCAAGAGAAGGACAATCTGATAATGTTAGATGTTGAAAGGTGACAGGATGATACTGTAGAACATAAATGCAACATGGATCATTTAGGCTGAATGCCCTTTTTCTATGATGTATACTTGATGTAACTCAATTATCAAATTATTGATTACACTGTACTTGCTATGAGCTGTACCAAGGTTAATATGCCTTTAAACCTATTTAAGTTTTAAAGACATTACAACTGAACAGAAAGGGTTGTTCACACTCAGATTTTACAATAAGGACCACTTTCCAGTTCTGACTAAGTTTGGGCCAATCTATGAAGTTTCCAAATTTTCTGTAACAAACTCATTTGAATAACTATTAAAAGCCTGTCCCTGGGCAGCAAGTCAGGCTAATTAATGATGCAGAAAATCTGATCCGCGAGCTGTTTTCAAAGGCAGGCATGTAGTAAATGGTAAATGGCTGCAAATGGGGTTAAATATTGTTGAAGCTCTACAAACGATGAAATACCTTTCATTATTTTGTTGGGGCAGGGTGAAAGTGTGAAAAACCACGGAATGATCCTGCACAAAAGAAAGGCATTTCACCCACCATGACTGCGCTAGCTGTTTAATAGAGCTCTATTTATTCACAGCCCTGTGTTCTTTACCCCAGCCCTGCAAATTCATTTGCTTTTTCAAGTACATATCCAGTTCCCCTTTGCAAGTTACTGTTGAATAAAATAAAGTTCTGATTATAGTAACATACTTATTTCTAACTGTTTATTATAAAGAAAATATACCAGGCCCATGACCAACAAATGCAGCTAATTTCAGGATATACAATGTGATATATAATTTGTTATGCAACCATTAAGTTGGTAAATCCATTATGTAATAACTTTGTCAGGGCTAATTCTAATGAACTGCAGCAAGTAATGTATCCTTTATTTTCTCCTGTAGCAAGGGATTTTAATATGGCAATAGATCCCCACTTGAATGATTCCATGAAAGTTTAGCTCGTCAAAGCTAGAAATGAAGCACACAGCATTTTGCAGTATGATAAGATTGATTGATTTGCGCAGACTGTTGGAGATTTATTTGGCATACTGCTTACTTATACAGTAAAGGCTTCTTGGGATGTCTGCAAATTCTCCTGTTAAGCAAAATCGTTCAGATTATGCCCATCTATCCTTTTAATCCCTACCTCTTTCTCCAGTTAGGATCCACAAGGCTCTGCAGAAAAGACAGTTTGCATTTGCAAGGGAAAGGCTGAAATAACAGATTCCTTGAAGAACATTTCTAGTTTTGAACTATTTAAATGGAGAGGAAGATTAGATAGGGTATGGTTAGATAACACAATCTTCTATTTGCTAATGAAAAACTGTAAATATTAGTCATCTTCATTTCTTTAACAGAGATCTTTCATGCTGGGTGTACTTGCCTCACTATAGGACCTCTAACATAGAAAATAGCCCAATGAACGTAACAGAAGAGGGAGTTGCCATAGAATCCCTACAATGGGGAACAGGCCTCTTGGCCCAACAAGTCCACACTGACCCTCAGAGCATCCCACGCAGATCCATCCCCCTATACCTCACCTATGAGGTGTCCATCCTGAAGCCAGACTTTTTTGATGCACTAATGAAAGCATTTTGTTGAGTGAAAGCCGTGTATTGCTGAAAAAAGGGACATTTTGACAATGCTTTTCATCTTACAATAATCAGGGCAATTCACAAACAAACACTAATGTAATGAGAAAATAGCATTTGTATTGTGTGAGAAAAGAGTGTTGAATGCTTGGTAAATGCAATCTGATGATATGGTGTTGCTATTGGAGAACATAGCAGTTAGATGATAACTGACAGTTAACTGCCAGACACTGTTTAAATCTTAAACCAGTTAGGTTGGCTCTGACTAGTCAAGGCATTGGCCTACAAAATGAACTGGAGACTGTTGTTACCTATTTTGCTGAATTGAAACAAGTACAATGAGTGTAAGGCCATAAGACATAGGAACAAGGGCAGGCCGATTGGCCCCTTGAATCTGCTGCATCATTCAAAACAATCATGACTGATCTGATTTCATTCCCCACACCTATTTTCCTGGTAACCCAAATAATAGTGCCCGTAGCTCTCAGTACACACAAATGTGTCATACTACAAGTCCAAACAACAATCTTAAATTGGTTGTCAGTATAATTTTTATCACATTCAGGATTATTTAGCAAATGTTATCTCATCATAGAATCACACAATGTTGGACAATGTGTTTTGAGTTGCGCAAACACGTGTTAGTTGGATACAGTCACTTTTATGCATTGTTGTTGTTTCTGGGGTCCAACTTACTATGCTAAAGATTTTTTAGTCATGAAACAGGTTTGCTAAGCACACATTTTACTGTAACTGCGATACACAGTAAAACAGGAATAAGACTCAACCATTCAGCCTTCAAGCCTGTTCTACCACTTAATGAAACCATGCATCTTAAGTCCTTACACCTGCCTTGACTACATATTCTTTCTGCCTTCATTCAGCAAATTTATCCATCTTGGACAGTGAAATAACTGCACAGAGGCTGGTATCCCGTCACCAAGACACCCTTTATTTACTAGTGCACAGTACAATGGATCTGGGCAGCCAGCTTGCAGTCAGTCCTTCACTAAGGAGATTCTAATCTCCTGGTTATATTGGTCAGCCAAGGCTTTTCTGATTGGTCCAGGTTAACAACCCCAATCAAGTACCTTATTGTCAATGAGGTCCACCTGGTTCCAATCACTATAGACAGTACATTTTAATTGATTTAGCACCCACTGCATCTTATGAGTAAGAGTTCCACAATTTTTCAGCTTTTATATGAAGAAGTATTTCCTAATATGTCTCCTGAATGGACTGCCTCTGACTTTATATTTATGTCCCCTGTCCTAGACACATTGCCTGCAGAAATAGTTTCACTCCATCTGCCTTGCTAATTCTTTTGGAAATCCTGATAAAGCTCATTCTTCACCTTTCTATAATGCACAGAATACAATCCCCTCTCATGTAATCTCTCTCAATAATCTAACGCTCACAGCCTTAGTAATTTTGTGGTTATTCTGTGCTGTATTCCTTCGAAGGTCAAAATATCGTTTTTAAGGTACGATGTTCACAGCCTTACACAGGGCCTTACCCAGATATGGTCAAACCGGAGCTTTGTATGGTTGTAATGCATGCTTTTTGTGACATAACTGCTGCTCCTTTACATTCGAGACATTTCGTTAAAGAAGTTAACATTCTAGTAGCTCTTTTGATTATCTGTGAATATGACCATAATATTTTTGTAATCTGTAAACATGGACCTGTGAATATCAATGGACTTTGATAGTTCCCAGTGTTTTGTCATTTAAATAGTTTACCTACATTAAAGTCCATCTGCTACAGTTTTGCTACTTTAGTTAATCTTCAATACTTCTCTGTTTTTAAGCTCCTGACCACACTGCTTACTTAACTATTGATTTTTCATCATGGACTTATGGGTCTTTGATGATTTATCAGTCATTTATAAATATAATGCATAGTTAAGGCTCCCACACAGATCATTGCGGGAACACCACTAGTCATTTCCTTCCGATTCAAATAATTATTCATTGGGAGGGATTGAATTCATTTCTTTGGGAGGTAAGTAGTAAGATTCTGCTTCCATGCCCACTCCTCCCAAACCATCCCATGAAAAATCCACGCAGTTTTATTTACTGTTTAGTTAGACTATAGAAGACAATTTAAGGAGCTTTAATTTTAGTTGAGAATTTCTCACGTGAAACCTTATTGTATACCTTTTGGAAACCCATATAACTACTCCATAGACATTCTTCTATCTATTTTACTTTCGTTAATTTCTCAAAAAAATGCAATTAATTTCATTTGGCATAGCCATCTTTTACAAATCCATATTTGTTCTCCCTAATCAGCTCCAGTTTCCGTAAGTGCTCAGTCACTCTGTCCTTAATTAAAAGTTCCAATACATCCCCATGACAGACGTTAGACTAATAGGTCTGTAATTTCTTGATTTCTGTCTCTCACCTTTCATATGTAATGGAGTTAGATTTGCAATTTTACAATCAAAAGACAATTCCTGAATCACAAGAGGTTAAAAAGCTTCTGGTTAAAGCATCTGCAACTTGCTCATCTAATCCTTCGAAGTCTTGGAATGGAAATGAACGTGGTCGTGGGGATTTGTCAGTCTTTAGTGCCATTATCTTTACTGGTGCTATTTCATTGCTTATCTTAGCTTTCCTGAGTTCCAGTCCTTGATTCATTATTAATTTCCTTGGAATGTCAGAAATACTCTCCTCTTCTTCTACAGCAAAGACTGACACAAAGTGATTATTCAACATTGAATTTGATTTTATTGTAATTTGCAGTTTTACCCACATCTGTTTTTAAAGGATACTTATAACCCTTAATTATACTTTTTCTTTCACTATAATTGTAAATGCTTTCTGCATTATCTTTTCTTCCTATATTCCTTTTTGAAGGTCTTACTTTTTATGATCTTCCTTCGACTATTTATACCTCAGTCTTCCTGAATTTGCACAATTCTTTTCTATACTCTTTCATATTACTTGACTTCTCTTTAATCCATTAAGATATACAAGTAATGTTATTACATAAACAATGGTCCATCCAAGGAGTTGGCAGAAAGAATTGTTCAAACAATCAGTGGTGACCTTCAATTATGATCCATTTAAAAGGATGGAACAGCATCTGATGAACCCAGGGCAGCAGGTTACTGTTCAATATTGCTGAAGAATAAAATAATGCTGACTAAGGAAAAAAAACACAAATTCTTTTAAAAGGAGGCAGGAAGAAGGGACCCATTCTTTTGGCTTTATGGTCACATAACACCCACCTGTCCATGGAAATGGATGACTGAAAGGGTGCCACAATATAACTGTTGCAGTCAATATGAATAGTCAGAGTCTCACTTCACTGTGATGCCTCAGTCCACAGTAAAAGTTTTAATTTCTGACACCCTTATCATTTCTCTTGGCTTGAGTTTAAGTACAATGGTACAGATTTTCACAGACATGGTGTACCACTGGTATGGATATTCATTGTAGTTTATGATAAAGCTTTATCAGATTCCCTGTTAAATCTGCTCATTACTTCAGGGTCAACCTGAGAAGCAAACAGAACTACTGGCTTCTTTTTCATTTACCTACAATCTCTTTAAATCCTATTTATCTGCTCTGTCCACCCTTGCCTCCAAAAATGAATGCAAGGAGCTAATAAACATTCTTGTTATTAAGATTAAAACTATCATTCAGCTGCCATATCCCACTTAACCTCTTTAGAGTAAATCAAACATTCTTGAAATTTATGCTTTCATAATCCAGACTCCTACTCCCCTGACCCTATTTCCACTAAACTGCTGACTGCACAACTTCCCTTGCTGACACCCATGCTAGCTGATGTTAATAATTTCTTTAAAGTGTAAGGGCAGAAGCCTGTTCAGGCCTTCCTGACACTGGCTCACACCAGCAAACCTGACCGAGGTAGTCAAATGGGCCCGAACACAAAAAGGAGCTTTACTCAAAGGGACCTGACCTCAAAGATTCACATAAAGGTGGGTTAGGTACAAGGTAATGGTAGGGAATGAAACTTAAAGGGCATGGTTGTTGAGGACATTGGGAGGATCATGAGAATGAAGGGAGGAAAGAATCACAGTGATGGGGAAAGAGATCAAGGAAGAGTGGGCGCTGTATATTTATGGTGGTGAACACATTATGGTGGGGATAATAAGTTGCACCAGGGAGGGAGAAGGTGCAGATTAATTGAACAGGGGCGGTGTAAGGCTAAGGTTGAGGGTGGGTTCCTGAATGGGAGTAGGATCAGGGAGAGGTACAGAAAAGTCAAGGGGGATAATGGAATGTTAATCACAGGGGAAAATTGAAGCAGGACAGAGAGGATGCCAGAGGAAGGCGGGGAAGTCATTTGCAGTGATGGGGAAAAAGGTGTAGTCAAGAGGGGAAGGGTGCAGGTGAAGGATTCAAATAAAAATGATTAACGAACGTTGTCTTTCTCCTACATCTGTTCACAAAAGTCCTTGCTTAGAATGTGCAGTAGAAATGGAAGGGGCCTGAGATCTGTTTGCATGTGTTTCTGTATAGTGCAGACACATTGAAATTGAAGAAAACAATTGAATGTGCACTCAGTAAAGGCCTTTACACTGAAAGGAGGCATTCACTGCAGTGTAAGGATGCCTGAGCTCCATGAACCTCTGACATCAGCATCTCAACCACGTCCTGTAATTTGTTTCATTCGGAAGAAAGCTGCTTCAGAGTTGTTAACATGACAGTGATGGTGGTGACAGAGGCTTATTCCACATGCAGCTATGCATCTGAAAGGTCATTATGCAGATTGGAAATTCCAAGGTGAATCATATGGGATAATGAAGGCCAATAGTCAGATTGAGTTTACTGATGCACACATAAAATGCAATGTGAAGATCAAGGCCACAGATACCCAGCACATGGCAGAGTGAGACATGGAGGATGCACCTTGCGATATAGAGGTGGTGCCAGGGCAGATTTTCACCCAAGGCATAAGCAGACTAATAAGGGGCCAAAAGGTAACTTGCTAATGTCAAGATCTTAAATGGAAATCAAACATCTCATTCTTGATATTTCTTCAAAGATCAGTACTTCAATGCTAAATGCTTGGTCACTTTAGCCCATTAGCAGTATTTGTTTGAACGAAGTTAAGAAAGAAGAGGATTGGGAGAAGAAATGCTCAGCGCCATCAGGACCAGAAACAGGGCCTTGCAGTTGAACAAGCGGTGCTTGACGAGGGAACCTGGGTCTACGGCGCTTTTGAACCGTCATCTGAGATAGGTTGTACTGAAGGTCTTGCAGCTACCTGTAGATGAATGAAAGGCAGCACTGGAGATGTCTTTGCATGACTCTGAACACTGTCACTTACATTTCCCAATTCCTACAGGCAGATCTGCAGCCTCCTGATTTGTGAGGCAGTGATGTACCTGTGGCGCTGAACTTTCTTGCCACCTGAACTTTCAAACATTAACTCAGGATATGTGTTTTTTTTATAGTCACTGAGGCATCACTAGCTAGGCTAGCATTCATCATTCATCCTTAATTGCCCAGGGGGCAGTTAAGAGTCAACTACATTGTTATGGGCTGCGGCAGGATTTGAATGTGGGTCACTAGAATATCAGCTGGGTCTCTGGATCAACAATGCAGGGATAATACCACTTGGCCATTGTCTCACTCTATGTGTAACATCTTCCACAAGTGCCAGCTGGGGTCACCAGAATTTTGATTGTTTTCTGCAATTTGCACAACCTAGCTCAACTATAGGGTGAGAATATAGAAAAGGGGAGATGGCCCAGTCAACTGCCTCCTCAGTCGATGGTTAAGCAGAGTCTGACAGATGCTGAGGGAGTCAATGTTGCTAATGAGGAGGCCAGGTCAGTACTGTGAATGAGGGAGATTTGCAAAGAGAATTTGATACCAGCTAGATGTGAGGGCAAATTACTTTGCACTAATGTATGTGCGCATTCAGAACTATGTGCCAATTATGGCTCAGAAGCATTCAAACCCTCAAGGGAATGTTTGCTTTCTATCTTTAAGATACTAATCTTCTTTCTTTGCCATTAATTGTCAGTTAATTTGTTCCCTTTGCACTAATTACCTACTGTTCAGTTTCCTGGCTATACCATCAGTAGGAAGTGATGCAGGATTACTTGGAAGGTAGGTATGATTTACAAGATGCAGTGTAAAAGTTCACCAAGGCTCCCTAAACAGCACTTTCCAAACCCAGAAAAGCTTCCATCTAGAAAGATTAGGGCACAGATAAAGGGGATCCTGCAAGTTGCCTCCAAATCACTCACAATCCTGACTTGCAAATATAACATGGTTCCTTCAATGATTTTGGGTCAAATCCTTGAATTCCCTTCTTAATGGCATGGTGGGTCTACCTACAACACATGGACAGTAGTGGTTGAAGATTGCAGCTCAGCATCTCTTGTTGAAGAGCACCTAGAGATGGGCAATAAATGCTGGCCTGGCCAGCGACACCCATATCCCATGATTGAAAGAACTCAAAATGAACACCATCAGAGAGTGGGATATTGATAAGGAGACGGATAAAAGACAAATCAGCTAAGGACCATGTATTAAGCCAAGCTACCAAGGACTACCACCAGAAATCCCATGCAAACAATAATAAAGGAGGTTTATTTCTCTCTTAGAACGAGTTCTGTTCAGTCCACTTCTGGGAGAAACCTCCATGTACTCTGCTACAGACATTATCACAAAATTACTAAATTCTGCATTCAAGTTTTGAACTCCTTTGATTAGCTCTGGAAGAAACATTGTCAATTAAGTAACATGTTCAAAATAAGAACAGTAATGCCAAAGCTTTGATTCAAAAAAAAGGATTTGGTTTCTCACAGTCTTGCATTGGAGATTTTACAGTATTAGCCAGTTTGTTAGTGCCAAATGTATCTGAGAAGTCACATACGTTATTCAGCATGTCTGATAAAAGCATGACTTTTGACATCACTTAACATTAATTAGTCAAACAAATAGAATTCAGCTTCATTATAAACGTTATTTTATTATATGTATATTATATATGTGTGTGTATATATACATACACACACAAGCAGTATGTATAATTTGTTTGCATTAGAATACGTCTATTTCCTGCTTAAGTATCTATTATGTGGGATGTAAGATTATTTAAACTAAATAATATCTTCATTGTCATGCACAACAACAATCTTTTTGGCAGCACATAAGAAATGGGTGAAAACTATAAGCTCCACAATACACGCGCTATAACCATCCAGAGCTTAGGTGATTTATTTAATCTTTCTGTGTCCCACAACAGCTTCTCTGAATAACATAGATATTGTATTGTCCAATCAAACCAAAATAAGGCTGAAACTGGCCAGATCATTGTCTACTGCTCGTGTTTATCCCTGTGCACATGGACGAGTTCCCTGATTGCTGAGCAGATGCCTGGTCTCTGGCAGTCCTGTGAGTGCTAGCTGCCTGTGTTGTTTATTCCCTGCTCAGCTGCAGCATTGTAATAGTGAGGTACTCGCCATCTTCTGGTCCCACACTTTTGAAGGTTAACACGTGCACTGAGGTGTCAGTATCTGAGCGGGTCGGGGGTGGGGTGGGGGGTGGGGGAGGGAGGGTTGATATTGGTGGTGGCAGCCTTGTATACTTTGACCTCAGAGGTCTAGGACGTAGCACCTGAGGGAGCCAGTGTTTAAGCTCAGTGGTGGGGAAGATGCTGGTGATTCATGCTAGACAAAAGAGAGAGAATACATCACAGTCAGTGGTGTGCAATGAATTAGACCGATCACATAGTTGTGTGTGTGTGTGTGTGTGTGTGTGTGTGTCTGTGTGTGTGTGTGTGTTGCAGTGGAATGGAAAAGGGGACATACTCCGTCATGATGTGTCATCATCCCCATGGAGTGGTTCAAGACCTGTTTTGTGAAGGCCAGGCTTCTTTCCTTGAGAGGAGTGTGGAGTCTCATGTTGGAAATCCCTCCATCTGTCTGGGTCCTTTTGGCTGTATTGTGAGTTATGTTCCTCTGGAATGACAAAAGGGAAGGATTGAATGAAGTGAGAGTGGATGGCACAGATGTTATAGATGTAGAGCTGGATGAACACGGCAGGCCAGGCAGCTTCAGAGGAGCAGGAAAGCTGATGTTTCGGGTCAGAACTCTTCTTCAGAAAAAAAAAATTCTGAAGAAGGGTCCAGACCTGAAATGTCAGCTTTCCTGCTCCGCTGATGCTGCTTGGCCTACTGTGTTCATCCAGTTCTACACCTTGTTATCTCAGACTTCAGCATCGGCAGTTCCTACTATCTCTGGCACAGGTGTTATTGCTGGTTCAGGTGGTTGCAGAGTGTTGAGGTGTTCTGGGAGAATGAAGATGCAGCACAGCACAGCAGCCATGTAGAGTGAGTAGTTTCTCAGCAGGTAGAACGACCATGAGTGAGAGAAGATGCTACAGGCAATAGTGAAAGTGGTAGAGCATGAGCTCTGGTTGAGCTTGGTGCTGTTGCAGAGGCAGAGTGAGTGAGAGGTTGTAGAGAGAAAGGTCTGGTGCTTACCCTGGTGCAGTGGGAAGGTCAATTACCTTCTTGTGGAGCTGCTGGATGTTCTTTCAGACTGTGGATATGGCACTGACCTGGGTGGCAATCTTGGACGAGGCTGCTAGGGTCTGGTGGTATGGCCTCCTCTGCTGGTCCTCCACGAAGACCATTGCCCCAACCCTCCAACTATGGTGCCATCTTCCCTTTCTCAGACAATTTCACAAAACACCTGACTGAGAAGTGTAGCTTTGGAACACCAGTACTCATTCAGTGCTTAGTGGCCTTTTGAAGATGACATGGGTACCAGGGATACAGGTTTTTTGGTGGCTATCCACTGAGTGAAGAGCTGTTCCCAGAACAACGTAGTAAAATGGAGTTGGAATTTTACCTGAGGGACACAGTGGGACGAGGTAGGTGGTTAATGAGGCATGCTTGGTAAGACATGGTGAGAAATCTTGTAAGCCTTGTGATGAAAATTCCTCAAAAAACTTGACACAACTAACACTTTGTTAAAAATGTAAGATTCACTTTATATGACAATGCTGTTGCTCCTAAGCTAAAACCTGATATAAAAATGAATCTCAGGCATCAGACAGGTAAGTGGTCAGAGAGTGAGGAAGAGGACTAGGGCTCTTAATAGAACTGTCCATCTATTTCTGGTGTTCAGGAAGTGCTTGTTGCATCTCCATAACTGAGATACCTGTGTCTCAACAGCATCAACTCTGCAACCGAACATGCAATCTCCTAGCAGGTCAGTAATGGTGTTGCCAGTGGCTGTCAGGGCAGAGTAGTCCCAAATTTTTATTGCGGTGTATCCTTCCAGGCAAGAGCAGGCAACATTAATAATCAATCTCAATCTAGCTGTGTGAACAGCTGCATCAGGGAGAGTATGGTACTCCAGGAAGATACTTCATCAACTTCTCACCGAGGAGAGAAAAGCAGAAGGAGTGACTGTTCAGATTTTCTAGGCCAGTAAGATTCCCTCAATTTAGACTGCAAGCAACCACTGGTGTGATTCTGTGGGCCTGTGTTGTGCTAGAACCCGGCATGTGGAGGGTAACTGAATTTCACTGGGCTAGACTTCTTGAATGATTACCTCAAGTAGTTCTGTGTTTCAAAACCCTGCCATTGGACTAAACACTTTGGCGAGTATGGCAGCAATTTTGTTCAGCTAGCTGATGACATTGGCAAGGATGCTGGTCGAGTGGCAACGACAGGAAGATGAATGCTGTCATCCTGAGTGAGGACAGCAGCTTCAATCTTCATGGAGACATTGTTGCTCAACTCTGTTGCAGCTCAACAATTCTCTACGGGAAGACAGATGGCTGGACTGCTGGAAGAGCCTGCATGCCCCTTCGGGCGCCTGCAGCTACATTGGCAGCGGTCTGAGCCTTAATGGCAACGTGCTGAGATGTCCTGACCTCCACTGGAACATCGAACAGCTTCTGCTTGTGCTGCTGTGGAAGCTAAGACATCAGCCATCAGACACTAGACAAGGGCAGGGACACTGATTCCAGAGCGGAGAGGATGCTCTGAGCTCTGTGTGAAGTCCTGTGCTTGATTGGACCTGCACCTCTCCATGTTCCTTTGCAGTGACAACAGGTTGTTTTGCAGGCCTGTTAATGCACCATGAAGCCCCATTCGTTCATCAGCATTCTTCTGTAGGCCAGTCCCTTTGATGTCCTCGTCTGAGTCCTCTGGGCCAACCTCACCTGTGACCTTGCCCTTAGGGATCTTGTACACAAACTATTCTTTTCTCTTAGTCTCGTAGCAACCCACTTGTGCCCGGTGTCTCACCACATGTAGACAGTGACTCTGTACTGTACTCTGAGGTGTGCAGTGTGCCAGTGTCTGAGCTATTGGCAGCGTTTATCACTGAGAGATGCTACTCCATCATCAGAGCTCAGGCATAGCTCTCAACTTCCCTTATGAGGCTTCTGAGGCTGTTCGAGTGGCTTTTCTTTCATTCATTCATGGGATGTGGGTGTCGCTGGCTGGCCAGCATTTCTTGCCCATCCCTAGTTGCCCTGGAGACAGTGGTAGTGAGCTGTCTTCTTGAACCACTGCAGTCCATGTGCTGCATGTTGTCCCACAATGCCCTCCTGGATGGAATTCCAGAATTTTGACCAGTGACAGTGAAGGAATGGGCATGTGTTTCCAAGTCAGGGTAATGAGTGGCTTGAGAGGAACTTGCAGGTGGTTGTGTTCCCATGTATCTGCTGCATTTGTCCTTCTAGACAGAAATGGTTGTGGGTTTGGAAGGTGTTGCCTAATGATCTTTGGTGAATTTCTGCAGCACATCTTGTGCATAGTATACACTACTGCTACTGTGCATCGATGGTAGCGGGAGTGGATGTGGTGCCAATCAAGCGGGCTGCTTTGTCCTGGATGGTTTCAAGTTCCTTGAGTGTTGTTGGAGCTGCACCTATCCAGGCAATTGCAAAGTATTCCATCACACTCCTCACTTGCACCTTGTAGGTGATGAAAAGGCTTTGGGGAGTCAGGAGGCTGTTCTTAGATGTTTGAAAGCAAATAGGGATAGATTGGGATGAGAGAAGATGACATGCTGGAAAGCAAGAATTTCATGCTTATACAATTTGCAGCTCAACCTTTATACAAGATAAGGGGAAGGTAAGATTGGGGAAAGACCATAAAGTCAGAAGCTTATGATCATCTTGAATGTTGACAGCAGCCTCAGAGCTAATGTGGCCCCTGAATGTGAAGCAATATTTCCTCCAAAGTACAAAAGAGGTGTAAACTTGCCTGTCCCCTTCAAGTTCTGCTCATTTCCCTCCTGTTACAGGCCACCCTATTCTGAAAGAGTGAGGTAACAATGCCAGTGATTGTGCTGTAATGTGTTTGTATGATATACCTGCCATAGCTGAACAGCAGGAAGCAATGCAAGGTACGTGAGAGTCTGTAACAATAGTGGGTGGGTAAAGTTGGCAAGGAGTATCTGACTGTTAGGCCTGAATCCTGATAGCTAGAGATTACTGAGGTGTGAACGTACATTCACAGACCCTGACCACTCTGGACATCATTAGACTTCTTGCAGCACTGCTTTGTGGTTTAAGGTCAAACTCCCGAAATTGGCCACCCACTCTTTTTTATTGTGTATTCCTGGACCTCCTGATTCCTTGCAGAAAAATTGTTTCTCTCCTCCCGTCCATCTCCTGGAATAATACCTCCTTAAATCTTGGATCCCTTTCTCTTGCCTGTTGTCCCATTTTGCCTTTGCTTGCTTAGATTGCTTTGGATCTCAAAGGAGAGAGACCCAGTTCTTGTTCCTCCTCAAAGTTTCTGTAAACATGCCTATTAAATCAGTGCAACGTGTAAGCAGGTTTTGGTTTATCTACACGTTTAAACTTGTTATGACACACCTCCATGGCTATCACATCCTGAGGTGGGACTTGAGCCCATATATTCTGTGTATCTAATTACTAACATGAAATAAATGAAATAAACTATATCCTGTTAATTACTTAGACCAGGAAATGGTTTTCTTCCGCCACACTAGACTAAGCAGGCCCTGTAGGTTCCTACAGTTAAAGAGGCAGTGACACAACCTTCATCATGATTAACAGCTCATACAATCCTTCCCCCATCTTACCTTCCCTTATCTTGCTGTCAGGTATGAAGTATGAGCTGCAAATGGTATAAACATGAAGCTCTTGCATTCCTTCTAGCATCCCAATCCACCTTTATCTGCTTTAAAATATTGAAGAACAGCCTCCTGACTCCTTAGTTGCCTGGATGGGTCCAGCTCCAACAACACTGAAGAAGCTTGTCACCATCCAGGACACGTCCATATAACAATCTCAAAGTCTCCCAGACATTCTGTAACAGCTCTAGCCCAATTGATTAAGTGGGGCTGCTAATATTAAAAACTGCAGATCAGCTGAACCAAGCACTAGCCACATCCTATTTGATACTTTTTTTTCAGTTTCTCAGCAATGCACTCTGCACTTGGTTGTGTTCTACAACTATTTGAAATGAGGATACAGCATTAAGTTTCCATGCTCATTGGGACAAGGTAGAGGGTAAGCACAAATTACCACTTCTGTGCCTCAAAACAGGCTGAATCAGATTTCTTCTCCTTGGGTTGTCGAACAGATTGGAAAATATACAACATGCCTTTAACTTTTGAAGTTTTTTTTTAAAACATGACTATTTATTTCAATGCTCAAAAATAACTGATATTGTTTGTTAGGGTTGAGTGACTTCTGTTTATAATCAGGACCCTGCAGACACTGCTGTATTCTGTACATAGTCTAACTTGACCCAAAGTTCTTACAATTTTTCTAAGTGCTCCTAACTCCAGTTTGACTGCTAGCTGCCTGAAGCTTTCATTTATATTGTCCATTTAATACCAACAGCATTACAATTAATCTGGATAAAGAAAACTAATTTACATATTCCCACAACACCAGATTAACTTGCTTGCTAAATACCTAATTAGCACACTGATGGTGCTTCACGTCTTTTTAGCTTTTAATAATCTATCATTTACTGTATTTTGTTCAAAGTGAAGTTTCAGCAGTGAATGTTTAAACGTGTGCTGTTTAGATATTACATTTAATGGTATTATTTTATAATTTGATTTGAATGTTGTGTTTTTGTGGCTCTAATCAGACTGCCACAGCTTGAGCTTTACAACGTTGTCAGATGCAGTCAGTTGGAAACCAAAATTGAATGACAATATTTGTTATCAATTTAAGTGTAGGCAATGGTTATTATTTACATTTGTTGCTTCTTTTGAAACCCAAATCTTTGGTGACCTTTGCTCAAATGGAAACTCTGCTGAGATGAAGTAATCTTAAACTGGAAAGGCTAAGTTTAATAAACTGTCAGTCAACTTCTTTGTTTTTCTTACCAAATTCCTTTGCAATCATTCTCAACTGAAGTAGTTGATTCCACGTTTGGTAAATGTTTCATAACATCCTGATGACCTCTTTCTTTGCTCGAGTTGACCAGTATCCATGTGTGGCCTTTGATAATAAGTGCTGACAAACTAATGCTTTCAGTGAGCCACAGGGACAAGACCAGCTGTGTCCATATCTTAATCACCCTTTATAGACATCTCTGGAGCAGGCGTGACTTGAACTGAGGCATCCTGGCCCAGAGGCAGGACACTACCACTGTACCACAAGAGAACTCCAGCATCCATACATATGCATGTGTTCAACAAGGAACGCAAGACAATAATCCGAAGTGGGGAACTGGGACTGATTTCTTGTTTAGCTCCAGGAAATTGAAACTGAATAGATCACAGAGGTTGGACTGGTTCTCAGAATCAAACAGATTTCACAGAGTTTCTGAAATGGTGTGCAGGGTCAAAATGCAGGTGTCCTGTCACCATTTTTGACAGAATCCATTTTTTGCCAGTAGGAGAAAAGGTGAAACGCATGAATTTCACATAAAGGATAGCTGAACTTAGTAGGGTCATTTCAATTCACTGCTGAGCCCAAACAGGCATCATTTTTGATGTTATGCGAGACTTAACCCACAATATGCACTTTACTAAAGATTAAAAGAAAACAGAGTGCTGGAATCATTAAGAATTAAAAGAAAACTCCAGCCCAGATTTTCACTTTTGGCGATAAAATGTGGGAGAGCATAATGCAGGTATCAATTAATTTGCCATCCTCACTGCTGAGAAAATTCAATGGATTGTGCAGTGATTGTAATGAAGTCAGGCAGGTGGATATCATAGAATCAGAAGCATAGCAATCAGAAGCATAGGTGGGTGGTAAGGAAGTGTCTTCTGAAAGCTACCCTACTGGTCTTGTCTCAGACTCACCTCTCCCCACAATGCCCACCTCACAGGAAGCAACTGAAAAAGACTTACATTCTTACCATTGGATCCCCTCAGGATGGAAGGCTTGACTGACAGCCTTTAGGACATAAGAGCTGCTGGCTTCTGATTGACCAGCAACTTTTGGTGAGCCAGAGCACTACGGTCGAGGACTGGGATAGGCCAAGAAGCTCATCAAAGCTGGCCTCTCAGCTCTTAGCAGACTGATTGAGATCCCTGATTGGGGTAGTTAATCTCATATAATCAGAGAGCCCTGGCTGACAGAAACAAACAGGAGTGTCAGAGGTTCTGTTCATGCTGAGAGCTGTCTCTGTGGAAGTCTCTATGGGACCAGTGTCAAGTGTAAAGAAAGGGTGACTTGGTGATGCAATATTGGCCTCTCTAGAGTTATTTCAGATTGCATATCAATCAGTCTGCTAAGAGCTGAGAGGCCAGCTTTGATGAGCTTCTTGGCCTATCCCAGTCCTCGACCGTAGTGCTCTGGCTCACCAATAGTTGCTGGTCAATCAGAGGCCAGCAGCTCTTAAGTCCGAAAGGCTGTCAGTCAAGCCTTCCATCCTGAGGGGATCCAATGGTAAGAATGTAGGTCTTTTTCAGTTGCTTCCTTTGAGGTGGGCATTGTGGGGAGAGGTGAGTCTGAGACAAGACCAGTAGGGTAGCTTTCAGAAGACACTTCCTTACCACCCACCTATGCTTCTGATTGCTCCCAGACTGGGGCAAATGGGGACTCCCCAACTCAGTAGGCAGGTTGCTCTGCTTACCCAGTTGGGAAATAAGCCACTTTTCTTGACTGCTGGGAATGCAGTTAATTGGGGATGTGGTGAATTGAGTCTCTTAAGTAGATATTACTTGATTATTTGAGGGCTGAATTGTTGGCAAGTTAAGAAAGCCGCCTTCTTGCTCAGTGTTTAATTAGTGAGGGTGATGTGGTGAGGTAAGGTAAACTATTAAAACAAAAGAAGAATATATTGGATTATTTTGTTGTTATTTTCCCTTTTCACCAGCTTCAGCAAAGGGAAAATTTCAGCTTCTGTTCCACACAGCTGTTTGCTTACATCTCCCTACGGGCTGTTCATGAATTCTAAAAGCTGTAATTATCTCTGTGGGGAGGGAGGTGGGGAGGTCTTAATCCACGGTGGCCAGAAGGGTGGCTGGGAAACATGAGTTATTATTGAGGATGGCATGGAGAGTGGGTAGGGCCAATGGAGTGTGAGAGCTAGATGTCATAAAATGTAATAAAGCAATTAGCATGGAGTTAGGCTACTGAGGCAGGACTTTAAGCAGCTGACATTGGCACTTGGCTTCCCCCATGGTCACCTCCAATCTACTTTCAACAGCATTGAGCCTGATTCTATTCCACCCCTGCTCTGACAGGGTGCTCTCTACTGAGGCGGGTCTGCTGAGTTAGGAAAATTCCAAACGTGAGTTTCCCAACTCGCTAGAGACAATCTAGCCCACTGAGCCAACCTAATTCCATTGCTATCAAGGTCACCTACAGGATGAGCACATAATTTAGGCTGGCCATGCAGTTCACTATTGAGGAGTACTGCTGAAGGTGCTGGCTTAGCATCATAGCTTGAAGTAACATGGCAGGGATCAATTTGGTGCATTGTACAGGCACTTTGAAAGAGCTAATCATTTAGTCTCAATTCCTTATAGGTCCTGTCACCATTACTTGAATACAGCAGAAAAGCTGACTGGATAACTGAGCAGCTCAGTCATTGGAATGCTCCTGACCCACTCTGATGGACATTGAAGTTCCTGTCACGACCACAGATCAATACCCAAAGTACTGTCAACATTTTTACATTGTAATTCCAAAATGTATTTTTTAAAAACAGGACAGATACAGCTAAAAATAGCTGTGATGTAAATTAAGTGGTTGTCTGGAGAGATAATATCATACCTACTGAGGTGAAGGAAACCTCAAACAACACCCCTACTAAGGAGGAAGAAGCATGTCAAAACAAACTGATTGTGATCTCTTATGAATATAAAGGTTGAACCTTTTACATTCACATCCAAGTCATTAATGTACATAACAAACAGCAAGGGTCCCAGCAGCGAACCGTGTGGTACACCACAGGCTTCCAATTACAAAAACAAAACTCCACCGTCACCCTTTGCCTCCCATTTGTTAGCCAATTTTGGACCCAGTTTGTCAACTTGCCTTGAACGCCATGGGTTGTTACTTTTTGGACCAGCCTTCCATGTGGGACCTTGTCAAAGGCCATACTGAGGTTCGTGTAAACAACATCAGCTGCATTGCCCTCATCAAAATATTTAGTCAAAAATCTTGACTAAATTAGTCAGACAGGATCTCCCTCTAACAAATCTACGTTGACTATCTCTGATCAATCCCTGCCTTTCCAAGTGTTGATTAATCCTGTCATTTAGACTTTTATCCAATAATTTTCCTGTCAGAATAACTGGTCTGTAATTACCTGGCCTATGCTTCCAGTCTTTCTTGATCAAAGCATCCAGATTAGCTATCCTGAAACTAAATATTCAACTATGAATGTCAATGCTACTGGTAACCTCTAATGCAATAACTGAAACATCCAACAATCCACTCTTGGCAAACAATTCAGGGACTGATCTGTATTTTTTTTTAACTTTTAGCTTTTGGATTCACCTTTTATTTCTAATCTGTGTGTGTATATGAATTACATTTGTATTTTTTCTTGTCGTGGTAATTGATAAACTTACTCTTTGTTAACACAAGGAAATCTAGTTAAATTAGTTCCTTTAAAAATGTAGGTAAATGTGGTGTTAGAAAAAAGAATCCAAAAGGGAAGTGATTCTTTTAAAATTTACCATGTTGTGACCAACCAAGGAGGCAGGTGACTAAATAAGGGAAGCCTCTTCATCTCGTCTCCCCTGGGAATGTAAGGAGGTAATATCACCCAGGGTTTAGTTATCGCATCCCAACAGTTGCTATAATGCTACAGTCAGTGTGCTTCTTTCTCGTTGTGTTCAACACAGTGGAGTTCTGATTCATTGGTTGAGACAGGGTTGGTGAGGTAGGTGGGAGATGGTGCATCATTTGTGAACCAGATTGGCTTTTACAACAATTTAAAATAGATTTGCATCCTCAGAACATTAGCCTGGCCTCTGTGTTACAGAATTTTGCAGTGACATTACCACTGTGCCACCACTTCCCTGACTCTGCCCTGCTTCAGTTCAACTTCTGAGCTCCACATTTATGCTTTTTTTCCTCCTAGTCCTGAGTATTCCAGTGTTCTACTGACTTTCAACCTCTATGTACCTAAACTCATCCAAAATACAGCTGACCTCATTCTGATTTGCACTGAGTCCTAGTCATCCATTGGCCTCTGTGCCTACAAACCTACTATGGCTCCCAGTTTGGCAATATCTCAATTTTAAAATTGTTATCTTTATGTCCAAATTCCTGCATACACTTGCCCCTGCTGTCCTCTGTAATGCACCCCAGTTCTACAGTTCTACAACATAACTGGAAATTTGAATTTCGATTTGCAGATAATTGCTAAAAGAATAACACAAGATTTCTCATTTTATGAAATTTACTGCAACAAAAGCCTAAAGACACCACGCACGGAACAGTACATTTGTAAGCAATTTTTCTTCAAATCGCAGAAGGGAATAACCACCCTATTACTTTTAGGGCTTACAAAATGCATTAAACTGGTTAACATTACAATATACAGTTGTTTAAGTTGACATTCATTTCTCTCAGAATCTGTCCAAAATTGTTCTTAACTCCTGAGGGTTTACTTCTGTTGTTTTCATTTTTCAGATTGGTAACTTCCAATCTCAAAACTATCATTCATGGGGAGTGTATAAGTATAGATTGTTCCTCGAATGCAAGCTCAGCAAATCTTTAATCTTAGTTTTAATTCTCTATGAATTTGGTCCTCTCAATCTAAGTGCAACATTCTACCCACATTCTGGGCTCATTGACCTTTGAGAATTCTGGCCTATAGCTGTTTTCTATCTTTCTCAGGTCCTGGCAAGCTAATTTACCTGTGATTTTCAATAATATTTTAGGAAAGCCTGTAAATTGATATCACAACGGCTTCCTCTCTATCCTTCTCGTGTCCCAGCAACCTGAATCACATGGGCCTTGTATCCAAGTAGAACTGCTGATCAGCTTTCTTGAGGCTTCAAGTTTATTTTAGCGAGGAAGTAAATGGTCAGATTAAAGCACAGTTGTTTATAACTCGACATTTTAAACGCTGTGGGAATGGGATGCATTCAGAATGAAGTGAGCAGCACAAGATTATGTGAAAAGCATTGCTAGGGCTCATGGAGGGAAGCCCTCTTTGAAACTCCCCAAAATTGATACTTAACCAAACTTTAAGAAAACTCAGCCCTTAGTTAACAAATCACAACATATCCTAAGTTACAATTCCAAAGGTGTCCCAATCAGATTTTCTCTCATTTATTCTGTGCCCGTTTTTGCCATTAACTTATTCGCTCTAAATTAATTCATACTTTGTATGTTTGTGATATGAATTAAACACATGAATCACTGCAGGCATATGCTTAGCATAATCCTGTTACATTTGTCTGACAGTTAAATCAATGCAGGTGCCTTA
This sequence comes from Ginglymostoma cirratum, assembly GCA_024137785.1. Classification (NCBI taxonomy): domain Eukaryota; kingdom Metazoa; phylum Chordata; class Chondrichthyes; order Orectolobiformes; family Ginglymostomatidae; genus Ginglymostoma; species Ginglymostoma cirratum. Next base: position 26,414,031 of record JAHRHZ010000065.1, read on the forward strand.
TTTGACATAGCAAATAGATTGTAATGGTCCCTCCAGCAGCAAGTGACAATGGTGAGGGCACTGTGCAGGAGAATTTGAGCAGCTGGACAGACCATACTTAAAGGAAAGGATGTTTAATCAAAAAAGTACCTCATGTAGAGAGGGAGAGACAGACAAATAATTCCTTCAACCTGATGTGAGCTACAGATTTAATTCCATGAAAATACTCAGATTTCCTAATTAAATTTGAATTTCCCTTCATGTTTGCAAAGACCTGATTCAGTGGAATAAAGAATTCTTGCTTCATCATCTCTAGGTGGTTTGTGTGCTTGAGTATCACATCAAAAGAGAAGTGGTTCAGAGATTCTTGGTAGGGCATGGTGTGGGCTTGGGGCAGCATGATGACTCAGGGGTTAGCAATGCTGCCTCGCAGTACTAGTGACCTGGGTTTGATTCCAGCCTCAGGCGACCATCTGTGTGGAGTCCACACATTCTCCCGATATCTGCGTGGGTTTCCTCTGGGTGCTCTGGTTTCCTCCCAAAGTCCAAAGATGTGCAAGTTAGGTGGATTGGCTATGCTAATTTGCCAATTGTGTATATGGTGGGAAATGCAGGGGGTTGGTCTAGATGGAATGCACTTTGGAGGGTCGGTGTGGACTCGATGGGCCAAATGGCTTGCATCCATACTGTAGGGATTTGATCATGATCTATGAGGTATTCCTGGCCTTTTGTGAATCTCTGTGAAAATTTCACTTCTTTTGCACGTTGTATCCTCCTGTCTCATACCTGCAATTTTAGGTTTATTTAGTTCTGGAAACATCGTGGCCTGTGGGTCTTTTATGATTTGAAGTTAAAATCATGGCTCAGCCTTGATAGAATTGCATTGTAATTAGGCCCTCACCTGCCTGTGATACGTGAACTCCAAGCTGCCTGGGTACTGGTAAATAAAACAGTAGAGGTGTGAGAGTGCTACCAGGAATCAATGGCTCCTAACTGGTAATTTTAACTCCCCACTCAGATCTCTAACACTAGGTTGACTGACTTAAAATAGGGCTGTAGGTGGTCATCTGTTGATATTGCCAACAAAAATTTCTCACCTATAATAATACGATGGAGCTCTTGAAGCAGCTGCTGAATAAGAAATGTAGAATCTGTTTGATTCCAGTTCAACTTTGTGAAAAGCTTGCATAGCATCTGCTTTGTCAGCAGTGAACAGCTTAACATAAATTTAGAACTAGAGAAACTTAGTATTTGATTATATTTTCATTTGACTTAAGCTGCACTGCTTTATGAGCAGGCTTAACAATAGCCACTAAACATATTACATCTAATCAAACAAATATTTAAAAGATATTTTTGAAAAAAATCCTTATAGCTTTGGACACTGTTGAATTTATTTACATACTTTTAAAACAGTTGTTTAAAGTTTGAATGTGGCTTATATTTACGTATTTATCTATCCTTTCAACTCAAGCTGTAATTAAGATGAGAATCTTCATGCAGAAAATTGTCTTTATTTATTATTTATTCATGAGATGTGAATATTGCTGGTTAGGCACTGGTAAGCTGCTTTCTTGAACAAAATCCCTTGTGGCGTAGGTACACCTAAGTCTGACACCATCCAGCACAAAGCAGCCTGTTTGTTTGGTATCACATCCACAAACATCTACTCCCTCCCACCACCAATACTCAGTAACAGCCGTTGATATTATTTACGAGATTCACTGCAGAAATTCACCAAGGTTCCTTAGGCAGCATCTTCCATCCCACGACCACTGCCATTTCTAAAGGGCAAGGGCATCAGAAAGTGGGTATGGAACTCAGTAGAGGCCAAGAAATCTGTTAGCATGGCACTTTGTCCGCTGGTCTGAACATACACTCTCTTCACCATCAGTATACTATAGTTACAGTATAAAGGATGCAATGTAGCAAATTGTCAGGGCATCTTCAGCATCTCCCAAACTAGTTCTCTCTGCCACACAGAAGAACCATAGCAGCAGATGCATTGAAACATCATCATCTCCAAATATTCAGTCAATTCACACAATAATCTGCCTTGGATACATCACAACTTTTTCATCAGAACTGATGCAAAATCTTAAACCTTGATACATCACAACATTGAAAGAGCATCTTCACTATAGGAACCTCAGTGATTTGAAAAGAAGGCCTATCCTTACCTTTTTAGAACAATGAGACATGGGAAATAAATGCTGGCCTTCCAAAAACACCCACATACAAAGGTTCAAATGAATTGTCACTTGAATTTTCCCAGTTAGTTTAGCTATTCCTCAGAGCTCATATTCCTGGTACCATTCTAGTAAAGGTAAAGTCACCACAGTCTCTCAGGGCTGCCCTTTTACGGTTGATGGTAAGTTTAACCTGTGGGTCACCATCCGTGTAGGCCAGAATGGGTAAGGATGGCAATTCCCTGCCCTAAAGAGCGTTAGTGAACCAAATGATTTTCCCCTAACAATCGACGATGGTTTCAGTGTCATCATTAGACTTTTACCGAATTCAAATCCCACCATCTGCCAGGGCAGGATGCCAATTTGGGTTCCCAGGGCATGGTCATGGGTATCTGGTTTATTAGTTTAGTGACTACACCACTTGGTCATCACCTCCCCAGAATAGTCCACAATACTGGACACAATGCTCCAGCTACCAGTAATTGCTAAAGGTTGAGGATTATTTATTTACTTTTGTACTCTAATACTCTATGTACTTTATAAAGTCTAGGATCCAATATGTAGCTTTTTTACAGTCTGATCAATGTGCCACAGTACCTTGAAAGATCCCGGTATGTACATCACTGTTTCTGATCCCCTTTAAAATTGTACAATTTAGTTTATGTTGTTTTTCCTCATTCTTCCTCCAAGAATCATCTCTTTAAATAATTAGAATCGAGTTATGCGGTTTTGATTATTTTGTAGTAGTGCATCAATTGTTTATCTATAAGACATGAATGACTGTGCAGTATAAATCCAGAATTGATGGTAATATTGGTACGTTTTTGGAAAAATTACCTCCTTACTTCCAGCATTGCAGGGAATGTGAGAGAAAAAAAATTTCATTACCATTGAGTAAGTTTATTTTGTGACCTTCTTCATTGCTTCATTGAGCGTAAGTATAATATTGAACAGTTAGGAATATTTGATGCAGAAATTGCTGTTGATGTGCTTTTTTTTAGGTTCACCCTGGATAAAAGAAGGTTTTTAAAAGAATTTTCTCCTGTCTGTTAAACCACAAATTGCTGTTTTTAGCTGAAGAGTAAATCATGTGCTCTATTGACTAACAATTGCTGATCAATAGAGTGTCAAAAATGACAAACAGAGAAGTAGTAAACTGACCTCTGGAACATTTAAACCAATGCAATTTCACAAGGTAGAACAGGTCAAGGATTGCTGTGGCAAACTCATGATGATTCATAATAAAAGGAGATGAAGCAGAACAAAGAGAATTCAGGCATTTGCAAGCTTCAGGTTCCATTTGAGAAAGCCACACAGGGCATCGTAGGTCACAGCACAAAGAGAAAGAATGGGGCAAAGTAAATCTAAAGTACTTGAGTAAAGTTTTATAAGATTCTATTTTTTAGTTCTTCACAAACATGCTTTGAACCTAATAAATGGTACAATAAAATTGCAATGCATCTTGTACGTTTTGGGGTTAAAAACCGGTGTGTATATTTACATATAAAACAAACGTAGAGATTAGGTATAGCAGTGCAACATGCAGCACCAATATCCGCATGATGACATATTGGTCTGGGCACGTTATACGCAGACTGCCTATCAACAAATGCTGGCATCATTTCAGTATGTGGAAGTCCTCTACATGCATTCAAATCAGGACCCTTGTGTAAATTATTGTCTGCGCAACCTCAAAACATCACTCCCTGTAATCACCTAATAAATAATTGTGGGAGCAATTGGTAAACTCCTCAGAGTCATACTAAATAAAAATCGAAAGAACTGCGGATGCTGAAAATCAGGAACAAAAACAGAAGTTGCTGGAAAAGCTCAGCAGGCATCTATGAAGGAAAAATATCAGTTAACATTTTGGGTCCGGACCTGAAACGTTAACTCTGTTTTTTGCTTTTCCTTCATAGATGCCTGCTGAGCTTTTCCAGCAACTTCTGTTTTTGTTCCTCAGAGTCATATTGGTCTTCAGATATTGACTCTGTTCCTCCCTGCTTAGATGTCACCAGATTTACTCGATTTTTGCAGCACTTTATGTTCTTATTTCAGGTCTCTAGCATTCACAGTGTCTTGCCTTTATAAAGAAATTCACCAAAGCTCCTTAAGATAGTACCTTTCAAAATCACAACCACTTCATTCTAGAATTACAAGGGCAGTAGCAGCATGGGAACACAAACATCTGTAAGTTCCACTCGAAACCTCTAACCATCCTGACCTGGAGATGTATTGCTGTTCTTTCAGTGCTGTTGGGTGAAAATCCTGGAATTCCCTCCCTAATGGCATTGCAGGTCCACCTTCAGCAGTTCAAGAAGACAGCTGATCCCACCTTCTCAAAGGCAACTTGGGATGAGCAATTAATTCTGGCTCAGCCAGCAATGCCCACATTCCATGGGTGAATAAAAACAATGCTATATTGAAAGAGTTTGTCACTTGCTTTAAGTATGTGTCTGTTTTTTTATCATGTTTGTCTGCTTAATACTTTCATAAAGTGCATTTGTGGAGGGCAGAAGTGGGTAAAAGGAGACAAGACAGCAGGAGTCACCATAGTTTCCAAGCATATAGATCCATGTGATTCCTTTTGGGAAGTGGCTTAAGTTTCCCAGTCAGGAGAGGGTTTCTTTGGAAAATTCTCAATATACTTGAGGCCTCATGCTACAGCTCTGTGTCTAGTTTTGTAGCATAATGCAGCTTATTCACAATAAACTGAATCTGTTCCACCCTGACCATCAGATGGAATACTTGTAACTAGGCCGCAAAGGCTGTCAGCTCAGCAAATAACACATGATTCTTGCCGGGAACCTCGGCACACATGGAAAAGGTTGATACAACAAGAACCGTGCAGCAACATACTGTCACTGAAATTCTGGAGTGAGCCAAGACTCTTACTCAGGGAGTCACTTAGAACAGATCACAGGTCAGTGAATAAGTGTCACACACAATATCCCACCAGTAATGTTAAGCAATGTGATAAAGCACATTGATGTCACACACATCACATAATGTAGAAAAGAAATTGCATCCTGCCATGTGATTCAATATACTTCTTTGCTCTGTATCAAAAACAAAAGGAATTCCTGCTTGGATTTAATGCAGTCCCGCTGGCCTGTTTGAAGGTAGGCTGGGGAAGGGGGAAAGGCTCATCAACTGTAGTGTGTGGCCTGTCAATCATCTTATTGCCCACCTGTCTCCTATTTTACTTTGCATGGTGGAGATAGTGAGCAGCTCGCCTGTCCTTTGGCTTATTCAGACCCTTAAGTGGCTAAAAATTGCCACGTTTGTGTCTCACCCCATGCTCACCATTTTTTGCCCACGGCATGCAAGGTGTGCCAGCTCTTAAATGATCAGGCTCCCAACTAGCATTTTAGCCATTACATCCCCTAAAATTGAGCCCCGTTGAATCGACTTGCAAATATGAAAAGCATCATAAAATATCTTTAATATGGTGGATGACTGGCAAAAAAATTAAAATAACTGTTGTTCACTGACATATTTCTAGTGTATATCAGACAACTATTTACCTGTTAACTGGTTTTCAGACATTCATCAAAGGCTCCTGGTGCAGAATGATGGGTAAATGACCACTTTCTGCACCGTAACAATTTTGTGGTTTTTTATTTCGCAAAATAGACAAGTACAATTAAGTGTTTCTTTCATATTTGTTGCGATTTTAGCTACTCTAAAGATTAGTACTTTGTAATTCATTATACTTCGCAAAATTGCCTTGGTATAACAAGTAGCATTTTGAACATTGAGATGGAAGATTGAGTATTCAACTCCATTTCATAACAGAAGAATGAAAATCTAGTGAAAAATCTATGAAGTTTGCCAGTTTGGCCTGAACTTGGCTGTATTGGGCCTTGGTCTTAAAGCTGTGTTTCCTTTTTGGCTTGTGAAGTGAAGCCTCTACCTGCCCTAAAAGACCACCAATTGTAACCAAATTTGTAGGTCAGGCATGCTATCTGTAAGAATTTATTATACAGGTAGGAATGCCTGGTAGAAACAGCATTGGAAACCTTTAAGGTAAGAAAGACAGAAAATAATTGAAAATGATATGGGCGCTGTTTAAGGGACCAAAATTGTTATATTAGTGAAGGTGGACCCTGGACTCTCCAAGTGCAGCTTAGCTGCAATATTCGTTTGTGATGGCGGTCGGACGGGCACCTTGCTGATGTATCTTCAAATCGTTGATTGACAGTCCCTGCCAACTCCTTGCCTTGATCTGTAACCTTCAGTGCTTTTAGTATGACAGAATTTAGACTCAGCATCCAATGCCATATTGAGAGTGACATAGTCTTTCAAAATTACATAATTTTCCAGTCCTTCTGATCCACTTGGAAGTTACAAATCTTGTTGTACTATTTGTAGAAAAACCAGGAGGAGATCTGATTAAAGATTCTCCCTCAACCAATAGGATTAAATTGCTCATTCATTTCACAGGTGTTACATGAAATATGTAAATGACTTTTTCATTATATGGAAAGAAATTTGGACATCCCCAGATGATGAGACAAGGTGCCAGGTAACTCTGAATCCTTTACTTATAAGTTAAATCTGGTTTTGGAAACTCTGATTACAGATTGTAGATTGTTTTGTTGAATCTGCTGTATCAACATTTAAATTATTAATGATCCAGTGGGATCATCACCTGTCAAAAGTAGAAGAATTCTGACAGTTGATATGCTTTCTGAGAACGTGGCCAATACAAACAATGACTAACAGCAGCACAAAACAACAATTCAGAATCAAAGCGGCAATTGAATTAAAAACAGCAGTTATCTGGGAGTGAATTCAAGGATATAATCTAATCTGGGATACAGATGACATTTCATTGATTTTTCCTCAAATAGTCAGTGGAATTGCAATTTTCTGATCACTCCCAAGTGTTCATTATTTTATGTAAAAACCTGAGTCGACAATTATTTGATCCAATGTTATTTTCTTATCTGCAAAATGAAAGTTGCAGAGGACAATGCAAGTTACTTTTCATTATCAGAAGTGACAAGAGTGGTTAAACTGTCAAAGTCAGTGCTGTTTCTGAATATTAATGATCAAATGAAAGCATATGTGGATTAACTTCTACTGCACTTAGTACCTTTTGATGAAAGCATGCCAATATTATCTACTTTTTAGGCACTCTGATCACCTACATTCCAAATTAGTTACGTACAAAAAAATGAACACAAAAAATAAAATGTTTTTAATATCATGGTCTTGCTCAGGGCAATGAAACGTAAATTCTTACAGGGTTGTATTAAATGAAATTTGTATTTTTAAATGTTCTAATTCTAAGAAATATACAATTGCATAGAGTGACAAATTAGAACAAATTCAAACTGACCCATTTATACAAGAGGAATTGCTTATCTATAGTCAGGGTAAGATAAATTTGAGCTCTGCTAATTCTTCTCTGGGACTTTGAATAATTTCTGTGGTCAGGAACGATTGCAGGCTGATTTCTCAGAGAACGGAGATAGAATTTTGCTGCCTCCAGACTGCAACACAATTTTCAAGGCAAAGATAGGAAAAGTGGTGTGGTAAACCCAATTAGCTCGAATTAATGGACTATTGAACTCCTTTGGAGACTTGATAATGGGCTAGGAAGGAAGGGAAGGGAATTTTCAAAGTTGGAATAGTCGAACCTAAGTGGACTTGTCCATATTATTGCATAGCTGTTGGGTTTACAATTGGCAAAAGGTAATGTTTTCTTGAAGTTGGAATGTGATGAGAGCAGGGATATTGCACTACATTAAGAGCTTTATCCTTCATTTGGCCATTTGGCTTTTATTGTGTGCAGTGAGGCTGTTGGACTCTAAAGTACTAACTCCTCTTTTCAGCAAGGCAATGTCAGACTCCATCACGGCTGCTATCTGCTTTTGCTATTGCTTCCTGATTGCACTCAGTGCTACTTACTGGGCACGGAGTTTGCTTCTAGCCAAATTGGTGTTTTTACGTTTCAAGGCAGGGTTGCATGATCCACCCATTTGTGGTGCAGGGCCAGAACTGTGAAGTTATCTAGGAGTCAGATTCCTGACCTCAATTTGAAATAAGCTATCAGCACCAAATAAAAGTTGACTCTGGGAGAACATTCAAAATGTTCTGAGCCGCATATTATGAAATATTATGAAATGGGTTTACCCAAAGTTTGTATTACCTTTTTTTTGACAATTCTTTCAGATTTTTGAAATAACCATAAAGCTTGTAAGTATCAGTTTGTTACTGGTAGCATTCAATGGAAACAATGGGTAGAAACTTACAGGGGCCTGAGCAATATGGGCTACGGCAGAAATGTGGCAAAATCATGTGACAAGTTTGGTGAAGTCTAGCTTGATGTTAGGAGCAAAATGCTACATCTATTAACTAAGTTCCAAGTGTTAAGGCGAGATTCCCACTAGGCAATAGTGAGTTATTAAAGGGAATGATTGCTTTTTAATGACCTTATTTACTGTACATTTTGCCTCAGTAATATTCGACTTCCTATCTCACCACTTACTGCAATCAGACAATGAGAATTCTCAACATCAGAGTCAAAACAGGTATCTAGCAACTTCAGCTCACTGCTTGCTCCAAAAGATCTCCATGTTGGACATTTGGCATACACATCTCAGGACATGCTTTAATGGCAATAGTCACTTGCACCCCACATCCACTGAAAATGCCAGCCACCATGTGCCAGCCTCCTAGAACCTTATGATACATTTCCAATCCACCTGTGCTATGCTTCAGCATTTCATTGCTGTACCTTGTGGCTAAAAGCTAATTATCATTGTAATGTTGTAGTAAGGGCGCTGTGTGCTCAGGGACATGCACCCAGCTCATAGACTGCGCTAGGCTGTATCTCCAAGCTGTGCACTTGCTCTCACAGCACTCACTCACTTTGAGCCTACTGGTTGCTCACAGCATCTATGCCTTGCCTTTTTATGCTTTGCTCCTTCAGCCAGAAATACCAGGTTCTCAGTACTGTCAGACTGCCTTTATGTTTAGCACAGACACAAAACCAGGAAGCAGGCCTTGGGTCATCTCAAGCGACATAGGCTTTGTTCGGGGTCCCAGCGCTGTAAATCAAGAGCAGCCTCTGATAACCTGTCCAGGGGCTTCCACATGGCCACTTGGGCTAATTGAGTCAGGATCACCTACTCACAAGTGGTGAGGAGACAAATTTCATGCACAAACATAGAAATTGTTGGAAAAGCTCAGCAGGTCTGGCAGCATCTGTGGAGAGAAATCAGAGTTAATTTTTTGGGTCCAGTGATCCTTCTTCAGATATTTCATGTCGCCCACCATCCACCTTGTCTCTTTCTGCCCTATTGAGGCCTGTTTTCCTCTGGGATGAGAGAAAGGCAGGCAGTATGAGAGATGAAAATGAGTGGCACAGCTGTTACTGTTGGTGCAGGTGGGGAGTTGTCCAAAGCAAGTACTAAATAGAGAAGAGGCCATGCAGAGTTAGTGGGATCAGGTGTTGAGTGGATAAGCATGAGTGGGGAAGATTTTGCAGGCAATAGTGAGTGTGATAGAGCATGAGCTTTGGTGCGAGGCGGATACAGTTGCAAGGATGCAGTGAGTTTGAGGCATTGGAAAGGAGATGGTGGCATTTCTATCTGGAAGCAATGTTAAAGTGGTACATGTTGTCAAGTGAGGAGAAGGAACCTTTCTTTTAACAGATTACCAGCTTCCCTGCAAATCAATGAATATCACATACAGGTACTGTTCCATATTGCCTACAAAGAGAAAAGTTGTTTGAATTTTTGAGTTATGACAGCTGGAAATAACATGGAAATTGTTTCTGGTCGAAGAGATGCATCCTGCTGCCTCTTATGGATTCTAGGATATTAGGCCTGGCATGGTCAAAGCAGAAGAAGAATAATCAGAACAGGCTTTATAACTTGTGGTGAATTTAAGAAACATTTTGAAATCTAAGGAGAAAACCTAGAAATGGGCACTTGAAATGACTGCACTGTGAAACAGGGTTGTAAGATCCCATTGAAAGATGGAAGTAATTATGGATTGTTTGCTATAAGGACAGTAACGTGGTGAATTGTGTGAGATGACTATGAAAGGGGAACATTCCTTACTGTAGTTTACCATATTAGTTGTCTACAAAATGAAATGAGTGGATAATCAATGTTTATTTCAGTGATTTGTTATGGTAAATGTTTTATAACATGAAATATTGTCATTCTTCTGGCAATTAATTAGAAGTTTGACTCTCTTTTCAAAAGTTATTGGTCCCTATGGAGCTTGTAGCAAATTCACTTTATATACGAGCAACCTGCTGGATTTACAATATCTTCCGCTCGACTAACTGTGAGTGCAAGGCCATAGTTATGCTGAAATATTTAGTCAATTGTTGAAATGTTCCCTATTGTAATCAGCTCAGTGTGCTGCGCCCTGGATTTGACAATCAGCCAGAAACTCTAAGCACAAATTTTGAGTTTCTTAATTTTATGACACCATTAAATAAACATATACAATAGAATTTTATTTTTCACATAACTATTCAAGATTGATTTGCAGTTAAATAGTCAATTTGAAAATGATACTGTATCTTAAGACTTTCAAAAATATATAGATTACATTTCCCAGGTATAGGGAAAAGATAAAAGGAATTGGCCAGAAGGCCAAACGGCAGAGGATCTACACGTTTAAGAGACATTGAGCTAGGTGCATAGGTTTGGGAAGAGATTTCTCAAAGTCAAAGTCACAGTCACATCTGTTGAAGACTTTGATAACGGAGCAGGGATATGAAATGAGTAGTAATCCATACTCAGAAGACTAGAGTTTCAGATATAGAACTGTAGGAGGCTGCAAAGGCAGCATGGAGTCAAGTAAAGATGAGGCTTGTAAAAGAGGATTATGATTTTGAAATCCAGTTTTGAAGGATAGGGAGCCAGTGAAAATCAGAGATGACTATATGTTGGATGAATGTGCTGGATTCAGCATAGCTGACAAAGTCATTTGGGTTCAGTTCACCCAGTCAAGGAGCCATTTTGAACGTTAAGTTCAGGCAATATAACCATAATGAAAGTTTCAGCAACAGTTGGAACCATTGCAGGCGGCAGTGTTACAGAAGTTGAAATAGGCAATTTTGATGGATTAGATGTGAAGTTTGATTGAATAAGCTGTCAAGTAAAAGTAATACTGGAGATGGGGTTTAGTAGGCCAGTTTCCTGGCTGGCAGTGTGTGATGGGATAGGTAGGAATGAAACCATGAAGGGTGTTTTCATTAAATGCACAAGTGAAAAATAATCAAGGATATTGAAGTAATCAACTAGCTGAACCATGAAAGGAAGGAAGAGGAGGATAATGCTCTACGATAACTTCAGGCAGGAAATCAGGTTGGTTTTAGTGTTATAACTGTGACAATAACTCAACAGAAGAGATTACATCAAAAGTTGTGAAGACAGCTCAGACAATTCAGTCAAAAAGTCTGGAGAGATTAGAAATTGAACAATATAGATATTATCATCTGTTAAATTAATTTATTGTGAGCAATTGTATTTTAACATTTTTGGCAGTAATCTAACATTAAGATTATTTATCAAGAACTGGCCATTTTATATTGGTGACTTCATTCTTATGCTTTCTGTAATTTCTGTGGACTAAAAGATACTTTTACTGATGCTGTCATTTGGTCTAGAATGCATGAAAAATCACAACTAGGTGACTTTTTCTTTGAGGACACAGTCTTTGACACTTTTGGAAACAGTTGAATTTTCATGGTTTAACTTTAAGAAACAGCATCACAGAATATTTACACCATAAAAAATGATTTATCACTTTTGTAGATGTATCAACCAAAGATATATATTTCACGTTATAGTTTTCAATAAACTGATAAGATTTTTCTCTTTTATGGTATTGCTGAAACCAAAAATCTAATTTCTGTAAATTAAAGATAAAAACCGTGATCCTGTGGCTCATCGTCAGATAATGTCCCCATGCTGTTTTATCAATTTTGTGCTATCAGCTTTTTGGTAATAGTTTATAGCCACAGTACATCTAACATTGAAAGATTTTCCTCATTAGTTAAAAGAAATGACAAATTGTCTGCAAGTCTTGCGTAACTGGCTGTGATCCAGGAATAGAATATTTTACAAGAAATTGGATTTTTAATTTAAAATTGATTTGATACATTTTCCTTGGTTGTGACTGTACTGCATGAAGTGGAACATTAACCAGTAGTTACATTTTCATGTCGAACCTGCAGGATGTATTCAGCTGTATAATATATAACGTGTGTGTGTGTGTATATATATATGTATATGTACACACACATTCTCAGCAGAGAAAGAGATGTATTTGTACTTAACTAATCTTATCATAATTTGCAAAGCAAATTTGCAGTGGATTATAGAATCATATTAAATTATTTGTTATACATTTAGAACTGTGTATCAATATTAATACTATGGGTTTACAAGGTGTATTTTGTCTTTTTTCTTATAAAGAAAAGTTGAGACAGAGGTGACGAGAAGTCTGTTCCAAAGCTAATAAAGTAAACAGCTTGTGAGGTCTTTGTTTTTTTTAAAGTTGGAACAATAGAAGCAGCCTGGCTGACTGGCATCAAGCTCCCATTAACCAAGAATTTTAGTTTTAGCTTTCAACAGTTGCTAGGGTCACGAATCTGGATGCGGAAGCTGTTATTGCTCACTCTGTTACAGCTAAAAGCTGGGGCTTCTCTTCCTGCTGCTATAGTGAATAAATAAGGCGTGTTTTGCTTCAAGACTGATAGTTTGACCAATTGAATTACATCCAGAACACAATGTATTACATTTAAAGTAAGAAAATGTTAGGGTCTACACTATCTTCTTAATATATTTTGAGAGGGTTTGGTCTGGTCCACAACAACTAAGAATAACAATAAGAATAACAAATGATATTATTCAGGATATCTTCTGACGGTGTGTGCACTTGCAAATATGCGCTTGGCCTTGGATGCTGTAAAATCTCAGGAGCAGGATTTTCACTGACTACATTACTCATTATTTAATGGTCAGATTGACAAAACATACTTCCTGTAATATCAATACAGTGTGCCTGGTCTTAGAATCAATTTCAAAATAATGTGAATGTGGATGGGGCTTTCCTACACTCTGTTTCCTGTGGATTGGAGTGGAAATGCAACATCATCATTGAAGAGTCATAAAACAATGCATTTTCCAACTAACTTCCTCACTTTTGAGAGGAAATTTTGGATAATAGTTTTTAACTGCTTTATACATGAGTATGAAATGCTAATAGTTTGCCTTTTTGGATAATTGTTATTGCATTTGCGTTGGTGAAAGGTTTCAATTTTGTCTGCATTCTTGTATCACTGTTGTTGCTTTTAACCTCGCTCCACTGAAAAGAGTTTAACAGTTGAGTTCTCCATTGTCATATTAGTCATGTTGAAGAATGAAGGAAAACCTACATCTGATGAAATTTCACCTGACTTTTCCTATCTCAACATTAGCTAGTCTTTTCCCCCTCCAGCACTTGCAGCACTGGAGGCTGCAGATATACTGTTCACATTTTTTCATCTAATTGCTGAAATGCTAACTGGAAAAATGCACATTCAATCTTTGCTGACAATTATGAAGGAGAGCTGTTGCTGGAGGCACCATTTTTCAGAAGAGTAATTAAAAGCAGGGAAGTCTCCTGGTATTCTTCCTCAATTAACATCACCAGCAGCTGATTATTGGTTACTCATCTCACTTGCTGCGCGCGAATTGGCTGTTCCATTTGTCAACATGGCAATAATGACTGCACTTCAATAGCAGTGATTGTGTTTCAAGTTGTTTTCAGAGTGTTTGAGGAAATGAAAAGATGCTACGGAAATGTCAGCTTTTGCAAAAAAGAAATAAGTTACATGGGAACTTTAACAGATTATTGTTATTCACTCAGGCATAGCATTACATTTGGCCCCATAGGCAGAACTCACCCTCCTGTGATCAGAAATTTACCATGACTGCCTAATATCTAATTAAATGTGAGTGTGACTTAAGCATTATAACATTGACACCTGGATACCAGCGTGCCCTGACCATGCATGCCTTGCCTTGCCCTGTGTGTCTTGCATTGGCAATTGGTGACCAGATACCCAAGTCGGTGGCCATGCTTTGCAGCAGTCCTCAGTCAAGGGCATGTGCAACTTGCCTTACATCAGTGTGCCACATCACCCTCACACCTGTACTACATGGTCTCAGCTCTCATACCAAATACATGGTATCTGCAGCAAGCAATGCAATATATCCAAATGTTTAAGCGGAGCAGCCTGCAGTGGAATTCATAAGGCACTGGTCAGTCAGGCAGTCACAGGATGGTTAGTCAAGGGCAGCCCCTCGTGCCAGCCCTGGGCTTCGGCTGTGGTCAGGCATCTGGTTTGGATGGTGTTGCCCCAATTCCTCTGAGCTTTCGGAAACGAATCACAGACGATCCCTTGTCTCTATAGGGGCCAGTGTAGAGGGAGGAGAACTGTCACAATCAGGAACGTATGTCCATCAGCCTGGGATCTGGGCAGGTGAGGGCTATTATTGGCAGGTCAGGTCACCCAAGGGGATAGACCGCAGTAATTCTGTCACCTCTGTTCACAGAAAATAAAGAAGAAAGAACAAGGGGGACTGTGTAAGGAGAGGACCTAGGCAATTTCAGTTGTGTAGACATAGCTTGGGTGCTGACCTGGGGAAGTGCAAAGCCTATGGGAATAATGGAATGGGGACTTGGGCAGGGGAGCCTACTACTGGGGATCTCAGCAGCGTGTTAACACTGAACCTGAAAGCCACTCGCAGAGGACCACTCACTGCCATGCAGATTGTGGACCACATGAATGGTGCGCAATGTTGGGAAGAATAGGTTCATAGGGATTTATAATGAGTGGTGTAAGTGAGCCAACTGGGAGGGAAATATTACATCTGCAATTATTTCACTAAGCCTTCACAGGTGAAGAATATTATCCTTTAACACATGATATATTGAACACTCAGGCATACAGGGTCCTTATCCCCTGGCCATTCTGCAGCATTGACCGCTTTGGTTGTACGACCCTGTCACCGTCACTGCTCAGGAATTCCCTGAGATACAGACTAATACACACACAGCCTGCTGAACAGGAGGCAATGATGGGTAGGGAGGTGCCAAGGTATCAGAATGAGCTGTTACATACCTTAATTGCTAACCCTACTCCCGCATTGTGTATTTTGGGATGATCACAGACACATAAGACCATAAGATGTAGAAGCAGAATTAAGCCATTCAGCCCATTGAGTTTACTCTGCCATTTAATCATGGCTGATATGTTTCTCGACTCCATTCTCCTGCCTTCTCCCCATAACCCTTGAACCCCTTAGATAGGTTCATGATTGGTATCTCTATCTATTTCTGTCTTAGAGACATTCAATAACTTTGCCCAGTGGCAATGAGTTCCACAGATTAACCATCCTTTGGCTGAAGAAATTCCTCTTCATCTCAGTTCTAAACAGTTGTCCCTTTACGTTGACCCCTCAGATCCCAGTTTCTCCTACTAGTGGAAACATCTCCTCCATATCCACTCTATCTAGGCCAACAATATTCTGTAAGTTTCAATCCGATCCCCCCTCATCCTCTAAGCACCATTGAGTACAGACCCAGAGTCTTCAACCACTCCTCATATGACAATCTCTTCATCCCCAGGATCATTCTTTTAACTCTTCTCTACACCCTCCAATGCCAGCACATCCTTCCTTAGATATAGAGCCCATAACTGCTCATAATATTCTAAATGCAGTCTGACCAGACCCTTATACAACCTCAGCAGTACATTTCTACTCATGTATTGTAGTCCTCTTAAAATGAATGCTAACAATGCATTTGCCTTCCAAACTGCCATCTGAATCTTAAGAGAACTGAACTTCCGAGGCCCTTTTGTGTTTTGGATTTCTGAAGCCTCTCTCCATTTAGAAAATAGTCAATGCTTCTATTCTCTGTACCAAAGTGCATAATGTCACACTTTCCTGCATAGTACTCCATCTGTCACTTCTTTGCTACTCTCCTAGCCTGTCAAAATCCTTTTGCAGCTTCTCCACTTCCTCAACACTACCTTTCTTTTCACATGTCTTTGTGTATTCTGAAAATGTAGGAACAATGTCCTAGGTTGCTCTGTCCAGATCGTTAATGTTTAATGTGAATAGTGGAACTCCCTGTAGTCATCGGCTGCCATCCTGAAAAAGATCCCTTTATTCCTTCGCTGCCTTCTGCCAGTCAGCCAATCCTCTATCCTTGCCCCTAACACCATGGACTCTTACCTTATTTAGCAGCCTCCTGAGCAGCACCTTATCAAAAGCCTTCTAGAAATCCAAATAGATTGTGTCCACTGACAGTCCCAACCATTGTGCCTTGTAAATGTTCAAGGATTGATGTCAAAGGGCATTACAATGCATCTACAATTATAATAGTGACAGGGTCAACCACGTGAATGGTGACATGCAAGCATTCATGAAATGCCAAATCTATTTACATATCTTTGTTTGTGACTTAAACTTTAAGAAATTATTTTCTAGATATAGAATGGTAAGGAAACTATTTACAGACATAATGAGCAACAAACTGTGTATAAGTATTCAGCCATTTCCCAAATGTGAAATTAATATACTAAAATAAGAATAAAAAGCTTTGATGACTTCTTCATATTTGGCAGTTTCTTTGTCAATCCCCAGCTTCACAGAATAATATTGGTATTGCAGCTTCTGCATTTTCTGGTCTTATTGATTAGGTATTGGGCAGCTCCAAACAATGGTATTTTGGTATAGTAATATATGTATGTAATATATGTATTATAATACACTGGCCTGACCCTGTCAGGTTTTTCCATGAATCCAGAAATAGCTGATCTAGTACATGGCCTTGCCAAGTGTTTGCAGGACCTTATGAATGGCCAATGCTTGCTCTGTGTCTCCATGCACTTATTTTTGGGTTTAATAGAACTGCAGTGACTGTTACTCACTCTGTTTGCTGCTTTCTGTGCATCTCCTAAGTGTTCAGTTGACTACTTTAAGGCTTTCCTGCGTCACCTGACATCGACAGGAATCCTTAAAAACAGTACGCAAAGCACAGCCACCATGCATTAATATCATCACTGTGTTCCACATGGTCTTGATAGAAGAGAGCTGGAAAAGACACTGTTTTAAATGAATAAACAGCTTTTAGTTATTGACATTATTTACATAGTAAACTGCTGCAGGACTTAATCAGAACCTTCCTCAGGTTCTAGCTACATGTGGTCTGCCAGCATCCAATAATACCGATGATGCACTCTAGCAATTAGCTATTAATCCCTTACATTAGAATGATTTGCTTTTTGAACCAGGTTGGAAGCCTGCTATTTTATGGCCCTGAGGTACCTAAAATGACAATGTTGTGTTCTGCTGCATGTGCACGATACCAATTCTAGAAAAGCAGCCGCGCTGCAGTATATGGAAGAGAGGAGCGAGCGGATTGAAAAGGATGATTATGAGCTGAGGCTAAAAACTTGACAGCTATTGAATCACTGCAGAAGAGAACTAATCAAGCAATTTAAAATAGACACCAATCTTAATTAAAACTTAATGTCAAATAAGTGGAAACATTGTTAGATGTACATTTTTAAATAAACTGGCCCACTAGCTATCATATGTTTGACTTCAGCTTCTGTGCGTGGGAATTGAAGTACTATCTTTCAACAGTGCTTTGTACTTCCTTCGTGATCCCACTACCCTACTGCCTTCCTTTTGTTATGGTGCATGCTTGGTGCTGCCCAATACCTAATTTATAAGACCATAAGTTATAGGGGCATAATTAGGCTGTTTGGTCAATTGAGTCTGCTCTGCCATATGATCATGGCTGATATGTTTCTCAACCATATTCTCCTGCTTTTTCCCTGTAACCCATGATCCCCTTACTAATCAAGGATCTAACTCTGTCTTAAATACACTCAATGACTAGGCCTACACAGCCTTCTGCAGCAATGATTTCCAAAGATTAACCACCCTCTGACTGAAGAAAGTCCTCCTCATCTCAGTTTTAAAGGACTACCTCTTCACTCTGAGGCTGTGCCCTCAGGTCCTCATCTCTCTAGTCTCTAGTATTTAATCTGGTATTCTTTTTGAGTACTATGAAGTGATTAGTTCATAGTTACCAATAAATGGATTCCGGGATGGTAGTGTTCTTTACCTCCTTCTGGAACATATCATGAACCTGGAATTACTGTTTAGTGCTTCAGTATCCTCCTACCTGCTTATCCCCTTGTTGATTGAATCTGGGTGAATTGAATGGAAAAGCTGCTGGGAATGAATGCCATTGTTTCTCAATATCAGAATAAAAATTCTGCAGCATTCTTAATGCAGATGGTTTGGGTTCATGAACATTGGAGCTCAAAGAATCTATCGCGTAAGTTAATGTATTCCCAATAGAATTCCAAGTGTTTTGGAATCAGCAGTGTTTAGAAAATGGACTGTTTTTCTTTGCATTACAGTTTATATCTCTGATTCAGTTGTTTTGTGTCACCTTCAAGCTGATGCCTTGTCTTCCTAATCCATATATATCAGAACCTGAGAAAGAATTCGGCAGTACCAGCAATCTGTCCTTAATTGGCCTAAACGGCCATTTATTGCTGCTAAACAGATAGTGGCTGCTGCATTGTCCCAACCTCTGACAAGACTGCTCTGAGTATGGCAATCACTGGAGAGCCAATCTCTCATCTTATTTTCAAATATTGCTCCTGGTCCTGCCTCCAGCCCCTCTTAAATGGGCCTGATAAAATTCCATGCTCCATGTTTTGTTGCCTTCAAGTAAATCAATGTATAATTGGTTTAAAGTAAAGTTTAAAGAAAATTACAAATTGTTAAATGAAGTAAATGATGAAAGTCACTAATCTGCTGCAAACAGTCAACATATTAAAAAAAGAGAAACCCATTAGCTAATTGGTACAATTTAGTGTACTTAGGCTGTCAACCTTTATAGAATTGAATCATTGTGCATAAAAACGATTACGAAGTGCTTTATGTTTTACCAGTTTCAGTCATAAGAAAGAGGCATAAAAATATTAATGAGCATCTGCTTTGATAAATAAACAGTTGGTTGAATCTAACATTATCTTGGTGAAGTGCAAGTTGTGTTTAGACTTTTGGAGGAATTCTCGCCTGAAGGTCCAGAGCGAATTTTCACTGTATCTTACCAAATCCACCCGAGGCATTCCTCACATCCAATTTAACTCCATTCCATTATGTGCTATTCCCAGAACAGCTCACCACTCACTTATCCACCAAAAGACCAACAACCTTGCACCTGCACCATCTGTAAAAGCCAATTTTGTACTTGGACAGGCACTGTATTTTCGATCTTGCCTTTTATGGTTCTTAATATTTGCCCTAGACATGGCAGACAGGGGAAGCTGGCATCTTGCATTGCGGGAAAGGACCTAGAGGTGTCGCTGGATGAGGTGGCACAGATGTGGTACGTCGTCTTTCCTGAAGATCAACAGTGGAGGCCATGACACTGGACTATGCTAGCCTCGTCTGAGGTGCCACCTCATTTATAGCAGTCTCATCTGTCTGGAGGAGTGCCCAGCACTGTAGGAAGAAGGTCATTGAGCTTCTGCAGTCCATCAGCAGAAGTGCCACCATCTTCTTTCCACTACTTATATTTATCCATCCTATTGTACTCCCCTCAGGCTCATGCTTTAACATTTACTCTATTGCCTGTGAAATTTTCCCCATTCGCTTTCACCCACTCCAGCCTTCAACTACACTAACCCTGTTCTGCATTACTTCCTCACTCACTCAGGTCTTTCCACCTGCACCAAAGGTAAATGCTGTGGCATGCGCTTTCACCTCCCTTAATACCCACCTCTCTTTCATTCTAGGAGTAAAACAAACCGTCTGCACTGCAATAGACAGAGGGAAGATGGATGGTAGGTTGCCTGACATTCTATTCCTCACCCCTTATGTGGAAAGAATCCTGACAGTGACCACCATAAGCACTGGCTGACCATGTTCAAGCCCTTGGACTGGTATTGGAAGCTGCCCTTCACTTATAGTGAGAGGATCCCTGACTGAAGGCTGTCTCCTTTGACTTGGCTGGGGCCTATTGACAACCATGGCACAGTCCTGGCTTTGTGTCTGTGCTAAGTGGCAAGATAAGACAGAAATAATATGAGCATAAGGAGGTGAGGAGGCAAAGTACAAAAAGACAAGCAAACCAATGCAGAGCAGGGATGCAGTGAGCCTCCAAGCAGGCTCAGAGTTAATGAATGCTATGAGAGTGAGTGAAGAGCCCAGACATGCAGCCTGGATAAATCTATTAGCTGGTCAAATCACTGAGTGCACAGCGTCCTTGCAAATGCATTCAATAATAATTGCTGGTGCAGCATTGAAGTTCAGAAGCAACCTGTAAGCAGATTAGTGATGCGCCTAAAGGTTATCAGAAGCTGGCACGTGTCAGATGCCAATGTCCGTGGACATAGGGTGTGAGTGATCTGTGCCCATTGACTGTGTCTTGAGATGTTGGTGCTCTGTGTCCAAAATGAAGGTTGCTCAGAGCAAGCAGCGAGCTGAAGTTGCCAAGTGGCTGCTCTGACCTCCATCTCAAGAATTCACAATGTTTACCTTGTTTTGTGTGTTTCATAAGGTAGGAAGCTAAATATACACAAGGTGAAGTACCATGTTAATAACTTGTTTATCAAGCTATAATTCCACATAATGGGCACCTCATCAGTGCCCAGTGAGAAACGCACCACTTTTAAAATTAACACTCCTGATGTCAAGATAATCCTGAGCAGACTTCTCATTTGTTTCTGCCACAGATTCCCCAACATTGCTCAGAACTCTGTAAGAATCTGCCTGATATTTTAAAATCTATATCTATATCTATTTAAATGCCCAATGTCCCAAAATTCCATCTGTGAGAAAATATGAGTGAATGTCTTGTTTCTCTCGAATTGAAGATTCACAATTGGAATTGCAGTAATGTATGTACAGTTTCATCAGTGTAAAATTTGGAATGTTCAACCTAGCTTAGTTGTAAGACTTAAATCAATTACACTTTTAGACTATGTTGACAGAGCCAATCTAAAAGGTTTTCAGTCCTGATTGATTACAAGATGATCCCATTATGCCTTCACATGTTTCATAAAATTTATTTAAGATTATTACAATGACCTCTTATTTGTACTCTCTCATTCTGAGAGTAATTCTTAATAAAGGCAGTGAATTCAGTCGGTTCACAACAGAACATCAGCTGGTGACTTCTGGCTGACTGGACTCATAGGTCTTGCTCTCTTTTGTTGAATGAAGCCTTTCTTCTGTCTTCTTGCTGTGCATCTGACTGTTAAAAGTTATTATTTATTAGTCCTAGCTAGCCATTACCTTTACATGGTCAACGGGTCTTTGAATTCCTTTTGGTTTTACAATGCACGAACATCACATGATCAGTGACCAATTTCTGACAGATTTCTTAAGCGTGATGGTCATCTTGCTGATATTGATACCTGGTTACCTCATAACTGGTCCTTTAAAATGTTAGTCACTTTGGAAAGGCCGTGGTGTCTTTTGGAGTCTTTCTGCAGGGAGAGAGAGGTTACATGTTTTACAACATGTTAGACCATACTAGATCACTAAGAATCAAATACATTCATTATGCTGAATTTGTACAGGCTAGATCATCTTCGGACAAATCACTACCTCGTTAATTAAAGGAAATGATATAAGCTTAAAGAAGCACCATTGCAAGGTACAGTTATAAAATATATGTCATGAGAACTACACCCTATACTATCACAGAACCTAACTCCAACGTAAAAAAATGGCTTTTTATTCTTAAAGTAATTTAAGTTAGGTGGCATTGTAGACAGTATAGATGATTGCATAAAATTACAGAGGGATATCGACAGACTTAGTGAATGGGCAAAACTATAGCAGGTAGATTCCAATGTAAAGGAACTGTGAGGTTATCCATTTTGGACCAAAAAAGGATACATCAGAATACTTTCTGGATGATATGCAGTTAAATACTGTGGATGTCCATGCATAGCTCTTTAAAATGGTATGAAAAGGTGCAGAAAATAATCAAGAAAGCTAATGAAATTCTAGCCTTTATACCCAAAGGACTGGAGTACAAGGATGCAGAAGTTATGCTGCAGTTATACAAAACCTTGATTAGACTCTACTTGAAGTACTGTGAGCAGATTCGAGCACCACACCTTAGGAAGGATATATTGGCCTTGGAGGGAATACAGAGTAGGTTTACAACAATGATAGTTGGACTTCAGGGATTGATTTATGAGGAGAAATTATGCAAATTTATGCTGTTTTACCTGCAACTTAGAAGGTTAAGGGGAGAACTGATCCAAGTTTCCAATATGTTAACTGGAAAAGACAGGGTAGATAAAGATAAACTTAGTTTCAATGGTTGGGGATTCTAGAATAGGGGACATACTCTGAGAATTAGGGCCAAGCCCATTCAGGAGAATATTAGAAAGCACTTCTACTCACAAAGGGTGGTAAATGTTTGGAACTCTGTTCCATAAAAGGCAGTGAATGTTGAATAAATGTTAATTTTAAATCTGAGGTAGATAATTTTTTTGTTAAGCAAAAATATTAAGGGATATGAGGCCAAAGACAGGTGTTTGGACATAGACTACATTTCAACCATGATGTTATTGAATGGTGGAACAGGCTTGAGGGGCTGAATAGCCTACTTTTGTTCCTATGTTAGATCATTTTCAGATCTTAAATAGCTAACTGTATGGCCAATTGATAGCCTCAGCCCACAGATCAGCCTTGCCCTCACTGAAAGATAGAACAGGCTCCAGGAGCTCAATAGCAGCAGAATTAATTGCTCTTAGGTCCACCTGTGGAAGAAGAGAACCTTATACTGGTCTATTCTCCTGTTAGGTTGACTAATATAAAAAGTTCTTGATTTTGACAACACTTTCAGTGGAACAGCTGCACCAATTTTCAAATGCTTCTCCCACATTTAATTCCTCACCATCATCTGATCCCTCTCTCCTAAGAACTAGAATGAGGGTTAGCACCTTGGTTGGTTGAAGGGTGTGCACTTGGCAAAACATTCAGCAGAAATGAAAAACAGGTAGTGATAGTGGGTACACCTTAGATCCAGGGTCATTTCCCAGCCCTGGTGGACAAGAGAGAAATGTGGGCCTCAGGGATCCAAACTTTTAAAGACAGCTTTCGGCCTCACACAAGCAGACAGAAAGAAAGTTAAACTGCATCATGTTTGATGTGAGTTTTTAGTAACAAGAAATGAATAGTTCCACTGGAAAAGTTTATACTGCAGAATAATTTGTTGTTTACAGAAGCTTACATTCCTGGAGATAAAATTCATATTATGACCTGTTTAAGATAATATTATTCTGAGTACTTACTTTAACTCTTATAGTTCCGCTGCATGTGTTCTAATTGGATGTTATTATTTCATGCATTTCCGGATAGGATTGAAAGTTTTTAACTTTGTAGGTGAAAAATGTCATATAACCTGAGGGATATTGTAAGCTGTGTATATCGCCTGCTGTGATTCTCATTTCTCTGCTACCATTTATTGGATTTATGTACCAGAATTTGTTGAGATTTACTCTGCAACATATGCATTTTAGAAAATTTATGAAAAAGTTGCGAGTAATCACTTGTGACCAAATAAAGAAAATTTCGTTTTGCATTCTCCTCTAAGGCTTCACAGATTAATTACGGTTAATTAGCGTAGCTAATTTCATTGTAAATTGTGATGAGAGTCATCAAATTTCAGGTGATATTTTTCAGTAAATACTACAATAAAAATGATCGAAAGGCAATGTGAAAACAAAATTGCTGGAATGACAGAATCATTATCTCTGAATTCTGAATGAACTTGCCTCAAATCATGTGTTGATGGACAATGTTGTTTTACTCTGCATCTTTTATCAAATGCAGTGTACGAACTTCAGTATGGTACAATAATGTGAACAAATAAAAGGTGATTTTATCCTTCAACCTTTGGTGGGAACTGATGGGAATTAGATTGGAAGGCATGTAAAATTGCAATAGAGTGCTTATTGTGCTGTTCCTGCTGAGTTACAAATAACTAGCATTTTAAATGTGTTGTTTTTAGTTGGTCCTGACACACATCTGTGAAGGATAGAGGCCTAATGCATTCATGAAAATTGTGGACACGATGATGTCATTCTAACTTGATGTAGACTTCTGTCTAATGCAAAATCCTGCAGTAAAATCCAATAAGACTAGTTTCTCAGAGTCAATGAGGAAGTATTTAAAGGGACATTGGTCTGTAAGTAATTGAAGCATCAACTCTGTATACTCTTATACTGTTTGCATTGCCCGGAAGTTTTGCCAGCTTCCAATTCCTACCCCACATTCCTAACCGAGCAAGTTATATATATTGTGGCTGCTGTTTTTGTTATTTGTATTAAAATTTGAACCAGTTACAATGGAGAGAGGCAGCAGCAGTTAATAAGCAGCAATCAGCAGCAAGCAGGTCTTCGGGAAGACGACAGCTGAAGTAGGACTGGGGATGTAATATCCAGCACATAGGAAACTTGTACAGGCCGAGAAACTACTTCTTAGATTTTTCAAGAGTGGGGTGGATCACAAAGCTGTGTTCTGCATGCAGTGTTTCAGTTCATGGAACAGGCCTTGTTACACAGCTAAGAGGAAGAGCAGGCAGGGAGAAGTTGCTGAGCTCAGCGGAACTGGAGGCTTGGACTTTATTTGCTTCAATGCAAGAAGTATAACAGTTAAGACAGATAAACTTAGAGTATGGATGAATGCATGCAGTTATGATGTTGTTGCTATCACAGAGACATGGTCGAAAGAGGGATAAGATTGGCAGCTTAATGTTCTGGGATATCGATGTTTTAGATGAGACAGAGGAGGAAGCAAAAGAGATGGGGGAGTTGCATTACAGGTTAGGGAGCATATCACAGCTATGCTGAGGGAGGACAGCCTGGAGGGATCTTGCAGTGAGGCATTGTGGGTAGAGCTCAGAAGTAGGAAGAGTGCAATCACGACGCTGGGATTGTGCTACAAATCTCCCAGCTGCCAGTAGGAAATAGCGGAGGAAATAGGTAGTCAGATTCTGGAAAAATGTGAAAATCTTTGTTTGTTGTGTTTATAGTGGGTGATTTTAACATCCCCTATATTGGCTGATATTCACCCTGTGCTAGGGTTTTGGATGGGAAGCAATCTGGTAGGTGTGCCTAGAAGGGTAATTTGAAACAGTATGTGGATAGTCCAATGAGGGAGGAGGCTATACTGGACCTGATATTGGGAAATGAGCCCAGCTAATTAATCAAAGCTTCAGTGCTGGAGCATTTTGAGAAGAGTGACGATAATTCCATACATTTTCAGATACTTATGGATAAGGACAAGAGTGGACCTCGAATGAAGGTGTCAAATTGTGGGAAGGCAAACTATAACTGAATTAGGCAAGAATTGAAGAATGTGGATTTGGAGTGGCTGTTTGAGGGTAAATCTACATCTGACATGTGGGAGTGTTATAAGGACCAGACGATTAGAGTGCAGGACAGGCATGTTCCTGTAAAAATGAAGGACAGGAATGGCAGGATTTGGGAACCTTGGATAACGGGAAATTATAGCTCAGTCAAAAAAAAGGAAGCCGACCTAATGCATAGGCAACTAAAAACAGACAAAGTCCTTGAAGATATAGAGAAAGTAGGAAGGAGTTCAAAAAGGGAGTTAGGAGGGCTAAAATGGGTTACAAAATGTCCTTGGCCAGCAGGGTTAAGGAGAATCCCAAGGCATTTTATACATATATTAGGAGAAAGAGGGTAGCTAGGGAACGAAAGGAAGTAGGTGAGATCCTTATTGAGTATTTCACATTGGTATTCAAAGAGAGGTACACAAGGGATGTTGAGGTTGGGGAGAAGTGTATGAATACTCTTGGGTGGGTCAGCATGATTGAGGAAGTGTTGGGTGTCCTGAATTACATGAAGGTAGATAAGTCCTTAACGGAGTCAGATGGGATCTATCCCAGGATACTGTGGGAGGCAAGGGAGGAAATAGCCAGGGCCTTAACATCTGCATCCCCTTTGACCAGGTACGTTTCCAGAGGACTGAAGAATGGTCGACATTGTTCCTTTGTTTAAGAAGGGAAACATAGATAATTCAGGTAATTACAGGTCGGCGTGAGCCTGACGTCAGTGGTGGAGAAGCTGTTGGAGAAAATGCTGAGAGACAGGATTTATTCACATTTGGAAGTGAATGAACATTTTAGTGGTGGGCAGCGTGGTTTTTGTGGGAAAGATCATGTCTCACCAACTTGAATGAGTTTTTTGAGGAGGTGACAATAATTGATGAAAGAGAGGCAGTGGATGTTGTCTACATGGACTTTAGTAAGGCATTTGATAAGGTACCTCATGACAGGCTGGTACAGAAGGTAGATTCTAACGGGATTCAGGGTGAGCTGACTAGATGGATGCAAAACTGGCATGGTCATAGAAGACAGAGAATAGCAGTGGAAGGGTGCTTTTCAGAATAGAGATCCATTAGTGGTGGTCTGCAGGGATCTTTGTTGTTTGCAATATATATATAAATGATCTGGAGGAAAGTGTAGGTGGCCTGATTAGTGAGTTTACAGATGATACAAAAGTTGGCAGAGTTGCAGATAGTGAAATTTCAAAGGGTATTTGCAGAAAGAATGCTTCTCCTGGCTGTTTTTGATATGGAACCAAGACATGTAGCCTTAGAGGAAAATGCAACTCATTTCAAACTGAGATAAGAAGAAACCTCTTCGTTCTGAGGAAGATGAATCTTTGTAATTCTCTAGTCCAGAGATCTGTGGAAACTTAGTCATTTAGTGAATTTAAGGCAGGGATTGATGGATTTCTACTTGCAAATGACATCAAGGCATGCAGGATATGACATTGAGTTGGATAATCAGTCATGACCAAGAATGGAAGTGAGGGCTTGAGGGGATGAGTGGCCTACTCTTTCATCTTTGGTCCTATGTTCCTATGTTCCTAATTTACCAGGAATTTTAATGAACAGCCTTGAAAATGTGCACAAGTCTCCTCTGCATTCATAATCCTTGTTCACTTGCTGGACACTCCCATAGTCTCCACTAAAGATTATTGAAACCCGTCACACTCCAACTTTTGTTTTGTCATGCTGGCAATACAAACTCTGCCATAAAATCGTGTTGAAGATCAAAGCGCCCAAAATGATTTAAAAAGGCCAGCCTTTATGAAGCACCTTTCACTATCACGGGACATCCTAAAGTATTTCAGAGATAATCAAGTAATTATGAATTACTGTAGTCACTGTTGTAATGTAGGAAGTATGGCACTCAGTTTGTGTTCAGCAAACTCACACAAATCATGATGTGATAATGGCCAGATTATCTTGTTTTCGTGATTTGACTGGGGATAAGTGTCGGTCAAGGTGCCAGAGATAATGTCCCTTTTTCCTCGAAATAGTGCCTCATGATCTTTTATATTGACATGAAAGGAAAAATGGGGCTTTGGTTTCATGCCACTTCTGAAAGAAGACATCTTAAATAGAGCAGCACTTCTTCAGAACTGGGCAATCAGCCTGGATTTTGAATTAGCCCTGGATGGGATGTGATTGCACAACCTTCAATTAAGTCAATGAGTTTTGTTCCCTACCTACTATTTTCCTCATTTCACTTCTCACCAAAGCATTGACTCTTGGTGCCTTTCTTAAGTTTACTATTTCAAATCATTTTCCTGACGACATAGATAGCAAATTTGGCTCACAGGCACCCAGTGGACAAGTTGCAATAATTATCAGAATGACAAGTTTATGTAACAAGTTGATTCAAAACGTACAACTGGGATTTTATAATGTGAAGAAGCAGAGACAAAATTGTGATTAACAGCATGACACCAGAAGGTTGTGTGGAAGTGGAGTCAGGAAGTTTCACAGAAGTAATTTATTTCATAACGTAGAAGAAACTGTTTACACTGTATGCAAAGAGTGATAACAATGTAGCATGTTAATATTTAGGCTATATAAGAAGATAAGAAGATTCTAATTCCCTGCATACAACTTCCTGCACCTCTCTCATGTCCACTGGCCAAGTGATAATTCTTAATTTAGAAGCAAAGCACTGCAGACGCAGGAAATCAGAAACAAACACACAAAGTGTTGGGGAAACTCAGCAGGTCCAGGAGCATTTGTGG
Organism: Ginglymostoma cirratum; assembly: GCA_024137785.1. Taxonomy (NCBI): domain Eukaryota; kingdom Metazoa; phylum Chordata; class Chondrichthyes; order Orectolobiformes; family Ginglymostomatidae; genus Ginglymostoma; species Ginglymostoma cirratum. The sequence goes on from JAHRHZ010000065.1 coordinate 26,442,363, forward strand.
AACATGAAACAGAGTTAATGTTTCAAATCCAAAATGAGCAATCTTTGAACAGCATTTGTTTCAGATTAACATTCATTGTTTGTTTTATTAGTATCATTGGATTACAGTTCCATGGTTGGAGCAGAGAGCGTAGCTTGCAGTGTATCATCTAAACCTCTGATCTTGTCCTCTCAGTAATGTAGGAGCATAAAAATTTTTAGTGGCACATCTCTGTTGGAAATCAGCCAGCGCAACATCAATTGAGAAGTTCTTAATGATATTTATCCAAATACTGAATGTGTAAAACAAGCTCACTACAAAAAGTTCCATTAAGTTATATAGATACACCATAGAAACCCACATCTTAACAATCTCGAACACCAAAATTGGCATATCTAAGTTTGGTTCTAGTTTTTTTTCTGAAAGTGCTATTCGAGAACACTTGTATTTAGTTTAGCACAGATCACAGTGAAAAATGGTACGTTTTCATTATGAATTAAGTTAAAGAATGATAGTTAAAGATATAGTGAGTAAAATGTTGAGAAGTCCTCTCAAGGAATTGCTTTGAATTAAAGTATTAACATTGCCTTCCTGGAGCAGAACTGTGATAGTTTTACAGAACAACATGAAGTAACATGTAGCAACAGCAAATCAACACCAAACTAAAACAATTTATCCTGGCACATACATGTATATAAATCTACAAATGGCCTGAAGAAGCTACTATTATACAAATCCCTCCTCCATGACTATGTTATGCAATGTTCAAAATTCCACCCAACTTACACACACCTTTTATTTTCCATTTTACGTCTTTTCTTGGTGCAAACTTTCAGAAATTGGGGGAGGAACCTTGCTTCATTTTGGTCAAATATTGAGGAGAGGTTTTCTAGTAAGTAAAATAAAACAAATGTGACGATACTATGGCTTTAAAAGGTGTATTTTATCCTGGTTTTTTTTTGAAGAGCGGCTTTAAGGGAGAAGTAACAAGCAGTCTACCAGATCCACTAAAGTAAACAGCTTGTGAGGCCTTGGGTTGTTTTTAAAGCTGGAACAATACAAGCAGCCTGAATGGGTGTGGTTAAGCTCCCACGGAACCAGGATTTTTACTTTTAGCTTTCAGCAGTTGCTGTTTTGGTCTTGAGAAATGGAAGCTACTTTTTCCGTCTCTCAGTTACAGCCAAAAGCTGGGGGTCCTTTTCCTGCTATTGAAGTTGCTTGTGAGGCAATCTGTTTTCTGAATCTGCCTTTGGCCAAGTGTGTGTATGTAGGATGTTACTATATTGGAACAGTTATTTAGTAATAGTTATTGTATCTATTATTCTGTTAAGTTCTCCAACAGAGTTGTTATTCCAATTCCTTCCTCCTTTTTGTTGTTTTTTAACTATAGTGGATGAATATAGTGTGTTTTGCTTTGAATCCGGTAGTTTAACCAATTGAATTGCATCTGGAATGCAACAGCTTACATTTTCCTGTAAAATAAGAAATAAAAGTTACAGTCTAGACTATCTTCTGAATTTTTTGAGGAGTTTCATCTGGTCCATAACACAAAGAACTGTGAATGCTGGAGCTATGAAACAAACAAAAACAGAAATTGCTTGAGAAACTCAACAGATCTGGCAGCATCTGTGGTGTGAAAATAACTGTTCTTCTGAAAAAGAATCAGAGGACTCAATGTTAACTCTGTTTTCTAACTACAGATGCTGCCAGACCTGCTGAGTTTCTTCAGTGATTTCTGTTTTTGTACATTTCCTTCAACAAGGAAATGATTTTGCCTTGAACTTCAATGGATTTCCCCTTCACAAGATATATCTGTCTGACTTGGGTATGGATCTGAACTGTTGGGATGACCTTTGGTATTCTACTTGTTTCCCAACTATTCAATTCAGTAAACTCATTTGAATCTTCTCTACTTTCTCCTCCTTCACGAATATCTGAAGGTAAAACATGATGTATATTTACAAACCTAATCTTTCCACTACCAAATATCTTGATTAAATATATGCACGGGCCACATATTTGATTGCCTCTCCCCGATAGCCATGTCAATCACTTATGGTGATGATCTTTCACCTTAACTGTTTGTTCAAATTCAGACATCTTTCTCTCATTCAACCCCTATCATTACTCTTTTCCTGACTAATTGCATTTTATTCAAATGACTACAAAATGTGGCTTTGGCAATGGAAACCTTGTTCTAGGCTGTCTTGTAAGAAGCAATTCAGCTGGCTGAGGCGTGGGTGTAATGAATAAATAAAAAAAGTTCACCACTTTGTGGTTCAATGGCATCTGACATTTCTTCCAGTTTGAATCTAGCGTTGTTTAAGAGTCGCACATTTAACAATTTCGACTGCTCCATTATTCAAGAAAACAACTGCTACCATGTTAATAGCTGGCCAGCTGATGCCTGAGTCTCTAGTGTTTTGATGGACGCCATGAGGTGGGCACCTCAGGCATCTGCTTGAAATAGACATGAGTTTAACAATCCATATTTAAGTATAGTTTTTCTTCAACTAAATATTTGTGTGATAAATACTGCTCACCAGTTTGTTCACTTCCTCAAAATGTTACTGACTTGCATGTATAAAGATTATGCCTGTGACCATGGATAATGTTTCAAGGTAGGGACAAAAACATGAAATAACATGAAAGTGAAATTAGCTTGTCTAACATGGATGCATTGTTTTTCTTTTTCACAGCGTCTGGTTGAAGCTGCTGAAAATGCTCACTTGGAGCATGAATACAATTCAGATTTGGAGGTAAGTGTAACACAGATGTACTGGTCAGGTTATCTTCGATAATTAATCAATGTCACAACTGAAAAACCGTATGGATGCTGGACTATTTCAGTGTTTAAAATAGACTGTTAACCTGCTTGCCTAAAGGTAACATTACATCATTTTGTGCTTTGTCCCTATGACTGGTTGTGTGATTTTAAGAATCTATTGTCAAGAAATATAAAAAAAAACCTTGGAAACTTATTCCAACAAAGTGATTCGATTGAAAAAAAAAATCAGAATCACTGCATATGCTCAAGTAAAAGTCAAATGTTTGAGACCAATCTGTTGAGGCCAAAAGTTTGGGAGTTGACTTTTACACAGATAATGTTTTGAATGGTTTACTTTGGGCCCAACTGAAATTCTATAAAAGGGCATTGGAATGGAATAAAGTAAAACTCAACAAAGTCAAAGAATTCACATTAATTATCTGGCATTTAGTAATTTCATAATATTACAAATTATAACTAATTTCTCAAAATTAAGTATTGAACATTTATTTACTTATTTCCTGATATTATGACCATTAGTATCTTTACATTGACAACTCTAAGTTTATACTTTTGGTTCTGAAGATTTTCACCTTTGATCCCTGAAAAAGGTCAACTTTTACATGTGGTATGTGATGAAATATGCTTTTTAAAGTCAAAAATTCATAAAATCAACTGTTCAAGTGTGATTTTTACACAAGGATACCACAATTATTAAGTTGAGCTTTCTTAATATTTTTCTGGCATTAAGTTTGAATTATACCCCATCAATATTTCTGTATTATTACTGATGTAACTTGGTTTACATTGGTGGATCATAATATTTTGAATGTATTGTAATTCATAATTACATCTACAAACAGTATTTTCAGGATGGAAAAACTAGTTGTTTTATAGATAGAGGATTCATTTTGCCCACCAATTGTTTGGATGCCTGTTGCAATGCCTCTGCTTTCCCAGTAAATGTCCTAAAATTAGTGGATGTAGAGATGAGGGTAGACAATCCTTTAGGTGTGTTAAATGGATACTGGATAGCAGTGTCATGAACATTTGAAGTAGAATAATATTCAAATTTATTGATAGCAGTAAATAAATGGGAAACAATTGTGTGCAAAGTACACTGTAATTAAAGAAAGAAGATAACTTTTATTTGTCTTTGCAGAACCTGGAAAAATCTACTTAATTATAGGATAAGAAGTTTCATTTATAATCATTTTGCAGCAAAAGCAATTTACAAGTGTACTATTATTCTGTTGAATAATATTTGCATTCCTTGGCATGCCAGCTGCTTTGCTACTAGCACGGATGCCCAATTTGTTTTATGTAATTGGCAAAAGAGCCAGAAGCGACATGATCGGGAAATGTTTACCCAGAGCATTTTTGTGATCTGGATTGCATTGCCTAAAAGGGTGGTGATAGCAAAGGCAATGGTAATTTTCAAAATAGAAATGTATAAATATTCAAAAAGGAAACAAAAATTGCCAGGCTATGGGGAAGGGTAGGAGAATGGGAGGGCTAATTAGCAAATCCCTTCAACAAATTAGCATGATGAGTCAAATAGCCACGTTCTCTCCTGTGGCATTGAATAATTCTGTGATTAAACAGAATGAAGTTTAATTTGTCTACCTGTACTTAAGTAATTCTATACTCATAAAAAGGGATTGATACTTGGAAACCACAACACGAGCAGAAAGAAGTAGGAGCCTGTGGACATTAGTAAGTGCTGTGACAATACTATGGCTTTAAGAGGTGCATTTTGTCCTGGATTTTTTTTTGAAGAGAGGTTTTAAGGTGGAGGTAACAAGCAGTCTACACATAGCCACTAGAGTAAACAGGTTGTAAGGCCTTGGGTTTTTTAAAAAAGTTGGAACAATGAGTGCAGCCTGAATGGCTGTAGCCAAGCTCTCACAGAACCAGGATTTTCAATTGTTTTTGGTTTTTCAGTAGCTGCTGTTGGGGTTTAACTCTGTCTTGATGTTTTTCCACCTGGACTGGCGAATTATCTGTGAGAAAATCTATATTTCTAAACGTGCCTTTTGCCAAGGGTGTGTTTACGGGCTGTTACTATATTGGAACAATTAATTTGTAGTAGTTAATAATCTATTATTCTGTTAAGGCTTCCAATAGAGTTAAGTTATTCCAGTTTTTTCTTCCTTTTGTTGTATTTTAACTATAGCATATGAATAAAGTGTGGTTTTCATTGAGTAGGTTGACCAATTAAATTGCATCTGAATACAACACCTTACACTTACCTTTAAAATAAGAAAATGGTAGGGTCTAGGACATCTTCTGAATATATTTTGAAGGGTTTAGTCTAGTCCAAACAGTGTATATATGAGGTACAATATAAGATGCATTAAACAAAAAAAACTAAATCAAGTGAAGAAAATAGCAGTAGAGTTGAGAGACAAAGCTTTAAAAAGGTTTCTCCAAGGAACCATCCTATGGCCACAGAATGGTATTGCACTGTGCCAACAACATAGGAAACTTGAATGGAAAATGTCGACCTAGGCATTTATATTGACAAAACAATGTTGTGGCCCATAGAACATAGAACATAGAATATTACAGTGCAGTACAGGCCCTTCGGCCTTCGATGTTGCGCCGACCTGTGAAACCAATCTGAAGCCCATCTAACCTACACTATTCCATTATCATCCATATGTTTATCCAATGACCATTTAAATGCCCAATAAAGAGACTCTTAAGAAGTGCTCTGTGGTCATGTTCCTGTAAGAATCTTAATTTTAGTCAAAATTATCTAGATGTTTATTCCAATCTATGAAGATTGTTCAAATTTGTCTCTGATTGGCTGATTATGTCTCAGCTTGTTTTTTCTCTCTGCAGCAGCAACAGGCAAGTAAGCTAAAATAATTAATAACAAGCCAGCATAACTGCAGGAGAGTTTAAACTTTACTCAAGTTTTTGCAAGTGTAATAATTTATGCTGCCATTCATACTTGCATCTCTTTCTTACAAATGCAAAGCAATTTAAGATGAATTTCAGCTCCTTGGCTTAAAGAAAATGATAATTATACTATCTTTAACTTGTTAATGATTTATAATATGACCTATAATTGACTACATCTTTCATTTCAAAAACAAGGAGCCTCCCAGCAATCCACCCACATACTGTTTTCCTTGATGTAATGGTAGGTGTTTTATCTGCAAATAACATGTTTGTAATTGCATCTGAGCCAATGTTGGGTTAGTGTACTTTACAGTGAATGTACAAAGCACGAGACATAAGATCATAAGAAATAGCAACAGGAATAGGCTGTTCAGCCCCTTGAGCCTGCTCCGCCATTCAATAGAATCATGGCTGATCCGACACTCCTCACATCGAATTTCCTGCTCTTTCCCTAGAATCCTTGATTTCTATACCAGTTAAGAATCAATCTATTTCAGCGTTAAATGCACACATAGTCTACCCCTACAGCTCTCTCTGGCAAGGAGTTTCAAAGACTCACAGCCCTCAGAAGAAATTCCTCCTCACCCCGGTCTTAAATTGGTGCCCCCTAATTCTGATGCCCTCCGGTTCTAGACTCTCCCATGAGGGGAAATACCTTCTCAGTATTTATCCTGTTAAGCGCCTTAAGAATCTATGTTTTAGATGCTACAGGAGAGATCGAAATGGAGGCAAGAAAGGAGTGGGGAGCTGGGGTTTTGTGTTTTTGATTAACCAATACAACGCCACATACATTAGGATACCAAAAGTAAGAGGGAAATTGAGAAACAAATATGTAGGGAGAGCTTAGATATACATATGCATAATAATTTAATAATAATAGGGGATTTTAATTTTCCAAACATTGACTGGGGCTACCATAGTGTTAAAGGTTTGTATGATGAAGAATTTATCAAATGTGTTCAAGAAAATTTTCTTCATCAATACGTGGATGCTCCTAGTAGAAAAGGAGCAAAACTAGACCTTCTTTTGGGCAATAAGGCAGGGCAGGGGACTGAAGTAAAAGTGGGGCAACACTTTGGATCTGGTGATCATAATTCTATTAGTATCAAAATAGTTATGGAAGAGGATAAGCCTTCCATAAAAGTTAAACATTTTAATTAGAGTAAGGCAAATGTTAACGGTATGAGACAAATACTTTCAAAAGTTGCTTGGCGTGGACTATTCGAGGTAAAAGGACGTCTGACAAGTGGGGAGCTCAAGACTGTGATTACAATAGCTCAGAGGCATTATGTTCTTGTTAAAGTGAAGGGTAAGGATGGTAAGATTAAGGAACAATAGATTAAAAAAGATATTGAGGTTCTAGTCAAGAATAAAGGAGAATCTCATTTTAGATATAGATAGTTTGGTTCAATTGAATCTCTTAATCAATATAAAGAGTTTAGGGGAATTCTTAAGAAATAAATTGGGGAGGCAAAGAGAGAATATGAGGTAGCATTGGCAGATAAGGTTAAGGATAACCCAAAAAGATTCTACAAATACATTAAAAGCAAGAGGGTAACTGGAGAGAGGGTAGGGTTTCCTAAAGATCAAGGAGATCATCTTTGTGTTGAACCCCAGGAGGTGGGAAAGATACTAACTGAATATTTTGTGTCAGTTTTTATTGTGGAGAAAGAAATAGAGTCAGGAGAATGCAGAGAAATAAACCTTGATGTTTTAAAAACATTTCACATTACAAAAAAGAAAGTTTGGGAGGTCTTAGAGGACATAAGGGTGGATAAATTCTGGGATCTGATCTAAGTATCCCAGAACATTGAGGGAAGTTAGAGAGAAAATTTTGAGAAATATTTGTGTCATTTACAACTGCAGTGAGGTGCTTGATGACTGGAGGGTGGCCAATGTTGTACTTTTGTTTAAGAAAGGTTGTAAGGAGAAATCAGGGACCCATGGACCTGTGAGTCTGACTTTGGTTGTGGGTAAATTGTTGGAGGTGTTTTAAAAGATAGGATTTATGGACATATAGAGAGACAAAAATTGATTAGGGATAGTCAGTATAGTTTTGTGTGAAGAAAATCATGTCTCACAAACTTGATTGAATTTTTTGAGGAAATTATCAAAAGGATTGATGATGGCAGAGCAGTAAACGTTGCTTATTTGGATTTTAGTAAAGTCTTTGACAAGAATCCGCATGATAGACTAATTAGTAAAGTTAGGTCACGTGGGATTCACTGTGAGCTTGCCAATTGGGTACATAATTGATTTGACGGCAGTAAATAGGGAGTGGTTGTGGAGGGTTGCTTTCTGGATTGGAGACCTGTCACAAGCAGTGTTCTGCAGGGATTGTTTCTGGGTCCTCTTTTGTTTTTCATTTATGGAAGTGATTTGTATGTGAAAATAGAAGGCGTAGTTAGTAAGTTTGCGGATAACACCCAAATTTGTGGCATAGTAGACAATGAAGAAAGTTTTCTAAGGTTACAGAGGGATCTTGATCAAATGGTTGAAAAGTGGCAGATGGAGTTCAATCTGGATAAATGCATTTTGATGCAACAAGCGTAGGGCCTATACAATTAATGGTAGGGCCTTGGGTAGTGTTGTAGAACTGAGGGACCTAGTGGTGTAAGTACATAATTCTTTAAAGTTTGCGTCTTGTATAGACAGGGTGGTTAAAAAGACATTAGGCACGCTTGCATTCATTCCTCAGTCCTTTTTGAGTACAGGAGTTGGGATGTTATGTTTGGTTGTACAGGACATTGGTAAGGTCTCCTTTGGAATATTGTGTCCAGTTCTGGTCACCCAGCTAGAGGAAGGATATTATCACACTGGAGAGGGTTCAGAAGAGATTCACCAGGATGTTGTCAGGTATGGAAGATTTGAGTTACAAAGAATAGGCTGAGACTTTTTTTTACGGGAGCGTAGAAGGTTGAGAGGTGACCTGATAGAAGTTTATAAAATAATGACAAGTATAGAAAAAGTTACTGGATATTGTCTTTTCCTTAGGGTGGGGGATTTCAAGACTAAGGAGCACATTTTTAATGTGACAGGAGAGAGATTTTAAAAAAGACATAAGAGGTAAATTTTTTACACTGAGGGTGGTTCGTGTGTGGAATGAACTTCCTGAGGAAGTGGTGGATGCAGGTACAATTACAATGTCTAAAAGACATTTGCGTAGATACATGAATAGGAATGGTTTGGAGGGATATGGGCCAGGAGCAGGCTGGTGGGACTAGTTTAGTTTGGGATTATGCTTGGCGTGGACTGGTTGGACCAAAGGGTCTGTTTCCGATGTCTTTATAGCTCTATGAGATCACCTCTCTTTCCTCTAAATTCTAATGAGTACAGTCCCAACCTGTTTAGCCTTTGCTCATAAGACAATCCTCCTTACCAGGGACCATTCTAGTAAACCTTCTCTGAATTGCTTCCAATGCTATCTTTTCTTGAATAAGTGGACCAAAACTATTCACAGTACTCCAGATGTGTCTCATCCTATACAGTGCAGTAAGACTTCCCTATAATTCTTATAATCCATTAACCTTCCTGTTTACCTGCTGCACCTGTGCGCGAGCTTTCTTAGTTTCATGGGCACATGCCCCCAAGCCTCTTAGTGTTGCAGCTTTCTATAGTTTTTCTCTATTTAAATAATATTCTGTTCTTTTGTTCTTCCTTTCAAAATGAACAACTTTGCCCATTTTCCCACATTATACCTCTATTTGCCAAATTTTTGCTCATTGACTTAACCTATCAATTGCGCTCTGCAAATTATTTGTGTCTCTTTAAACTATTTCTGTGCCGTCTGCAAATTTTGTCATAGTAAATTCACTTCATCCATCCAAGTTACTGATGTATATTGTAAATGTTTGCAGTCCCAGCACTGATCCCTGTGAAATCCCAGTGGTCACAAATTACCAACCTGAAAAAGAACTCCGTATCCCTACTTATTGTTTCCTGCTGCATGAGCTAACTCTCTATCCAGGCCAATATACTACTTCCAACATTGTGAGCTTTCATGTTATGACTTAACCTTTTTGAGGTACCTTGTCAAACACCTTCTGTATGTCCAAATACAACACATCTACTGATTTCCCTCTATCCACTCTGGTTGTGACTTTCTCAAAAAACACTAATAAATTAGTCAGAAGCAACTTTCCTTTCATGATGTCACATTGATTCTGAGTGATTACCTTATTAATTTTGAAATGTTCTGCAATTGCATCCTTAATAATTAGTTCCAACTTTATGAATACACATAATATGAATGCAGACATGGGAAAAATTGCATTTTCTGCTGGATTGTTTTATGACTGATGATGGTAATAATAGCGCTTGTGATGAAAGAATGCCGACAGCATAGATACAAAGCTACAACTTTCTGTTGGATCAACACAGCCAATCTCACTAACCCCCAAACCTGACTTCCTCGAAGCCTTGCAATTTTTCTCTTCAGATAATTATTCAAATCCCTTTTGAAAGCCTGATTGAGAATCTATCTTCACCACAGTCTCAAACAGTATATTACAGATTCTTAACTGCATTTTTTTCTTCAGCCTTGAGACATGAGCCTCACTGGCAAGGCCAACCTTAACTTTAGAGAATCCTTGTTATAACCATACCATCTAAAGCGCATTTGAACCTTTTGATAAATTGTGAGTGAATTGAATTAGCTTTATTGTCGCATGTACTCACGTAGTACAGTGGAAATTTACAAGTTGCCACTTGTGGCACCATCTTCGGTACAAAGGTACCTAGGTACAAATGCTTGAGTACAAATTCTTGGAAAAGAAATTAAGGCATAATAAGTCCAGCATTACAGACATTCAAAAGTACAAAATTGCAGTAATAAATTTGAAAAGTAAAGAAATAAAAAGTTCAGAATAACAGTCCTTCCATGATAGTATAATTTTTAAAATTCATTTGTGGGATGTGGGCGTCGCTGGCTGGCCAGCATTTCTTGCCCATCCCTAGTTGCCCTTGAGAAGGTGGTGGTGAGCTGCCTTCTTGAACCACTGCAGGCAATGCCATTAGGGAGGGAATTCCAGGATTTTGACCCAGTTAAGGAGTGGTGACACATTTCCATGTCAGGATGGTGAGTGGCTTGGAGGGGAACTTGAAGGTGACGGTGTTCCCATATGTCTGCTGCCCTTGTCCTTCTAGATGGAAGAAGAAAGAAATTTGAAAAAAAAAGAGATATTAGTCTGTATCACGGCTCTGGGCTTGAGGACCCAGCCCCTTCACTGTTGGAATCCGGGTCGGACACCCATGATGCCAAAGAAAATCCTCATGGAGTCACAGCCCTACGTCAAAGCAGCCACAAGGAGACCCAGACCAACGATGAAAAGGCACAACAAACTCAGTGGAAATTCAGGACAGGAAGCCACACCAAATCTAAACAGCAAGAATAACATGCAAAATAAGTGAAAGACCCCTGAAGGATGTTTGTACATATGAATGTGCGTAAAGGGGAAGTTTTAAAGAGGATTAGAGTTTTAACTATTAGAGTTATATGTCTATAGTTCACAGATGTTTACTTGTATTTAGAATCTGTTGAGTTGTAATAAGTAGTAATTCTTGTTAAATACAGAAACCTGCTCCATGTTTTCTGTAACCTGAGTCTATCAGACTGATAAATTGTTGACTTCCATATCTTACTTTTTTTTAAACTTTTATGTCAGCTCTGGGAGTAAAGGGGCTGGCTTCCATTGTGCAATCCCAGTGAGGTAGAGGTACAACACTGTCAAAGAGGCATGGGTATAGTTGATAGCGATGATAAGGAATCCCACCTAGAGAAGCCAGGGATGATGAAAAATCCCGCTGGGGGAAGCGAGTGATAATGCAAAATCTCACTGTGGGAAATGAGTGATGATGAAGAATCCCACTGGGGAAAATGAATGATACTGGGGATTCCCATTGGAGGAAACAAGATGGTGAAGAATCTCACTGGGGGAAACAAATGAGATGGGGGAGTCCCATTGGAGGAAATGAGTGATGATGGGGAGTCCCACTGGGGGAATCGAGTGATTGATGGAGAATCCCACTGGGGGAATCGAGTGATTGGTGGAGAATCCCACTGGGGGAAATGAGTGAGTGATGGAGATTTCTGCTGGAGGAAATGAGTGATTGATGGAGATTTCTGCTGGAGGAAATGCGTGATTGATAGAGACTCCCACAGGCCAAGCTGCTTGACTTACTTTATTAAGCTGTGTTCTTGGAAAAAATGGCATCACTAACATCCAGATGCATTTTGAGGTGTTTAAATAGAGTTAGCAAACAGGTACCTAGATACCCCTTCAATGAGCCACTGACCTAAAAATTCAGGGAGATGTATCTTTGACTGCCACTGGGATAGGATGGCCACACTTCTGAGTGCTAGTCCTGCTCCAGTGGATGTCACAGTTCAGTGATGATGGGCGGCCTCATATCCTTAACCAGAACCTGCACTGTCTTTCAGAGATTAGAAAATGACAGCAAGTCATTTGGAGTCTCAGAGTACAATTCCTTCTCCTTGAGGATCTTGACCAGCTGATTCTTCCGGTGGAGACTGTGCAACAGTTGCTAGAGGTTACTGTTCTTGCTGGGTTTGCTGACAAACTAGTAGTTGTTGTCTTCTATGGCACCAAGGCCGCAAGGAATCCAGTGAAGAAAATCTCCATGTGAGAATTGTGAGCAGATAATCTTTGGTGATGTGAGAAAGATAACACAATTTTATTGACGGAAAACCTGAACCTTCATATCCAACAAATTGAAGCCTCATGTTTGGTTTTCACACGTGCAACATGGAGGCTTCTGAAGGATGGCATTTGTATTCCTCCAGGAGGAACTCTGACATATGTCACATTGTCCAAATGTACATTGCACAGTCAAAGTTTTCTTGATACAGTTGGGGTAGAATTCCATGATAGCAAGCCCTCCTCACCCCGCCACCACCACCCAACAAAGAAAAGGCTCCCATCCACATCACAGACCATGTCCCTCTATAATAACATTTTGGTGTGCAAATGCAGCAACTATAAAGCATTGCCTCCCAGTACTAGCTGTGGAACGTGTTTGTGAAAAGGCAAAATTTACCTTCTATTTTTAAGTGTCTTGTTTTCATTACAGTTGGTTAGCTGGTATGAAGAGAAGGCAATCTGTGCACGCAGCTATTGGGCATGGTAGCTGAGTCCGTAGATTTCAATATATGTTCTTGGACAGTGAATAAACCGCTGATGAAGTTCCAGTTGAAGCCAGATTGGCGGCATTACTGAATCATTAGAGGCAACATTTACTGAATGTGCTCCTAGCAGGGCTTCCACTGCCAAAAGTTTCATTCCACTTAAAAACACAGTAACTTACTCCACTCAGTCCACATGTATTGTCAGCCATTTTGTGTAGTTACTATGCAGTTGACTTTTCACCTGGAATGGTAGGGTTCCAACTCCACTTCAGGGTGAGTGACTTGCAGGCTTTCCCTGCTTCAAGGCTCCTTGAGCACCTTTATATAACTATTGATGTGCCCACTTTACTTCCAGAACCCATGACTTGGGCATTACCATGACTTTGTTGATCTACACACGCCACACATAGAGGCCAACGTTACTGTGACACACTTGAACCCCCATTCTGGATCTCCAAGTACCCTCCGATTCACTACAACATTCACTCTAAGTCTCCAATTGATCCCTATCACTATCACCATTCCGTCAGGAAGACGGTACAGTGAAGCCCAACCCCAGATTGATCTTCCTGCTTTTCCTTAGATTCCTTGGACAGCCCTTGGTAAATCCCCTGACAAGAATTGTTCAAGTCTCTAGGACTGAGTTGGCAAGAGACCCCTGACTGACCACGACCACTGATGGGCCCAATGCACTCTGACTGACCCATCTGTAAGGTCAGGTTGCACTTGACCTGCTGGACTGACTTTGGCCCAATCCCTGGACTGTGATAACATAGAATCCCAGAATTTGGTAAGACCAAGTTTCTGATTGACTGCGGCCAATCCCTTGGATTGGCATGAGACAATGACTGTTGACTATGTCGGTACCCTCCAACAGGCTGTCATCCCCATTCATCCCACAAGGACTGCCCCCCTGCCTTTGACTTGCACAAATGGCCATTGTTTGAAGCACTTGCAGTGTGGTGGATACATAAATTCTGGCACATGCTGCAAGTATGATATTGACATAGCCCAATGCCATATGCCCACACTGTTGATCATGGGGCTGGGGTGATCCCAGAATTCAGAAACATATGCACATTGACAGGAAGTGGGAACACATCAGCAATTCTTCTGGAGGTGGCTTTATTGATGACTGGCACCTTGCCCATGTTCAGTTCCGGTACAGCTGAACAGACAGGTTTTTAATGCTGCTAGACCAGTCAGAGGGCCGGCAGCTCTGGAGGCTCAGCAGTGGCAAAGGGACAGGAGTTTTCTAGTGAGCCTGGATGAAAAACCTGAGAGCAGCTCAACATGGAAATTTGACAAGAATGTCCTCAACAGGCATTTTAACCAGCCTAATTGGCTACCCACTGCTGTGATTTCATGTTTAACTTTCCCTGATGCTATTTTGCCACAAAGGGGCAAGGACGAGATTTTTGGAGTGGGGCCATAGTAGTTTAGAGGACGGAGCCATTTATAACAGTAATTAGCTTGTAGAAGAATTTGGCTAGCAACTTAATGAGAATGTAGCTGAGGGAGCAAGAGATATGCCATATCAATAAAATTATTTCGGGTTGAGTGTTTAAAGTACAGAAACAAAAGAAAGCCCATGAAAGCTTAATTATTAAATAATACCTAAGATAATTTGAGATGTATTAGCAGGATTTGTTATTTTATATAGGTTCAGATGCAGCCAGCTATTGCTATCCTTATTCATTTTCAAAATTTTGATCACTGACAGAAATATTTCTGCCTTATTTTACTAACAATTTAAGCTTTGCAATTTAGCATCCATCTGCAGTCCAACTATGAAAACTGAGCATAAGACGTACTTCTTTTTGCAAGATGATGGGTGTACACATGACTACAAATCTACCACTGGAAAATCTGTTAATATTGGCAGCTCAGTCTTCTGGTTCACTATGCTTAATCCTAACTGTGAACATGTCTTCATCTATCTGGCCTATGCCTTCATAAGATTAATTGCTACATGAAGTACCACTACAGACTTCTGTATTTAGGCCCAGCCAGCATACCCTCTTTTCATCTACTAATTTCCACTACTTAATTTCATCCTTAAATTAAAAATACCACATATTCTTTACCCTTGCATCTACTACTGCTCTGCAATATTTTTCACCATAACTTTTTCCTTTGTTACAAGCTGTTTTATTCATCGTGTTTTCATTCCTTTTCCTGAGTAACAGCCTATTTAAACAGTGTCTGAAACGTACCTCATAATGCTATTTGCTGATTGTTTTTACAGATTCTTTTTACTGTAATGCAATCTCTGATTTTACTGTGAGCAACATCACTGACTCTTCCAGTTTCATTGCATTTCTCATTAAATCTAGTGCAAAGCACATTTTATCTATGAACCTTGCACATTTAAAAATTCCATAAACATTGAACTCCACTCTCCAACTCCATTGTTAACTGTTTCATATGAATGGTCAGTGAGTATATTCATAACAATTGCACCATATGAACATTTCCATCTTAGGGAATATAAACATTTGTTGCATGCAGAATTTTGCTGTAATTTCGTCTGCCATCCCTTGATACAATGAAGCTTTGATCTGAAAGTGTTTATGGGCCTCTCAATACACTTTAAAAATATACTATTTTACTTAATAACAGTTCAATTCTCATTAATGATATATCCAGACAGTATTTTATTGCAAAGGTATCTCATTTTTCAGGATAAATTCAATTTTAAAGAGGAAGAATTCAGGCAGTCACCCAACTGATTTGCTACTTTCATGAGATTGAGAGAAATGAAACGTTGTTCATTGTCGAGAACAGCTGCAATGTGAACTATTGTACTGCATGTGCAGTTCAATTGTTATACTTAGTGAGCCTCATACTGAGATAAAATTGAACACTCATTATGTTCATTGAGAGAACAATGATTCCATGCAGCAAATTATCATAATGCTTTTTGCTAACAAAGGTGAAGGGTATCCTTCTACGCAAGTCAAGCCTATGACATGGAAATATATATGCATATGAAAGGCATAAAGCATAGGTATTTCCCATTTTAGCTCTAATTCAAAAATTGAACCAATTGCAAAATAAATTCATGAATTTTGCATTACTAGTATTCTCTGTGCTCGGTATTTGTTTTCTTTTGGAATACTGTAGAATTCGATGTAATGCATTAAATAGAATTTTGGAAGTACTGATCATTACAGATAGAGAAAATAAATGAAGGAGATATTAACCAAATGGCAGCTAACTTGAGGTTTCAAAACCAGTGAACTAGAAATAGAACTGAAGGCTGAGGGAGGCTGAAGAGTTCAATGGTTTTGAGATTCTGTGAAAGAATAAGTCAATGAGAGTAGAAGATAGTGATGGGTCTTCATTTTCGAACATTGAGGTAAGATAATCAATGGAAAATGTATGAAGGAACATGTGACAGAAAATATAGAATCTGAACCTGTTATTATGACCAGGTGAGAAAGGGTGAACTGGCTCCCCTATACTCAGCTTCCTCAGTTGGTCAGAACAACGTTGTAAGATCTTTTTAACAGAAAGCCAAAGCTCTGTCCAAGTAAAATATAGTTAATTTTTGTTAATATGAGCAATAAGTACTTAATTACAAGGTTTCTTTGAGATAAGTAAAGAGTAAATTTATTACCTTATGATCCTGAGGAGAAGAATAATACCTGATATAAAGCATACACACAATGGTGCCCAATACAGAAGAAGATAAAGGAATATGCAGTGTAGAGTCTTTTGAAGTGTAAGATTTTATCCTGAGGCCACAGTCAGGGTTAGTTGAATTCTTGCATGCAATCAGGAGTGGCATTAGTTGAATGTATTAATTTATATGAATGTGCATTGTTGGACATTTTATATATAAAGAACTTTTCGAAAATAACTCTTTTCAAAGCAAAGGACATTGGTCACAACAACTAAAATGATCTGTTTACAAAGAACTCAAGCTGCACCAGGCAAAATCTTATGGATGCCTGAATGATGTGGACCATGGTGAGACTTGTGGCCGCATTACATGAGAAGTCCAGCAAAGACGCTCTTGACATCATGAGCAACTCGCTGCATCTTTTATACAATTGCCGGACATCTCTGATCCATTCATTATACAGTTTTGCACTTCAGTGCTGCACCTGTAGGCAAAACTGTCAGTATAATGCTGCAGGAAGGCCACTGTGCCCTCAGGCATATACACCTAGCTCACATAATGGACCAGGTCAGAAATCACACGACACAGGTTATAGTCCAACAGGTTCATTTGAAAACGCAGGCTTTCAGAGCCTCAGTCCTTCTTCAGGTGTTAATGAGAGATACTACCTCTATCACTAACACTTGAGGAAGGACTGAGGCTCCGAAAGTTTGTGTTTTCAAATAAACCTGTTGGACTATAACCTGATGTCGTGTGATTTCTGACCTTATCAGTCCAACACTGGCACCTCCACATCATATAATGACTAGGCTGCATTGCTTACCTGTTCTCTTAGCACTTAATCATTCTGAACCTACCTGGATACACACAGCATCCCTGCCCTTTATCACCTCACCTTGCCATTTTGCATTTTACTCCCTCAGTCAGAGATACCGGTCTCACAGCATGGCTGTATTGCCCTGCTGATTAGTGCCAAGACAAAACCAGGAAGCTTTTTTATAGTTGTCAACTAATCCACACTGACCATGTTCCAAAACCAAAAAGCTTCCATTTGTCTGCGTTTGGCCCATATCCCTCCTAACCTTTCCTATTCATGTACCCATCCAAACATCTTTTAAATCGTGTAATTGTGCCTACATCCACCACTTCTGGCAGATCATTCCACAAATGAACCATCCTCTGTGTGAAAAAGTTGCCCCACATGTCCTTTCTAAATCTTTCTCCTCTCACCTTAAAAATATTCCCCCTAGTTTTGAAATCCATCACCATAGGGAAAAGTCCCTTCCTAATCACCTTATCCCCCTCATGATTTTATAAACCTTTATAAGGTGACCCCTCAGCCTCCTACACTCCAGTGAGGAAAGAAAAAATATTGGGCAGTTAACCACTCATCTTGGGTTTTTCAGTCCTACTGTGGGTTGCTTTCCTCCTGGAAATGAGAGAGAAACAGGTATTATGGGAGATAAGATTGGTTGGTGCAACAACTAATGTTAGTGCAGGTGGAGTGGTGTCCTGAGTGAGTGAGTGGGCAATGCACAGGGCATGTGGGGTTAGTGGTGCTGTGGGTAGGGGTGGGTAACAGCAAGTCAAGAATATGTTGCAAGCAATAATGAGAGCGATAAAGCACGAATGTTAGTGAGAGGAAGGTACAGTAGCAGAGATCGAGTGAATGTGAGGAATTGGAGAGAAGCTGCTGGCATTTAGACGACTGGATTTCATTGACCTGCTTCCTGGAGGAGGCGATAATCTAGTGATGTTATTATTAGTCTATTAATCCAGCAACTCAGTTAACGCTCTTGGGAGCTAAGTTCGAATCCTGCCATGAAAGATGGTGGAATTTGAATTCAATAAGAATCTGTAATTAGGAATTAATGATAACCATAAAACCACTGTAAATTGTCAGAAAATCCCATCTGGTACACTAGTGACCTTCAGGGAAGGAAATCTGCTATCCTTACCTGATCTAGATTACAAGCAGATGTAATTTATCCCTGATAAGTATGTGGTGATTTTGGAAGAAGTAGTAAGTGAGGGAGCATTCAATGAGTGGCAGGACACTAGGGAGTTCAAAGGAATAAAGGCATCTTGGACTGCTTGTCCACAGATCCCTGAAGGCAACAGGACAGGTTAATAAGGTAGTTAACAAAATGGTCATGTGGAGCTGTGCAGGACTTTGGTTTGGCCACAGCTGGGGTACTGTGTGCAGTTATAGATATCCACTATAGTAAAGATGTAACTGCACTGGTGGGAGTGCAGAGGAGATTCACCAGGATGTTGCTGGCTTTGGGGTAATTTAGCTGTGAAGAGAGACTGACTGAACTCAGGTTGCTTTCTTTAGAACAGAGAAAGCAGAGGGGAACCTGATAGAAGTGTATATGATTGAGGGCTGTGGGCAGGGTGGGTAGAAACCATTCACTTGTAGCAATTGCTTCAATGTCTCAACAAAGAAATGAAATTCGATGGACAATGGTACCTGAAAAGACAAAGGCAGGAAGAGCCCAGTCGACCCTGGAAAGTCCTCCTTACTAACATTTGGGATCTGATGTCAAAATTGGGAGAGCTGTCTCATAGACTAATCAATCAGTAACCTGAGGTATTCATACTCATGGAATCATATCTTACAGACTGCTACAGACACATCATCACCATCCCTGGGTATGTCCTCTCCTACCAGGAGGACCAACCCAGCAAAGGTGGTGGCACAGTGGTATACAATCAAGAGAGAGTTGCCCCAAGAATGCTCAACATTGTCTCCGGACCCCATGAAGTCTCATAGCGTCGGGTCAAATGTGTGCAAGGAAACCTCCTGCTGCATATCAAATACTGTCCTCACTTGGCTGATGATTAGGTACTCCTTCATGTTGAACAAAGTGTGGAGGCAGCACTGAGGGTGGCAAGGGTGCAAAACATACTCTGTTTGGGAGATTACAATGTCCACCACCAAGAGTGGCTCAGCAGCAGCACTACTGATTGAGCTGGTTGGGTCCTAAAGGCCATTGCTGCTAGACTGGGTCTACAACAGGTGGTGAGGAAACCAATAAGAGGGGAAACATACTTAATGTCATCCTTACCAATGTGCCAGCTGCAGATGTGTCTGTCCATGACAGTGTCAGTAAGAGTGACCACTGTAAAGTCCTTGTGGAGACAAAGTCCTGCCTTCACATTGATAATACCTTATATTGTATTGTGGGGCACTATCACCGTGCTAAATGGGACAGACTTCAAACAGACCTAGCAACTAAAAACTTGGTATCCAAGTTGTATTTTAAGCCATTAGCAGCAGCAGAATCACACTCCAACACAATCTGCAACTTCATAGCCAGCATATCCCCCACTCTACCATTACCATCAAGCCAGGGGATCAAACCTGGTGTAATGGAGAGTGCAGGACATTCCAAAAGTAGCACCATACATACCTAAAAATGAGGTGTCAACCTCGTGAAGCTACAAAACATGTGTGCCAAACAGCATAAGCAGCAAGTGATAAACCATGCTAAATGATTCCATACCAGTGGATCAGATCTAAGCTCTGGAATCTTGCCACATCCAGTCATGATTGATGGTGGACAATGAACCTCTCTGTGGGAGGAGGATCCACTAAACCTTATCTTCTCCACATTAGTGCAGAAGATAAGGCTGAAGCATTCACCAATGAGTGATCCATCTCGGTTTTCTCTGGAGGTTGGGCCCCACCAGGGCCACTTGGCTTCTGACCACATTCCAGATTTAGTTCAAACAAGGACAAAAGAGCTGAATTCCAGAGGTGAGGTCAGACTGATAACCCTTGACATTAAGGCCACATTTGACCGTGTGTTGCATCAAGGAGCTCTTGTAAAACTGGAGTCGATGGGATTCAGGGGGACAGTTCTCCATTGGTTGGAGTGATACTTGACACATGGGAAGATGGTTACGGTTTTTAGAGGTCAGTCATCTGAGCTCCAGATCTACAGGAGTTCCTCATAGTGTTCCAGGCCCAAACAACTTCAGTTGCTTCATTCATGACTTTCATTCCATCATAATCTCAGAAGTGGGGATGTTTGCTGATGAATGAACAATGTCCAACACCACTTGCAACTCCCCAGATACTCAAAGTCCATGTCTGAATGCAGCAAAACCTGGTCAACCCATGATCACCACCATCTAGAAGGACAAGGGCAGCAGATACATGGGAACATCACCATCTGAAAGTTCTCCTGCAAGCCATACACCATTCTGACTGTCGCTGGGTCAGAATCCTGGAATTTCTTCCTTTACTGCATAGTTGGGCCAACCTACAGAATGTCTTTCTGCAGTTCAAGAAGGCAGCTCACCACAACCGTCTCATGGGCAACTAGGAACCCACAATAATGCTGGCCTAGCTAATGACACCCATGTCCCACAAGTGAATAAAGAAAAAACAAAAAATACATTGCTGTCCATTCTGTTAGGCAACTGAGACTGTACTATGCTAAGTGACGATCTCAATCAGGCTAGTATGTCTGCTGTCATGATCTCGGTTGCTATCCCTGGGGGTAAATGATGCCCCACCTCTTCCCCACTCTGTCCAACAGGATTTCCTGGTCCCTGCTCACAAAGCAGGGCGCCAAATTTCCCTTGGCTGCCGTGTCTGGGGCAAATGTAAGGAACTGTGCAGGTTAGCACCAGACTAAAAGTGCTTGTCTGCGTGCACAACAATATAGAATAAAATTTACTTTTCCCTAGCTTAACGATTTCACATAATCTAATCCCATTCCATTTGAAGACTATATCTAGAAGATGATTTTTCATTGGGGTTTTCCCACTTAAAAGCCATAAAGGTGTAATGATATAATGATCCTAGAGAATAAGCAATTTTTCTAAATTTTTCGGTGATCTGTCACCAAATTTATGACTAGTGATAAAAGTTCCTTTGACTCATTTTATTACTGGGTAATGTATTGGAAGTATGACATACAATTACAAATGAGTTACAGACTGCGAAAAAGCTATCATTCATAACAAGTCTCCAATGTAACCAAACTGGATTCCAGTTTTATTATTAATCTTGATCCATGAAGGATTAATATATAACATATATAAATGCTGCTTACAGTTTAAAATCTGTACATTCTTACAATGTGATATTTTAACTGAGAAATATGGGACCGCCTCCATCTAAATTTGCCTATAATATTTATCAAAATAGAGAATTTGTTTTTCTCAATCTGTCCATAGAGACGAATAGGATGATATTTAATTTTGAACTTGACATACCACCTCTAAGTACAATTTTACAGTTGGAATTTTGGCACAAATTTAGTCATGCTGACATTGAAAACCTGTATCAAAGATCAGTGACATTAGGTAACGTAATCTTACAGGGCAGAAAGAAATTTTTCAGCTCACCATGCCTATGCTGGTTCTTTGAATGAGCTGTCTGTTTCACTCCTACATGTTTGATGTAGATTTGTAAAGATTTAGCATTATTTTCATGTTTTTTCTACTCAGTACTCCTATTTAGGAACGTTTCCCATTAATAGATTATACTGCCTCTCCAGGTAGATTCTCCCAGCAAGGCCATCACTTCACAGTTATTCTCATTAAGTTGCATTTACCATACAATATTTTGCCTTGTCTGCCTCCGTCCTCCTGAATCTTGTGGCCATTTTACTTACAAAATCTGACAATGCAGCAAATAGTGTAATCTGCAAACATCAGAGATGTATTACCTGTATCCAAGTCTAGTTTACTTGTATTAAGCAATCTGCTACAGTGATGACAAGCAATCACTTTGGTCACACAAAACTTGAATACTGTTGAAAAGGAAGAAAGGTTAGCAAACCTTTTGGTTTTGCACTCACCAGGACCAATGCAATGATACCAAACTTCAAACAAGGTCAAAAATCACACAACACCAGGTTATAGTCCAACAGGTTTATTTGAAAACACTAGCTGTTGGAGCCTTGTTCCTTCATCAGGTGTAGTGACAGACGCATCAAGGCACAGAATTTATAAGTAAAAGATCAAAGGATCATACAACTGATGTAAATTGAATAAACCTAAAATGACTGGCTGACTCCTTTCTAAATCTTTAATCAGTTAGAAAGGAGATACAGGTTTCGATTGATTAAAATGCAAATCCCAGAATTTTTTCCAAGCCACTGCGCTGAAATAACTAAAGTTTTCATCAGTGTATATAAGAGGTGACAACTCAGGTCAGACAATGTCTCTGCCCACCGCCGACATCGCTCTGCCCAACACCGACGTTGCCCTGCCCACTGCCGACGCCGACTCCGGCCCACCCACCACCTACACCGATGCCGCTCCGCCCACCGCCGATGCCAATGTTACTCCACCGACCGCCTCCACAGCCAGCAGCTCTACAGCCAACACCAGCCCCCAGCCCTGCTGGGTCTTCACCATCCCCCCAGACTTCCCCCTTACTGAGGACGAACGGTCAGTCCTCAGTAAAGGGCTCACCTTTGTCCCCCTCCACCCAAACGTCAACGAATACTGCTCACACTTGGACGTTGAACAGTTTTTCTGCCGCCTCCGACTCCACGCTTACTTCTTTAATCGTGAGCCTAACCCTCCCTCTACTGACTAGACGGGATTGAGGTTCATAAGGAGGAGGTGTTAGCAATTCTAGAAAGTGTGAAAATAGATAAGTCCCCTGGGCTGGATGGGATTTATCCTAGGATTCTCTGGGACGCTAGGGAGGAGATTGCAGAGCCTTTGGCTTTGATCTTTATGCCGTCATTGTCTACAAGAATAGTTTCAGAAGACTGGAGGATAGAAAATGTTGTCCCCTTGTTTAAGAAGGGGAGTAGAGACAACCCTGGTAATTATAGACCAGTGAGCCTTACTTCAGTTGTGGGTAAAATGTTGGAAAGGATTATAAGAGACAGGACTTATAATCATCTAGAAAGGAATAATTTGATTAGGGATAGTCAACACGGTTTTGTGAAGGGTAGGTCATGCCTCACAAACCTTATCGAGTTCTTTGAAAAGGTGACTAAACAGGTGGATGAGGGTAAGGCAGTTGATGTGGTGTATATGGATTTCAGTAAAGCTTTTGATAAGGTTCCCCACGGTAGGCTATTGCAGAAAATTCAGAGGGATGGGATTGAGGGTCATTTAGCGGTTTGGATCAGAAATTGGCTAGCTGTAAGAAGACAGAGGGTGGTGGTTGATGGGAAATGTTCATCCTGGAGTTCAGTTTCTAGTGGTGTACCGCAAGGATCTGTTTTGGGGCCACTGCTGTTTGTCATTTTTATAAATGACCTGGATGAGGGCATAGAAGGATGGGTAGGTAAATTTGCGGATGACACTAAGGTCGGTGGAGTTGTGGATAGTGTGGAAGGATGTTGCAGGTTACAGAGGGACATAGATAAGCTGCAGAGCTGGGCTGAGAGGTGGCAAATGGAGTTTAATGCGGAAAAGTGTGAGGTGATTCACTTTGGAAGGAGTAACAGGAAAACAGAGTACTGGGCTAATGGTAAGATTCTTGGTAGTGTGGATGAGCAGAGAGATCTCGGTGTCCATGTGCATAGATCCCTGAAAGTTGCCACCCAAGTTGATAGGGTTGTTAAGAAGGCATACGGTGTGTTAGGTTTTATTGGTAGAGGGATTGAGTTTCGGAGTCGTGAGGTCATGTTGCAGCTGTACAAAACTCTGGTGCGGCCGCACTTGGAGTATTGCGAACAGTTCTGGTCGCCGCATTATAGGAAGGATGTGGAAGCATTGGAAAGGATGCAAAGGAGATTTACCAGGATGTTGCCTGGTATGGAGGGAAGGTCTTACGAGGAAAGGCTGAGGGACTTGAGGCTGTTTTCGTTAGAGAGAAGAAGGTTAAGAGGTGACTTAATAAAGACATTCAAGATGATCAGAAGATTGGATAGGGTGGACAGTGAGAGCCTTTTTCCTCGGATGGTGACGGCTAGCACGAGGGGGCATAGCTTTAAATTGAGGGGTGATAGATAAAGGACAGATGTCAGAGGTAGATTCTTTACCCAGAGAGTAGTAAGGGCATGGAATGCCTTGCCTGCAGCAGTTGTAGACTTGCCAACTTTAAGGGCACTTAAGTTGTCGTTGGATAAACATATGGATGATAATGGAATAATGTAGGTTAGATGGGCTTCAGATTGGTTTCACAGGTCGGCGCAACATCGAGGGCCGAAGGGCCTGCACTGTGCTGTAATATTCTATGTTCTATGACCCCTTCTCCCACCTCCAACACACCCCCTCCTCTTGGACACCACCCCAAGGCCTCCTACCTTCCCTCGACCTCTTTATCTCCAACTGCCGTCGCGACATTGATCGCCTCAACCTCTCCACCCCTCTCACCCACTCCAATCTCTCCCCCACAGAACATGCAGCCCTCCGCTCCCTCTGCGCCAATCCCAACCTCACCATTAAACCCGTGGACAAGGGTGGTGCAGTTATAGTATGGTGCGCTGACTTCTACATCGCCAAGGCCAGGTGCCAACTCTCCGACACCACCTCCTACCACCTCCTTGATCATGACCCCACCCCCGACCACCAAAATATCATCTCCCAAACTGTCCACAACTTCATCACCTCAGGTGACCTCCCACCCACAGCCTCCAAGCTCATCGTTCCCCAACCCCGCACCGCCCGCTTCTATCTCCTTCCCAAAATCCACAACCCTGAATGCCCTGGTCGACCCATTGTCTCCGCCTGCTCCTGCCCCACAGAACTCATCTCCACTTATCTCGACTCCATTTTCTCCCCCTTGGACAAGGAACTCCCCACCTACGTCCGTGATACCACCCACGCCCTCCACCTCCTTCAAAACTTCCAATTCCCTGGTCCCCAACACCTCATCTTTACAATGGACGTCCAGTCCCAATACACCTGCATTCCCCATGCAGATGGCCTAAAGGCCCTCCGCTTCTTCCTGTCCCGCAGGCCCGACCAATCCCCCTCCACTGACACCCTTATCGGCTTAGCTGAACTCGTCCTCACCTGTAACAACTTCTTCTTCCATTCCTCCCACTTCCTATAGACAAAGGGGGTGCCCATGGGCCCAAGCTATGCCTGCCTCTTTGTCGGATACGTGGAACAATCCATCTTCCAAAGCTACACTGGCCCTATCCCCCACCTCTTCCTCCGTTAAATCGATGACTATATCAGCACCACCTCGTGCTCCCATGACGAGCTCGAACAGTTCATCCACCTCACTAACACCTTTCACCCCAAACATAAGTTCACCTGGACCATCTCCGATACTTCTCTCTCCTTCCTGGACCTCTCTATTTCCATCTCTGGCAACCACCTGGAAACCGATATCCATTTCAAGCTTACTGACTGCCACAGCTACCTCCTCTCACCCGCCTTCCTGCAAAACTGCCATCCCCTATTCCCAATTCCTTCGCCTCCGCCGCATTAGCTCCCGAGATGAGACATTCCACTCCCAGACATCCCAATGTCCTCGTTTTTCAAGGACCGCAAGTTCCCCTCCACAGTAGTCGGAAACACCCTTGGCCGTGTCTCCTGCATTTCCCGCAACTCATCCCTCAAACCCCGTCCCCGCAATAATAACCAAAACAGAATCCCCTCGTCCTCACATACCACCCCACCAACATCCAGATCCAACGCATCATCCTCCAACACTTCCGCCATCTGCAATCCGACCCCACCACCAAAGACATTTTTCCCTCCCCACCCTTATCTGCTTTCCAGATAGACCACTCCCTCCGTGACTTCCTTGTCCGCTCCACATTCCTCACCAGCCCCACCATGCCCAGCACTTTTCCCTGCAACCGCAAGAAGTGCTACACCTGCCCCTACACCTCCCCCCTCACCCCCATCCCAGGCCCTAAGAAGACCTTCCACATCAAACAGATGTTCACCTGCACATCTGCTAATGTGTTATACAGTATCCACTGTTCCCGTTGTGGCCTCCTATACATCGGGGAAACCAAGCAGAGGCTTGGGACCACTTTGCGGAACACCTGCGCTCGGTTCGCAACAAAAAACTATACCTCCCAGTCGTGAACCATTTCAACTCCCCCTCCCATTCCTCAGACGACATGTCCATCCTGGGCATCCTGCAGTGCCACAATGATGCCACCCGAAGGCTGCAGGAACAGCATCTCATATTCCGCTTGGGAACCCTGCAGCCCAATGGTATCAATGTGGACTTCACAAGCTTCAAAATCTCCCCTCCCCCTCCCGCATCCCAAAACCAGCCCAGCTTGTCCCTGCCTCCCTAACCTGTCCTCCCACCTATCCACACCTCCCACCTCAAGCCCCACCCCCATCTCCTACCTAGTAGCCTCAACCCGCCCCCTTGACCTGTCCGTCCTCCCTGGATCAACCTATCCCCTCCCTAACTCTCCACCTGCACTCACCTTTACTGGCTCTAACCCCACCTCCTTGACCTGTCTGTCTCCTCTCCACCTATCTTCTCCTTTATCCATCTTCTCTCCGCCTCCCCCTTTCTCCCTATTTATTTCAGATTCCCTTTCCCCTCCCCCATTTCAGAAGAAGGGTCTAGACCTGAAACGTCAGCCTTCCTGCTCCTCTGATGCAGCTTGGCCTGCTGTGTTCATCCAGCTCTACTCCTTGTTGTTTCACATGGAGTCAGACTGGCTTTGTTTCCAAACAAGAATTTATTAAATGCCCCATTGATTGACTGCAGCTACAAATTGTGTGCATTTTGAACAAAATAGAATGTATATGCACATACAAATCTGAAAATGCAAATTCACCCCATAGATGTGTGTGTGTGAGAGAAAGACAGAGAGAGATAGAGAGAGACGGAGAGAGACAGTGTGTGGGAGTATATGTGTCTGAGTGTGAGTGAGTGTGTGAGAGAGAGGGCTTGTCTGTGTGTGTGTGTGAGTGAGAAAGCATGAGGGAGTATATGTGTCTGTGTGTGTGTGAGTGTGTAGTGTTTCGTGTGGTGGGGTCAACTACATATTGATATCAACAAGTTTCATCCCACCATCAGACTTAGCATGGATTACTCTTTAGAATCAGTCTCATTCTTGGACACACGCATCTCTATCAAGAATGGATATTTCTAAACATCACACCATTTTATTTTCATGATGGAATTGTGGTTCTAATAATAATACAAAATCATAGATTGGTTATAGGAGCAAAAGAAGCTATTTAGCCCAAAATATCCATGCGAAGTCTCTCTCATTCATCTGGCAGCAGTGTTCCACCCCTTAGCTCATAACCCTATGAAATTTTCTCCTCAGAAAATTATCCAATTCTTGTTTTTGAAAGCCATAATTGAATTTGTTCCACCCACTTTAAAGGCAGGCTTGTGAGATTCTAACTACACGTAACACAAGACTTATCCTGCCTTTAGCTATTTCTCTATTCATCTTACATCAGTGTCCTCTAGTTGTTGACACTTTGGTCACTGGAAACACCATCTCCGTATTTATCCAGTCCAGACGTCACAAGATTTTAAACTCCTCAATCAAATCTTTCCCCAACTTTGTTTTCTGAGGAAAACCATATCATTTCACCAACTTATCTACATAACTGAAGTCTGTAATTTCTGGAAAAATTCTTATATATTTTTTGCTTCTTCTCTATTGTTTCCTAAAGTGTATCCAACTGAGGCTGAACCTCCTTTTTCTAACACTTCAGCAAAATTTCCATGTCTTTTACACTGTACCTCTAGAGTTCTGTATGCCTTTTTAATAACTTTCTCAAACTGCATTGCCACCTTCAGTGAAAGTGATTTGTCCACAACATTTGAAACTCAAATATCATTAAATATTTGCAATGTTGAGAATTTGGTGTAGACTTGAGGAAAATAAGTACACTCTTATTAGTAGTTCCATAAAATACTCTTCCATTTGAGGCTATTCAGATAAGTTCTTTGGATTGATTCCAAAGATGACAGGACTGTCTTCTGAGAAAAGATTGAGTAAATTGGGCCTATACGTGTCTGAGTTTAGAAGAATGAGGGGTGATCTTATTGAAACAAGTGGGATTTTGAGAGGTCTTGACAGGGTAGATGCTGAGAGGATGGTTTTCATCATGAGTAAGTCTGGAATTATTGGGACACCGTTTCAAAATATGTGGTTTCCAATTTAAGATACCGATGAAAAGTGTCTATTCTCACAGTGTTGTAAAACTTTAGAATTCTCTATCTTGGAGATCCATGGAAACTAGGTGATTAAATATACTCGACAGAATTGGACAGACTTTTCAACTTTAGAGGAGTTAAGTGTTATAGGTGAACTGGCAGAAAAGTGGAGCTGAGGTCAAGCTCAGCTTAGACATCATAGAATCTGTACAGCATTGAAGCAGGCCATTTGTCCCGTTGAATCCACACCAACCCTCTGAAGGGTATCCCACCCAAAATTTCCATAACACCACATTTCCCATGGCCAATCCACCTAGCCTGCACATCAATGGCCTGTGGGAGAAAATGAGCACCTGGACGAAACCCACGCATGCATGGGGTGAACTTGAAAACTCCACACAGACAGTCACCTGATGCTGGAATCAAGCCCAGGTCTCAGATGCTGTGGGGCAGCAGTGCTAAACACTGAGCTACTGTGCCACCCCTCATGATGTTATTGAAGGGTCATATGGTCCACTCCTTTCTTGTAAAATACAAACTTTTATCTCACTAATACAGAAAATTTAACCAAATCAGGTGTTACTTGGAGACTTCAGCCTAGAAATTTAATCAAACCATGTGGGTTGCCCTATTTTATTTCATGCAAATAAACCTTGCATGTTTGATGCTGAACAAAACTGACTGATTGTTTCAACTATGTCCTAAACTCACTCCTTGATATTTATTGGATACATTTTGCCCTTTCTCACTGACTTCCTAACCACAGATAAAGGACTTTCATATTCACCCTGTCAACCTGCCTTTAAATCTGAGATTAAGTCTCATCGTATACTTAGCCGGTGCAGATTTGTCATATGAATGTTCCTATGGTTGCTGTTTAATGCTAACTCTTGATTTCAAAATCTGCATGAAGATAAATCTGTCTTCTGTCTTTACATGACTCTTTCATCTGTGATTTCCGCCTTGAACACTGGACACATGACAGTATAAGCTGATCTGTATTAACTAATCCTAGCTACAAAAATACTGTATGGAGGCTCATTTTCTTTCTTGATGCCATCCAGCTGAAAATGCTGAAAATGATAATTTCTAGAGCAAATAGATAACTGAGTGTGAGCAGGTAACATTTGGAGGAAATGAGTAACAATCTGCACTAACTTTGGTAGCCTAGCAGAAAACACCATTGTACTCTTTAAAGCTGGTGGATAAATGTCTGAAGCAGATGAAAGAGATTAGAGTACTCAGAGCTTCTGTCAGCAAATGATATTTATGTGCATGAGTTGGTTTTTTGACTTACTATGCTGTTGCTAGCTCTGTCTCCAGTTTGTCGTTCTAATCTCAGTCTTCCCATGGTAACGTTTTATCCTCAAATGTTCTTTTGTATTTGATTCTGTCATAGATGTTGACAGCAACTCAAGGTGTTACATGTCCTAATAATTTTGAAAAAAGAATCCTTCTAACAACTTGTTTTATGCTTTTACCTCTGATTCTTAGTTTATACCCTTTGTATTCATCAACTTATTGAAATAATCTGTGGTTCTTTTACCCTCCCAAATTTTTTCATAGGTTTGAAATCTCCTGTAACCTTTTGTGTTTCTGTGAGAAGAAATCCTTATGTTATCCTTAAGTTTCTCTGAACGTTATATTCATCACCATCAGTCTCATCCTGACTGTTTCTTTCACAATGATCTGTTACTTTTCCCATAATGAGGTGTTACAAATTGCACATGATAAAAATGGCAATGGCTAGATTGGGGTGGGCTAAAAATGGTAGAACATATAATTTAGTTTGTGGTCCATTATGACCCTTTATTATGAGAGGCCACATTAATGCCCAGGGCCTATCTAATTCAATTTCAAGTCCTTAATTGAATAGGAAAAGTCTGGCATATTGAATCTTGCAAATCATATTCCAATGCTAGCTGTAAACCCCTGATTCCAATTCTCAGATACAATTGGACAAACGTGTATCTTGAATGTTTTGCTGATTTGTACCAAATTCAAGTTATCTAATCATGAGGGCTCAAAGATATGGCTAGGACTGCAGAGAAGCAAAAAAAAAACACACACAGGAAGATTTGAGTTGTTTAGTTTTGCTGGGCTGGATTACCTCACTCACCTTCATCCTCTTGCAATGCCTAAGTTGTTGGCCAGCTGAGCTGCAGCTCACCAGTTTCTGGACCTCTGGAAACTTGTGAGCTGCAGCTGGGCAGCTTTTTGATGCCCACAGATCACTGAGTGGAAGCTGACAAGGGCAACGGCCAGAGGTTCATATTGGCATGAATGGGTGGGCAGAATGTGTACTCTCCTGTCAAATTTTGGCACTTGAAATTCACTAGCAAAGATCTGAATCAGCTTAACTTAGATTGGGTCTAATCCTGATCCATAATTAAATATGGTCCAAGCTATGATGCTAACATTTACCCAGTTGGTTTGTTAATAAACCAGATGGAACTGGAAGATCTCAAGCTTGATTCATAGTTGATAGTAATTTAAGTGACTTCAGGGGCAGCAGCGTGAGCCAGAGTGCCGATGGGAA
Organism: Ginglymostoma cirratum; assembly: GCA_024137785.1. Taxonomy (NCBI): domain Eukaryota; kingdom Metazoa; phylum Chordata; class Chondrichthyes; order Orectolobiformes; family Ginglymostomatidae; genus Ginglymostoma; species Ginglymostoma cirratum. The sequence continues at coordinate 26,473,367 of JAHRHZ010000065.1, forward strand.
GGTAAGGTTGTTTTTTTTCCCTGTATAAGAACTTACCTCGTGCAGCAGGCCTTCATGTTTTCAGCGTCGGGTGTGTGGAGAGAACACGAGTCAGGAAGGAACTGATGTATTCAGGCATTGGCTAAACCCGAAACACTATACGTGTAGTGTCTCCCACCCATCCTCCTCCTCTAACCAAAAAAAGAGACTGTGTGGAGGGTCGGTAAGGTAAGGCTTTTTTTTATGCTTCTGGAAATCTAAAGTAGAGGGAATGGAAGCTAGGGCAGTTGCATGCTCCTCTTGCAGGATGTGGGAGGTAAGGGTCACTGCTCGTGTCCCCTATGACTTCACCTGCGAGAAGTGCACCCAACTCCAGCTCCTCAAAAATAGCATTAGGGAACTGGAGCTGGAGCTGAAGCTGGATGAACTCCGGATCATTCGGGAGGCTGAGTGGGTGATAGAGAGGAGTTATAAGGAGATGGTCACACCCAAGGTACAGGAAAAATGTAGCTGGGTGACTGTCAGGAAAGAACGGGAATAGGCAGACAGTGCAGGGATCCCCTGTGGCCGTTCCCCGCAATAATAAGTATACCGTTTTGGATACTGTTGGGGGAGGGGTACCTACCAGGGGAAGGCCATAGCGGACAGGTCTCTGGCACTGTGGCACAAAAGGGAAAGGGGGAGAATAGGAGAGCAATTGTAGTGGGGGATTCAATAGTAAGAGGCACAGACAGGCGGTTCTGTGGACGCAAATGAGATGAACGGATGGTATGTTGCCTCCCGGCTGCCAGGGTCCGTGATGTCTTGGATCGTGTCTTCAAGATCCTTAAGGGAGAGGGTGAGCAACCAGCAGTCATGGTACACATTGGTACCAATGACATTGGTAGAAAAAGGACAGAGAATGTGAAAAATGAGTACAGGGAGTCAGGTTGGAAGCTGAAGTCCAAGACAAACAGGGTAGTTATCTCCGGATTACTACCAGTGCCACGTGATAATGAGGTAAGAAATAGAGAGAGAGTGCAGCTAAACACATGGCTACAGGGCTGGTGTAGGAGAGAGGGCTGCCACTATGTGGATAATTGGAGCACATTCTGGGGAAGATGAGATCTGTACAGTAAGGACGGGTTGCACCTGAACCGGAAGGACACAAATATCCTGGGAGGGAGGTTTGCTCGAGCTATACGGAATGGTTTAAACTAGATTGGCAGGGGGTGGGGAAATGGATTTGTAATTCAGAGGATGAGGTATTCAGCCTTCCAACGGACACACCAGGGAGTGAGGTTGTTAATAAAGAAATGCGGTCGATGGAGCATAATTGTGGACACAGAGATGGTTTGAGGTGTGTATACTTCAATGCTAGAAGTATCAGGAATTAGGCGGATGAACTTAGAGCATGGGTCAGTACTTGGAACTACGATGTTGTGGCCATTACAGAAACTTGGGTAACTCAGGGACAGGAATGGTTATTGGAAGTTCTGGGATTTAGATGCTTTAAAAGAAATAGGCAGGGTGAGAAAAGAGGTGGGGGAGTGGCATTGCTAGTCAGGGCCAGTATAGCAGCTACTGAAAGGCAGTTCGAGAATGATATGTCTACAGAGTCAGTTTGGGTTGAGGTCCAGAATAAGAAAGGAGCAGTCACTTTGTTGGGGGTTTTTTACAGACCCCCGAACAGTTGCAGAGAAGTGGAGGAGCGGATTGGGAGGCAGATACTGGAAGGGTGCAGAAGTCACAGGATTGTAGTCATGGGTCACTTCAACTTTCCAAATATTGATTGGAAACATTTTAGTTGTCATAGTTTAAATGGAACGGATTTTGTCCAATGCGTTCAGGAAGGATTCCTGACACAATATGTACGTAGACGAGGAGAGGCCACTTTGGATTTGGTGCTTGGCAATGAACCGGGCCAAGTGTTGGACCTGTTGGTAGGAGAGCATTTTGGTGGTAGCGATCATAACTCTGTTAGTTTTACAATAGTCATTGAAAAGGATAAGTACATACAGTAGGGTAAGGTTTATAATTGGGGGAAGGGTAATTACAATTCTGTTAGACAAGAACTGGGTAACATAAATTGGGAACAGATGCTGTCAGGGAAGAGCACTATTGAAATGTGGAGATTGTTTAAGGAATGCATACTGTGTGTGCTCGATATGTTTGTCCCTCGCAGGCAGGAAAGATGCGGTCGAGTGAGGGAGCCTTGGTTCTCAAGAGAGGTCAAACGACTGGTTAAGAGGAAGAAGGATGCTTATGTAAGGTTTAGGAAACAAGGAATGGAAAAGGCTCTGGAGGGATACAAGTTAGACGGGAAGGAGCTGAAGAAAGGGCTTAGGAGATCTGTAAGGGGGCATGAGAAAACCTTGGCAGATAGGATCAAGGAAAACTCCAAGGCTTTTTACATGTTATGTGAGGAATAAGAGAATGACCAGAGAAAGGGCAGGGCCGATCAAGGATTGAAAAGGGAATTTGTGCATGGAGCCTAAAGAGATAGGAGAGGTCCTTAATGAATACTTTTCTTCGGTATTCACAACTGAGAGGGACCTAGTTGTAGGGGAGGACAGTGTGAAACAGTCTGGTAGGCTAGATGAGGTCGCTGTTAGTAAGGAAGATGTGCTAGGAGTTTTGAGGAAGTTAAAGATAGATAAGTCCCCCGGGCCGGATGGGATTTATCCAAGGATTCTATGGGAGGCGAGGGAAGAGATTGCAGGGATTTTGGCGATGATCTTTTCGTCCTCACTGTCCATGGGTATAGTGCCGGAAGATTGGAGAGAAGCAAATGTCATTCCCTTGTTCAAAAAAGGGAATAAGGATAACCCTGGAAATTACAGGCCAGTTAGTCTTACGTCAGTGGTGGGCAAATTATTGGAAAGGGCTCGAGAGATAGAATTTGTGATCACTTGGAAAGGCACAGTTTGATTTGTGATAGCATGGATTTGTGAGGGGTAGATCATGCCTCACAAACCTTATTGTATTCTTTGAAGAGGTGACCAAACATGTGGATGAAGATGGAGCAGTGGATGTGGTATACATGGATTTAAGTAAGGCGTTTGATAAGGTTCTCCATGGTAGGCTCATGCAGAAGGTAAGGAGGCATGGGATAGGGGGAGATGTGGCCGATTGGATTCAGAATTGGCTGACCCTTAGAAGACAAAGGGTGGTAGTGGACGGAAAATATTCAACATGGTGCTCAGTTACGAGTGGTGTGCCACAAGGATCTGTTCTGGGTCCTCTTCTATTTGTGATTTTTGTAAATGATTTGGATGAAGGAGTGGAAGGGTGGTTTAGAAAGTTCGCGGACGACACGAAGATGGGTCGTGTTGTGGACAGTGTGGAGGGCTGTTCTAGTTTACAAAGGGACATTAATAGGATGCAGAGCTGGGCTGAGAAGTGGCAGATGGAGTTTAACCCTGAAAAGTGTGAGGTGATTCATTTTGGAGGGACAAACTTGAAAGCAGAGGAGAGGGTTAATGGAAAGATTCTTGACAGTGTGGAGGAGCAGAGGGATCTTGGGTTCCTGTCCACAGTTCCCAGTAAGCTGCCACCCAGGTGGATAGAGTTGTTAAGAAGGCATATGGTGTGTTAGGTTTCATTAATTAAGGGATTGAGTTCAAGACCCATGAAGTTATGCTCCAGCTATTCAAAAGCCTGGTTCAGCCACATCTGGAGTATTGTGTCCAGTTCTGGTCGTCTCATTACAGGAAAGATGTGGAATGGAGGGAAGGTCTTATGAGGAAAGGTTGAGAGAGCTAGGGCTTTTCTCTTTAGAACGAGGAAGGATGAGAGGTGACTTGATAGAGGTGTACAAAATATCAGAGGTATAGATAGAGTGGACAGCCAGAGACTTTTTCCTCGGGTGGAGGTAGCTTTTATGACGGGGCATAGTTTTAAAGTGAGTGGAGGTAGATATAAGGGAGACGTCAGAGGTAGGTTCTTTACTCAGAGAGTGGTCGGGGCGTGGAATGCATTGCCGGATAGGGTAGTGGAGTCCATCTCATTAGGAGCATTTAAGCAGCTATTAGATAGGCATATGGATGATAGTATAGGTAGGGGTGGAGGTTAGATAGACCTTAGGATTAGGGTAAAAGTTCGGCATAACATCGTGGGCCGAAGGGCCTGTACTGTGCTGTACTGTTCTATGTTCTATGATCTGTGTTCTAAAGCACTGAAGGGAAGGCAATGATTTTTTTTAAATGCCTGTCTTCCACTGATTTTCTCTGTGAGATGACGGCAACAAAGGTTGAACTTCTTTCAAAAAGACAGGAGGAACATGTGGTAGATAATTTAATGTCAGTTTTCTGGAGAACAGTAGATATTCATTTATTTACTCTGTTTTTCCCCATGGCATCACTTGGTTTTTCTTTGTGTCGGTTTCTGTGGACAGAAACTTTCACCTGACCTTTGGTCGACATGTTTACTCATGTTCATTCTGTGCAGACATCGGTAAAGAAGGTCACTGAAATCATTTTTATTGCTATTTCGAGCTTGAGTTTGGCCACATTTGGAATATTTTGTACAGTTCTGGTCCCGATACCAAAAGGCTGTGGAGGCCCTGGAGAGGGCACAGAAATATTTACCAGGATGATGCCTGGTTTGGAGGGTATAAGCTATGAGGAGAGATTGGACAAACTCGGTTCATGTTCACTTGAGTATCGAAGGATGAGGGGCGAATTGATAGAAGTTCACAAAATTATGAGAGGCATGGATAGAATGGACAATCAGAATCTTTCTCGAAGTAGAAATTTCAATTACTTGGGGACATAGGTTTAAAGTAAAAGTGGGTAAATTTAAAGGAGATGTGGAATGCAGGTTTTTTTAAATGAGGATGGTAAGTGCCTGGAATGCACTGCCAGAGCAGGTGGTGGAGGCAGATATATTAGCAAAATTTAAGAGACATCTTGACAGATATATGAATAGGCAGGAAAAAAAGAGGGATATGGTCAGTCCAGAGGCAAAAGATGTTTAGTTTAAAATGGCATCATGTGTTAGGAGCCGAAGGTGCGTTCGTGTCGTGTTGGTGGGCCGAAGGGCCTATTCCTGTGCTGTATTGTTATTTGTTCTTTATGGGATATGGGCATCATTACCAAAGCAATCATTTATTGCCCATCCCTAACTGCTCTTGAAAATGTGGTGCTGAACTGCCTTCTTGACCTGCTGTAATACTTGTGGTGTAGGGGCATCTACAGTGCTGTTAGGAAGGAAGCCAGGAGTGGAGCTGGTAGGAAGGGATGTTCTCGTGCATCTGCTGTCCTTGCACCTCAAGGTGATTGATATTATGGGTTAGAATGTGCTGTTGAAGGAGGCTTGTGAGTTTGACAGTGCATCTTCTAGATGGCATAAATTGGTGCCACTGTATATTGGTGATGGAGTTCAGGGAATGAATATTTAAATTTGTGGATGGGTTGATGATCACGTTTTGGGCTGCTTTGTCCTTGATGGTGTTGGGCTCCATCTTACATATTGCTAATACACAGCAGTGAAGAAGTAGTGTTATATATTCATCAGAGATAATAGGAACTGCAGATGCTGGAGAATCCGAGATGACAAGGTGTGGAGCTGGATGAACACAGCAGGCCAAGCAGCATCACAGGAGCAGGAAAGCTTGATGTTTCAGACCTAGACCCTTCATCAGAATATCTAGGCCCGAAACGTCAAGCTTTCCTGCTCCTATGATGCTGCTTGGCCTGCTGTGTTCATCCAGCTCCACACCTTGTTATCTCTTATATATTCATCAGTTCAGGTCAGCTTGTGTGTAATGAAACCTACCTGCCAGTAAGTACATTATTCTGTAACTCAGAAATGGTGACAGACTACAAATCACATCTTTCTGGTTTTCATGGTTTTGGATGCATTTTCCAATGCAAGAGAAGACTTGCATTTGTTTGATCCATTTACAAATACAGTTGTCACTTTTATGTAATACGTTGACTGAACTAGTTTATACTGAAAGAAAACGCTGTGTTGATGTATTTTTAATAATGTCTCCTGCTGTTAAGTCCTTGGTGTAACTGAAAGTTGAGGCATACTCAAAGTTGATTCATCAATTTACTACTTTGCCACTAAAAGCATGCATATTGAAAGCCAAAGAAAACTATTGTTTCATTTTCTATGTCAGTGCTCCATTTTGTTAATATTTATCATAATTTGTTGATAACATGTTTGGTTTAAATTCATGAAATACTTTAACATAAATGAATGCAAGCACTGAACAACAGTATGGACTATGGAGAGATTAGTGGTAGAATTGGATGGGATAGCTGGCTAGGCCTATCTCAAGGATAGGAGCATCTCACGCCATCTTTTATATTTGTGCCGAGCAGTGAGTTGCCAGCTAAGCATAGATTATAGTGTGTTGAAGGCCTTATTAATACTGCTACTTGCCTCATTATTATTCAACTTTCTAGCTTACAAACACACCAACAAGCTAACTGTTGAAAATTTTCCACATGGAACAAGCGTGGGAACCTGGCAAGCGCCCCACTGACTGCAAGAAGCCTTCACAGAGCTCAGCACCATACAGCATCTTGGGGCATGATCCATCGTCACCAGCCACACCTACCCCTTGACTTTGGATGTTGGCATCTGATATTTGGCAACTCCTCATGATCATCATGGCACCTCTCAGATCTGCTTACAGGCTGCTTACGAAGCACAGACTTCCTAGCAGGATGCATTGGTAACTAGGGTCAATGTGCATTATGGACATTCTGCTGTCAAGGACAGGCAGCCAGTTCATAGCTTGAACTAGGCTGCATTTCAGGACTGCTTGCTTGCTCTCTTAGCAGTCGCTCACTTAGCACCTACCTGAATGCTTTGAAAATCCATACCTTGCATTGCCATGCCACGTCTGTTAGTGCATTGGCACTTCAGCTAAAGCCAAAAGCTATCAGCAATGTCAATTGAAATGCTGTTTTGCACAGAAACACAGGCTGCTTGTCAACAATAAGTATCTGTGCTGGAGAGGGAAGTCCTGATGTATCACATGTACAACAAACATGTTACATGTTTCTTCAACCGAATTGCCATGTTGGTAAAGTGAGTAGGGGTTAGTCCTCAGTCAAATCAAGGGCGTTCCCGTTCTGTCAGTCAGGGGCACAAAGGCTTGACCACTGTCAGTTGCTAGCTTGCAATGTTCACTATCAGGGGATCGATCAGTCTGTAGTACAGCGAGCAAGTGATAGTCAATCCTGTAATCTCAGCAGTAGGAATTGGTGGTGGTACAATGAATATGTTAGTAGACTAGTAATCACGAACCACAGACTAATGTTCTGAGGACATGGATTCAAAACACACTGTGTCAACCAGTGAAATTTGAATTCAATAAAAATCTGGAATAAAAAGCTAAACTAACGATGAACACATGGTCACTGTTGATTGTCATAAAAATCCATCTAGTTCACTAATGTTCTTTAAGGAAGCCAAAAGAGGAGGGGCAGTCAAGGCTAGATGATGACAGCAGAGTCATTTGTAGAGGTGGGAACAAGGTCAGTGATGAGGGGTAAATTCAAGGTGAATAGGAGGGGAATGCAGCACAGAATCAGAGGGCATGAGAGGAGAGTTTTTTCAGTAGTGACTACCACTATGGGCTCCACAAGAGGAACATAGAGGAGAAGGATAAGGATTCAGTAGGGAAGGAGGACCGTTGGAGGCAAGGTTCATTGTGGTTGGTTTCCATGTTAGGGCTGTTGAGGTAGTGCAAGGTAAAAGGAGACATGGAGGCTCCAACGGGGATAACTGGTGACCAGGCAGAGCCCTGTGCTGATAGTGTCCACCACAGTTGCATTTCCTGTCATCACTTGCTGTTTTCTAAGTATGTACTGCAGCTTAAACGTGGTTTGGTGAGCACACAGGGTGGGCTGTCAGTTTGACAAGTGAAATTGTGGGATCAAGGGAAAAATACATTCAGCATTCATTTGCAAACTTTAGCTGCATTTCATTTCCAAACATTTCTTTGTCCATTCGTAACGCTTACAGCTATGAATTTCTTTGTGCGTCAAAAATTGGTCAAAGGTGATTGCACCATGTCATTGGTGCTAGTTAAACTAATATTGTCAATTCAGTAATGCAGAAGCTAGCAGCAGTAAAGTAAAAGGAGGTGAGTGCTGGGCAAGAGCATCCCTTCATTAGTGGAACCTCCAAGGATACAGTGAGGCAAGCAGAACCTCACTGCATCATAAGCATGATGATGACTTTAATGAATGTAATAGAAAGTACAAAGGTTAAGGTGGGTCTGGGATGGGAAGGAGGCAGCAGGCATTCCCCTTTGGACACAATGTGTTGGCTTTTCAGCCGACTTGATACCTTCAGCAAGTTGATGTACATGCTGTAACCAGGGCCATGTGGACCAGATGATAATTTGTCCCCTTCATCCTTGGGAGTTCCACTAATTACAGGGTACTTTTGGCTAGCACTCATCTCCTTTTACTTTACTGCTGCTAGCTTCTGCTAAAGATGTGGTTCATAGTGTGGACAGGTCTGGGTGGAAGGGGCACCCAGTACAGTCCAGACAGAGAGCACTGCACCATCCTGGCGTACTGTATTCTGCACAATTGGAGCAGGTCACAAGGTGATGTGATAGATACTAAGGAGCCAGGGGAATGGGAGAAGACATCTGAGAGTAAGGATGAGGACATTGAATTGGAGAAAGCTCTACTTCTTGATGACAGAGCTAAGTTGCATCAGGTTCTACAGGGCAGTCAGGACCTGACAGATACCCAGTTCTGGTAGGTGATAGCAAGGTGCAGAAGACTGTCATGGACTGTCAAGATTAAGATGCCAGCATTTAGTTTGCATTGTGGGTACGAACTGCTGGCTGTCAGTTAAAGCTCATTTTTGGACTTGTCTGAATGCTTTCCTGCATGCAATGTTTCCCTAACATTCCGTGGCAAGATATGGGTGAAGGACATTGGGGAAGGGTGATGGGGGACTTGGAAATGGCCTTGGGTCTGGAAATAACTCACATAAAACCTGTATCTTTTTACTTTTCTAAATTTTTGGTTGTGGACAGGAATGGTAAAGGAACTGTTTAAAAACCAAGGATTGTCGAAGGATTGCTGCTTTTTCTCAAAAAAAAACAAATAACCCGACGCTCATTGTTCTGTTGCTAACATAGCAACTTGTTCAAGTAATGGTGGAAATCTGGTTGCAGGTGAATTGGAATCACGGTATGTTTGGAACCTCGGTCAGTGGCCTGTAGCTGTTAGCTAGTCATTGACCAGCTATCAATGGCCAGGGACTCCTGCCTATCAACAACTGTACGATTGGCTCTCAGGTAGCTGAACATGGTGTGAGTATGAATGAGAGATAATAGGTACTGCAGATGCTGGAGAATCCGAGATAACAAGGAGAGAACACAGTGTGGAGCTGGATGAACACAGCAGGCCAAGCAGCATCATAGGAGCAGGAAAGCTTGACGTTTCAGGCCTAGACCCTTCATCAGAAATGGGGGAGGGGAAGAGGGTTCTGAAATAAATAGGGAGAGAGGGGGAGGTGGATAGAAGATGGATAGAGGAGACGATAAGTGGAGAGGAGACAGACAAGTCAAAGAGGCGGGGATGGAGCCAGTAAAAGTGAGTGTAGGTGGGGTGGTAGGAAGGAGATAGGTCAGTCCAGGGAGGACGGGCAGGTCAAGGGGGTGGGATGAGTTTAGGAGATAGGAGATGGGGGTGCGGCTTGAGGTGGGAGTAGGGGATAGGTCAGAGGAAGAACAGGTTAGGGAGGCGGGGACGAGCTGGGCTGGTTTTGGGATGAGGTAGGGGGAGGGGAGATTTTGAAGCTTGTAAAATCCACATTGATACCATTGGGCTGCAAGGTTCCCAGGCTGAATATGATTTGCTGTTCCTGCAGCCTTCGGGTGGCATCATTGTGGCATTGCAGGAGGCCCAGGATGGACATGTCGTCTGAGGAATGGGAGGAGGAGTTGAAATGGTTTGCGACTGGGAGGTGCAGTTGTTTGTTGCGAACTGAGCGCAGGTGTTCTGCAAAGCGGTCCCCAAACCTCCGCTTGGTTTCCCCGAAGTAGAGGAGGCCACAACGGGTACTGCGGATGCAGTATACCACATTGGCAGATGTGCAGGTGAACATCTGCTTGATGTGGAAAGTATTCTTGGGGCCTGGGATTGGGGTGAGGGGGGGAGGTGTAGGGGCAGGTGTAGCACTTCCTGCAGTTGCAGGGAAAAGTGCCGGGTGTGAGTGTGAATGTCTGGGGAGGAGCTATTAGATCTCTGCAAGGGCAGGAGCTGTCTCTTTTAATTGCAATTAAAATTACCTTAAGCCGGAAGAGACCCCATTTTGTTTTCTCTCAGCGGTTGTTGTAAACTGTAGCTCTTAAACATTAAGTCAGAGGCTTTGTAAGTGTGAACCAGTTATCCTGTACCATCCACAATAAAGTGAAAGTACTTGGAATAGGAGAATCAAAGAGCAGCATGTCCTAACAAGCCAAAAGGACCATCTCAGTGAATGTTGTGAACAGGACCCATTGAGCTGCCTTCCTTGTCTTCTGCCTATCATACCATGTTTTGTTTTCTCAGAGATAGCAGATGCTGGAGTCAGAGACAGCACAGTGTGGAGCTGGAGGAACACAGCAAGCATTTCTGAAGAAGGGTCCTGACCCAAAAAGTCAACTTTCCCTGCTCCTCTGATGCTGGCTAGCCTGCTGTGTTCCTCCAGCTCCACACTGTGTTCTCTCATGTTTTGTTTTCTTGTCCTTGTCTATCTGCATATGTATGCATCGGGGAGTTTATAAGAAGGCAGACGAGCACTAGCTAGTCGAGTTATATCTGTTTGTCTGTAGCTAGGATCTATTCATTTGCAATAAATAGCAATTCTTGTAACTACAGAAAACTAGTCTACTCTTTCTGTCAACCTGTGTCTAAATGACAGGCAAATTGGAGAACTTTGATTACATTTAAATTCTTTAGCTTTTGTAACAATTGCAAGAGTACTGGGGGGGGCTTGTTTTCTGTACCACCTAAAGCAGTCTATTGACTGCAAAGCACTTTGAAAGAGTTGGTGCTGTTGAAAAGCACGACATAAAGGCAAGTTTTTTTTTAACAGCTGCTGAGTAAATTGTTGTGCACTTCCTGTATTTTGTAACTTTCCCTTTTTACACACCAGCATCTCATCTGTTAGCTTTGTAAGGAAATGGATGCATATAATTTGATTATAAGGAAACTCAATTATATCATAGTTATTTGGCCTGGTAAGACTATGGCAATTTTACCTTTACTTTTCATAAAGGCAGCTTTGCATAAACAAAAGGCCAGAGGTATAAGGTAGCAATGGAGTTAGTTAATAGGAAAAAGCTTATATTCATATAGGCCCTTCCATGAATTCTGGACTTTAAAAGCATAGTAAACGCTCCCAATTACATACTTTGAACTGCAGTCACTGCTATAATTTGGAAAATGGGGCACACAGCAAAACCCCACTAAATGTGGTGAAATAAATGACTAAATGATCTGTTTAAGATTTTCAAAGCATTTCCAGCCACATCCATCAAAGGGCAGGTAAGATCATAAGACAGTTTGTGCATTATGTACCTGCTTTGCAAACGTAACCTTCCTTGAGGATTCAGTCGTGTGTTAATCAGAAAGATTGCAATAGATGGATGGTATTTTCTGACTGATCATGTCATATCTCCAGCTCAACATCACCGTAGCTCGATGAGTGTGACATCCATCTCCTTACAGGCAGTGTATCCTGCCATTTTCTAAGCAGATTGCCGTAACAGGAAAACAAAGCAATTTTTTAATGTTAGTCAACCATGCAGCAACACATTCAGTTTGCAAACCATCAAACGGAGGGTTAGGTACTGCACTATCCATCATTTGTTCCTGCATGTCATTTCATGCAAATGTCTACGCTTACCTTTCATTTACTTTCTACTGTTATTTCTTTGAAAATAATGGTTGGTTTTTGATATTTATTTTGAAACTTTCTAAAGACTGAAATGATGCACGTTCCTGCATGAAGCTATATACCTTAAAGTATGCCCACCTTTTTAATTTGAGCTAGTGGCTGAATGTTCCAGATGTGTAATAGACTAAAGGTGTGTTGATAACTTACATAAATTAATCCATTGAATGCATATAAGGCTGAATGATCATACTGAGTTGATGATATTATAAAAGTCCATGGCACTATTCTTCCTCATAGGATGTAGCACTGATTCGAAACAAAAGCAGAATATTGCAAAAGTTAGATCTAAGACCCAAGAACATTTAAGTTGGATAAATTAAACTTGCTTCATCTGAGCTTTTCAAATCTTTTCCCAGTGCACAGGCCGCAGTCTGCTTCTATAATCCCCCAGTTTTGTATTATAAGAGGTTATGCCCATCATGAGAGTACTTCAGCAATGATGTTAGCAAATGAAGATCACATGAAGCTGGGACATGAGGGAAGAGATTCTAATGGAGTCTGACTGAAACATATCTCTGTAAATAGTGTGAAGTGTTTGTGGTAGTATCCTTACCCCTGAATTGAGAGGTTCAGGTTCAAGTCCCACCTGCTCCAGAGGTTGTAATAGCACCCCTGAACAGGTTGATTAGAAAAATAGGCTAAAATAAATATTTATTAGTTTGCATTGTTATGTTTTCCAACCCAAATCTGACAAAAACTCCCAGAACCTGATTGTGACATGTATGCATTCATATGTCGATAACATCAGCTGTATTATGAACAATTCAATGTATTCCCTTCAAGGCACCTTACTTCTTGTTTGAAAAGCAAACTCACTCTGTCATTTGAAAATCTTAGCACACTTAACCTATTTTACATATCATTCATTCGTACAAGTGCTTAAGCATATGGACAGGTATCTTCAATCTCTTCAATATTGCAAAAGGTTCAGCGTTCTTATGACTCAATTCCTTTTGGAGGCACTGACAAGTTGTGTGCTGCTCACTGCTATGTAGGAAGATGGCAGAGTCAAACTTGACCCTTTTTGGGGATGCGGAATATTTCAAAATTTTGTCCGATAAACTTTGTTTTTGTGACGAATAAATGGAGTCTTCATAGATGCTGGATAAGCTATGATAGTTATTTGTGTGATCTGATTTCCTGTAACAAAAATAAATATAAACAACATCAGTGGCAGCTGAACTGTAGTTTACCCTCCTCCTGCATAAATACTAGCAGGCCTTATACCATCATGTCTTTAGTTATTGCAGCCTTCGTAATATTAGTCTTTATAAAGGCTTTCTGTTTTTTAACAAGAATAGATTGGTTGACTGAATCCAAACCGATCATACATACAACTTTTAAGAGTTACTGGCTTGGATTTTGAACGTAAATCGGAAAGCAACTTCCAGAGTCCAAATTTGTGCAGTTAAACATCAAAATCCAGAAGTTTGTCTATTACTGTGTTGCTTCAAATATTGTGCTCCACAGGTACCTCATTAGTGGTGGTTAAGTGTACAGCAAACCCGAATTTTTTTTCACGTCTAATTTCTTCCAGAAATCTGCTGGTGAAACTTATAGAATCTTGTCGCAAAAGGACATGATTCTGAAGGGTTAATATTCATGTTCTTTCGGCTCCACCCATTCTACTGATGTTCTGCACAGTCTGTAGGTGGAGACAAAATTTAAGAGAAGGCAGATATATCTGTTACAGCTTCATAATGCCCAAGTAATTATGCCTAACCAAAGGTAGTTGTACTTACTGCTACCATGCAATGAACCTCTTGTTATTTAAGAACAAGGCTTCTTTTGTAATTGCTCCACAGTAGACTATCTTCTACCACTAATCACTAGATAGGACCAAGTCGAGGCAACGACATAGTGGGATTGGTGGCAGCAAGGTGACGACCTTTACCCAATCCCTCATGTTGGTGAAGGTGGTAAATATCACATGGTACCAGGTTGGTCACCTGGGAGATACAACAAATCTCACAATCCACAGTGTACATGTGTATCTCCCAGGTCACTAATGTCATGTTTGCCAGAGCCACCATTTGCAGCCACTCTGCTATTTAGACTGCCAGCCATTGCCAGAGGACATGCGCATTTTGGCTGGATTTCCAAAGGTACGGAGACTTGTAAATTGCACAAGAAGTAATTATCAGCTGAAAGGGATTCCACTTATCTGGTATGCAACCAATAAAAGATCATTATACATGTCTGCACAATGTACACAGAAGCTGCTATGATTTGTTCACCCTGCGTCAATAAAGTCATAGAGTCACAGAGTGTTTAAACCATGGAGAAAGGCCCTTCTTCCTACTGTGTCCATACTGTCATCAAGCATCTATCGATTCTAATCAGATTTCCAGCACTTGGCCCGCAACCTCGTAGGCTATGGTATACACAGTACTCATTTAAGTATTTCCAAAATGTCTTGAGAGTGTCTGCCTCTATCATCTTTTTAGGTAGTGAGTTCCAGATACCCACCACTGTCGAGGTTAAGAACCCCCTCTTCGAATCCCCTCTAAACTTTCTGCTCCTCACCCTTCCCCCAGCTATTGACTGCAGTACTAAGAAGAAAAGTTTCTCCTTATCCACTTCTTGGAGACAAGGGTTGCCCTCCAAATATTACTGCTATGAGGATCTCCATTATTGCTAACCAGTAAGTTATAACTGAAGCTCTATGAGTTCAAAAGTAGCTCCTTGGTCACCTCCAGCAATGTCTGCTTGTTCTCTGTGCCTCTTTCCTGTATCCAGGGAAGATTGACTTACTGCAGACTCTCGCAACCACATGTTGTAGATGAGAGATGTGTTGTAGCCAACAGCACATTTGCCCAGTTATTGTCTCGGATCTGGCAATTCTTGAAGGCTTCCATTAAAATCCAATCAGGGTCCTTTTTAATAGTGAAATAGACTGCAGTGAGTCATTACCATGCCCACTGACTTTAATTGACCAAAAACCTGCAAATGAGGTGTCGGCATTAAAAAGTAGCTGTTGAGCCTTCTGGGTTTCCAATGCATTCCAGCCCTACCCTCTGCATGTGTACGAGAAAATTTATATATAGCCCTGGATATTTTGAGCATTCTTCACTCTGATTGTTTGAAGAGCCAAGCCATTGCTTAAAGATGCTCTGCAATTAGCATTTCCATTAGTTTGGTTTTCACCTGCATGGACCTCTGAGGTCTGTGGGTGGCTATGACTTTCGGCTTAAAAAGAACATGTTCCACGATCTATGTCCAGCGCACTGAATTTAAATAAAGGGAACTATAAGGTTATGAGGCATGAATTGGCAAAGATGGAATAGGAAACTTTATAAAGGAGTTGGTGATAAATAGACAGTCATTCATATTTAAGGAATGTGTGCATGAATTACAACAGTTATTCATTCCTATCTGATACAAATGTAACCTCATCATTTAAAAAGGGAGATAAAGAGAAAACAAGGAGTTACAGATCAGTTAGCCTAACATCAGCAGTGTGGAAAATGGCTTGGTCTACTATAAAAGTTATTATAACAGAACATTTGAAAAACATTTGACAAGGCCACCATGGGTTTATGAAAGGCACATCCTTCTTAACAAATCTATTGGAGCTTTTAAAGGATGTAACTAGTAGAATAGATAAGGAGGAACCAGTCGATATGATGTACTTGGATTTTCAAAAGGCTTTTGATAAGATCCATCATTAGAAGTTAATGGGCAAAGTAAAAGCACGTGGGATAGGGGGTAATGTAATTAGCATGGGTCGAGAATTGGTTGACATACAGGAAACATAACGTGGGACTAAATAGGTCTTTTTCCAGATGGCATGCAGTGACTAATGGGGTACCACAATAATCAGTGCTTAGGTTCCAGCTATGTGTATAAATAACATGGATAGCAGGATAAATGCAACTTTTCTAAGTTTGCCGATGACGCCATGGTGAGTTGTGAGAGGTTGAAAGTTGTCTTCAAGATGATTTAAACAGATTGAGTAAGTAGGAAAAGACATGGCAGACATACTACAACATGGTTAAATATGAATTTGTACACTTCAGTTTGAAAAACAGAAGGTAAGACTATTAAATGGTGATATATTGGGAAGGTTGAATGTACAAAAGTATCTGCATACCCTTGTGTACTAGTTAATGAAAGTAGCCAGACAGGTGCAGCAAACCATTAGGAAGGTAAATGGTACATTTGGCCTTTATTGCTTGAAGAATTGAGTTAAGAAGTAGGAAGGTCTTACTGCAATTATATAAGGCCTTATTGAGACCACATCTGGAATATTGCATGCAGCGTTGGTCTATTTAGCTAAGAAGGATACACTTACCATAAAGGAAGTGCAGTAGAGGTTCACTAGGCTGATATCAGGGCTATGAAGACTGTCCTATGAGAAGATATTGGTTCAGCTGTACTCAATAGGGTTTAGAAGGACAAGAAGGGAACTAATAGAAACATACAGACTAGATGCAGGGAGGATACTTTCCCTGGCTGGGGAGTCTAGAACCAGGTCTCAGGATATGGGGTTGACCCTTTAGGACTGAAATGAGGAAAGAAGGTTGCGGAGGTCAAATTCTTTTAAATTTTAAATGCATCAAGACATGTGGGTAGAAAGTGGTAATATGGCCTTTGAGATAAAAGATCAGCGATGATCATATTAAATGAGAGAGTGGGCTCAAAAGGCCATATTACCTACTCCTGCTCATAGTTGCTATGTTTCTGTATGTTGAACCAGGCACCTAATGACAGTAAATTGTTATTGCAAAGTCCAATGAATAGTTTCTGGGTAGCAGGAATCAAAATGAATGGTGAGTACATTTTCTTCATTCTGACTGAAAATTCAGGCTATTTATATACATCAGTAAACTTGGAGATTATTGTCAATACTAATAGATAAAGTTAGACTGTTTCCAGAAACATCTTTTTGTCTTCTCTTTGAGTACACACAGAAAGTCATTTAATATAAATAAGTTAATACCCACACTGCAGGGCAGATACAGAAATGTCATATAAAACTGCAAAGCAGGTTTTTTTGCTTCTATTAATTTCTAGGTATTTTACAATAAACGTAGCCAAAAACAACCTTTAAACATTTAACCTATATATTATGGAAATAAATTCTCCATATGAATTTTGGATTTGAGGTATCTTTCCAGGACAGCCTAAAACATTGTATGGCGCAAGAAAAGTCAACACTGAACCAAAACTGATTTATTCTGGTATCTACAAGTGTACAAATGGCCTCAAGAGGCTGCTGTTTCATGCCTCCCTCCTAAATGAATATGTTATAGAATATTCAAAATTCCACGCAACTTATGTACATCTCTTGTTTTCCAATTGTCTATGGATTTAACTTATCCACTCATTTCCTGTTCCTAAATGGATACCCCCTTTCTTGATAAACTTTTGGATCTCAGGGAAGGACCTTGACCCATGTTGGCCTGAGATTGAGGAAAAGATTTCTCTCTCAAGGATTGATTTTTCCCATGATCTTCAGGAAAATTTTCTGATTGACTTGGATTTGGATTAAACTTGTTTCAGGCAGTATTTGTGTAGGAGTAACTATTGACACTCTACTTGTATCTCAAAATCCATTTCATCAGAGTCATTTGTGTCTTCTCAACTGAAGATAAAACATGATTTACACTTACAAACTTAATCATTCCATTACCAAACACCTTGACCAAACATGTGCAATAACCATATATTTTTATGTTTCTCCCTTGTAGCTGCTTCAGTCGCTTAGGCTGATGTTCTTTTGCGTTAACCTTCTGGTTAAATTTCAGACATCTGTCTCTCATTCTACCATTATCATGACAGTCTTTCTGTTTTTCTTCACTTTTCTACTGACTGTGTGATAAATGTGGCTTCTGCAATTTGTCCTCGGATGCCATCAAAGGAATAAATCAGCTGGCTGACATATGTTCTGGTGAATAAACAAGAAAGTTCATCACTTTGTGGTTCAATCACATCTAACATTCCTTCCAGTTTGTATCTAACATTTGTTAATGACCAGCATGCTTAATAAATTGAACTCTGCAGTCCACTATTGTATTTGAAGCAGGATGACATAATGGAAATCTAGCATGCCTTAACCCTTCATTTTTGTTAAATTTGAGCCCTCCCCTGAACAAAACTGAGGGCTGCAATCAGACAGAATTTCTGCTGGGAACCCATGATTAGCAATCAAACCATGCAGAATCTTTCAACTTTTGTCAGTTATTGTTTGATTCATTAGAAACACTTCAACCAGTTTCAAAACTATCACAATGAATTGCTGTCTTCTTTCAGATTCTGTAAAATCAATGTGCAACCTCTGCTATACTCAAGCTGACTATTTCTGTGGTTGCAAGTATAACAGAATCTCCAACAGCAGGTGGCAACAGTGAGAGAGGGTGCTGAACAAGGAAGCTTGAAGCAGGGGAATTGAGTTTAAGAGCTGCGAGGTTATGCTGCAGCTCTATAAAACCTTGGTTAGACCACACTTGGAATATTGTGTTCAGTTCTGGTCGCCTCATTATGAAAGAATGAGGAAGCTTTAGAGAGGGTGCAGAGGAGATTTACCGGGATGCTGCCCGGACTGGAGGGCAGGTCTTATGAGGAAAGATTGAGGGAGCGAGGGCTTTTTTCATTGCAGCGAAGAAGGATGAGAGGGGACTTGATAGAGGTGTACAAGATGATGAGAGGCATAGATAGAGTGGATAGCCAGAGACTTTTTCCCAGGGTGGAAATGACTATTACGAGGGGGCATAATTTTAAGGTGATTGGAGGAAGGTATAGGGGAGATGTCAGAGGTAGGTTCTTCACACAGAGTGTGGTGGGTGCGTGGAATGCGCTGCCAGCGGTGGTAGTGGAATCAGATGCATTAGGGACATTTAATCGACTCTTGGACAGCCAGATGGATGATAGTATAATGTAGGATATGCAGGGTAGTTTCATCTTAGAGTAGGATAATAGGTTGGCACAACATCATAGGCCGAAGGGTCTGTACTGTGCTGTACTGTTCTATGTATGTTCTATGTTCATTTCTCTCAGATGATTGAGGAATTTTCGGCATTCCCTTCCTCAAAATGCAGTAAAGAGAGAATCTTTAAATATTTTTAAGGCAAAGGTAGAATGATTCTTGATTACTAGTGGGTATACAGGAATGACAAGTTGAGGTTAAAACCAGATCAGATATGATCTTAGTGAATGGTGGAGGTGCGAAGGGTTGATTGACCTACCCTTGTTTGTATGCTCTGTATTGAGTATGGATAGTAGCCTGGACATTGCACCAGCAATCCTGTGAGCGTCCAATTACCTGCACTTAATGTCTTACTTATGAGCAGAGAAAACCAAATCCCATCCCTCCATTCAGGCTGCCACTAACATGGATATTGGAGCCTTTGAATTCAATATAGCTGTCAGTGACTTATGAACAGTTTCAATTGTGAAACTATGACCATACAGGTATTTATAAACATGGGGCTGGATGAACACAGCAGGTCAAGCAGCATCATAGGAGCAGGAAAACTTGACGTTTCGGGCCTAAACCCTTCATCAGAAAATTTTTTTTTTTTTT